>SKCR01007784.1:0-199490 GCA_019454045.1 Zanthoxylum bungeanum
TATTATGGCAAAGTGCCATGAATCCGAAATGGATTCCATGTATAACAACTATTTTGGATACTAGTTGTTGTACTACAAGGCATTGTGCCTATTGGTACATTAACGTCTTCAAGGAGACATACATGGAAGGCAACATACCAACGTACAAAGATGGGCTTTTGACGGAAAGGTATCGTTATCAACATTGTGTTAATAACGGTTCAACCTTTACCTGTTGCCATGGTAAATCCATTTTGAAAATGCTTGTTGATAACTGCGTATTTCATTTATGAAATGTGTCAGATGCAGATCAAAATCGCTTTCCTGAAAAGGAAACCTTTTGGAGGATGTTTACAACATCCTGACGATTTTGTATAACCAACAAACGAGGTTTGCGGGTTATTCGATCCATGTTTGGATTAATGCAAGCATAAGGTTCTTGGAACTGTCGTTTTGAAATAATCATAATGGTTTATGATTTGAATCAAAACGAAATAATTCTTGTGTATATAAGGAGGTTAGTGGGAGATGACACTGACAATGAATTCCCATATTGCAATTGGTGAAAGCTTGGCTTTCATAGATATTCTTTCAATAGAATTCTCCGTAGAATTCTGGGGAGTAACAACCTTTATTCAAGGAATAAAGATCTACTGGGATAGATTTGGAGTTTGTTAACACTCTCTGGGAAATTGTACATTTAAAATGTACTTGTATTGGTGTCTCATACGCTTCGAGCATATGGAGTCACAATCGGGTCAATCCAAGTGATAGTCACTGGATTGAAGTTAAGAACATCTGTTAGTATCTTAGAGAACTAAAGATGATGTCTAAAATGGAGAAGGAGAACTTGAAGTGACTGGGATCACTGCTGCAAGTTTTCAAACAATTAAATACTACGGTACTATAAAGTTTGAACACTGGGACAGTGAGCTGGAAATATTCCGAACAAGATAACTGTTGCCGAATAAACAAGAAATGCGGATTATTGCTGCAGCTGAGGCAGCAATAGAAGCCATTTGGATCGAAATAAATCTAATTAGATTAGATATAGTTTCTTTTAGCAGCTGAGCTAGGCATCAGCACAGGCTAAGGAATAAAGGTCTCATCGACGATCCAGATATATACTTCTATATCAATCTGATTCGTTCGGATCACACATCGTGGCGATGTGATGATCGTATAAATCGCGTCAGACGATTATCAAACAAATCCGCTGACGAAAATCTTTCCTCAGCAATTTGAGCGAACCGTACATAGTTCGGGTGTGGGACACTTGAGTGACTGGCTATGTGCCAAGTGGGAGATTGTTGGACATAATGACCCATAGCGTCACTATTTGCACAGATCATTGTGTTGTTGTAGCAAATTAACTATGTGACAAGGAAATTGCACTCTCATCATTTGTGATTAGATCACATAGATATATAAATGAAGAGAGGTCCATATGATTAGTTCCTGGACTGAGAATGATATGAGACAGTATCAGTCCCCGAAGGATTAATCATTAAATATCCCTAGCCGGAGTATTATCGAGACTGGACATCGATAATGCGGAATAGGCTAGTATTGCACATGTGTACGTTGTGAGGGCACAACGGCATAGTTCTCATATGTATAAGTATTGGATACTTATGCAAGTGCGATAGGAGGTCGTGTTTCACCGATGGTACGGGAAACAGCTTCGCTCTGGACAGACCCTTCGGAATCCTATTGGTATTATGACTATGTGTCTATGGGAGGCCGAAATCAAGGTAGGTGTGTATAGTCTTAACCTGAGACTTACATCGCTAATACTTACGATAATCGATAGACTTTAGTCTTGGTGGTACAGGCTTTAACCGGTTCTGCTTACACCACTTCTGGGTTTATCAGAGAGTCGTAGTGTATTGGATGTGATGTCAAAACGGAAGTATCACTCCAGTCATAGTGGAGATGATGTCATGGAGGATACGGTACTAGTGCTCTTAAGTGCTGCGCGGCCATCGGGATATTATGACAAGGTCATGTATATCCGATTATAGAGACTATGTTACCAGACATCCGATATGTGCTTCGGACGGGGTAGACACTTATCCAGCCCCAGCCCTAGCACGTGACTATCCGATACTGGGCCGATACACACAATACAATCGTATACTACGCTTGATACAGATCTTAATATTCTTAAATGGATATGTCCGGAGAATTGGGAAGACTTGGTGCTTTGCTAGGAGTCGACCTTGTCTCGTAAATAGGTAAAACGTAGTACTTGGTACGTACGTGATTCGGATACTCCGACGACCGTATTTACTGCCAACTTATCCGGAGATCTCATGGGTCGCTTTTCGATAATCCACCGATGACGCACAACTCGCACTCTTGAATAATCTGGGATTATATAGAAGAGAGAGAAAATTAATCTAGGATTAATTACAGAGATATTTTATCTAGGATAAAATATCATCTAGAGAGAGATAACGATTAATTTGGAATTAATCGATTAAATTAATATATTCGATATATTAAACGAAATTAGATTTCGACGCGGAATTAAAATTAGATTTTATTTCGGGCGAATGAATTAATTTAGAATTAATTCGTTAGCGACGTGAATAGTGAATTCGCTAGGCGTAATCATCTAATTACGACGCAACGGAAAAATTGTTAATTTGGAATTAGCGAACCCGAGCCCGAATGTGATTGCGAGCGCATTCGTATTTCAAATTCGAGTGCGGCGACGCAAGTCGCATTAAGCGTCAAATCATTAGTCGCATCAAGCGTCAAATCACTTGTCACTTTGAGTGAAGTGAAATGACAACATGTCACTTTATTAAAGTAGATGTGACTTGATGGACTTGTGATGGACTTTTGACTTTGGAGTGTGGAACACTCAAGGATATTACAATAGATTTAATTTGTTTTTTGAAAGCAAAATAAATGGTAAAAACATTTGTTATTTTTGGAAAATATATAAACAAATGTTATACCATTTTTTGTAACAACTTAACACATTTCTTTCTCTCTCATTTTTGCTCTCTTCTCTCACGCCCAAAGTGAGAAATACTCACTGGTTTTTGAAGCCATTTTGGCGTGAATAGGGAAGCCAATAGTGGGTTTTCATGGTGAAAATTCAAGTGCTAGCACACTTACGAGTCTTGCGAAGGTGGTAGGGAGGTTCGCCCATGAGCCGGGATCCGTCGGACGAGCTTGGAGCTCCGTTTCGCAGCTCAAATTTCTGTTTGCAAGGCAGTGGACTGCTACCAGTGGCGCTAAAACAGTGGGCATTTTGGGCTTGATTCGTCTCCAAATCGACTCAACCGATCGATGTGAGTATTCTGCTATCCTCCGTTGGTGTATTCACGCATGTTTTCATTGCTTGTTTGATCTTGGGACCTAGATTAAAACCAACACTTTGCTGTAACGTTGCTGTAACTTTGCGGAATGAGTCAGCTTCTACCCATTTTGAGAAGTAGTCTACTGCCACTACTATAAAGCGATGCCCATTTGATGTATTTTGTCGAATCTCTCTGATCATATCGATCCCCCATGCTGAGAAAGGACATGGCTCTGATAACCCATACAACTCTGTGTGCGGCGAATGATTCAAATTACCGTGTACCTGACAATCATGACAATGCTTTACCATCTTCACGCAGTCTGTCTCCATGGTCGACCAGTAAAAACCTTATCTCACTATCTTGCGGAACAGGTTCAACCTCGTTCATGTGCGGACCACATACCCCGACATGTACTTCTTCCATTACCTGCTGAGCCTCTTCTTTTCTTAAACACTTCAACTGAATACCGTTTTCTTGTCTCTTGTACAGTTCCCCTTTCAAAATCACATATTGGGAAGCTAACTTCTGAATGGCTAACCTGTCTTTTATGCCTACTCCCTCCGGAAGTTCCTCGTGTTCCTGATACCTCTGAATGTCATGATACCAAGGTTTAACATAATCGATATCCACTTCCAGAACTCTTTCTATCTCATAAATGGGTCTGCTTGCTGTTGTCAGTACCAATGGTCTCATCACTAACTTCTCTGGATTTTCCCAAGTAGCTGCAAGTGTAGCTAATGCGTCTGCCATCTGATTCTCTTCTCGCGGCAAGTGCTGAAACTTACAATCGGGGATAGCCTGTGCCAACTTTCTGAGGTGAAAAAGGTAGGGTTTCAATCATTCTTCCTTCAATTCCCATTCTCATTGATCTGTCGAATTACCAACATCGAATCTCCATAGACCTCCACACTCTCAGCCTTCGAGGCTATCAATGCAGTCAATCCAAATGCTTCATAATCGACCATGTTGTTAGTTACTCCGAACGTCAACCTCTTGGGAAAAGGCAAGGTTTCTCCCTCGGGGCACTATCACAATCCTAATTCTGGCTCCTTTGTAATTCACTGCTCCGTTGAAATACATCTTCCACCCTTGAACTGCTATTGCTTGGATCTCTTCATCGGGGAACTCAAACTTGTACTGATCCTCTTCAATAGGTTGTAATGCCAGGAACTCTACTACTGCTCGTCCTTTGATTACCTTGGAAGTGAGGTACTCAATGTCAAACTCTGTCAGTAACACTAACCATCTGCCCAACTTCCCTACTAGCGAAGGCACTGAATGCAGATACTTCAAGGGATTTTCCTTTGCCAATATATGGATCTTATAAGACTGGAAGTAATGCCGTAATTTTCTAGAACACCATACCACTGCTAGACAGATCTTCTCTACTTCTTGATATCGAGCCTCATACATGAGCATTTTCTTACTGAGATAGTAGATTGCGTGCTCTACCCCTGTCTCATCTGCCTGTACCACTATTGCCCCCAGTGCTTCTGATTCTATGGCCAAATACAGTACCAAAGGTTTTCCCGGTCTTGGAGGTTTCAAAACAGGAGGCTTCACCAAATAATCCTTGATCATGTCAAAGGCTGTCTGACACTGCTCATTCCACTTCACTGACTAGTCTTTTCTTAACAGTTTGAAGATAGGCTCACATACTGACGTTAACTTGGCAATGAACCTAATGATGTACTGGATCTTCCCAAGGAATGCTCTGACTTTTTTCTCAATCTTCGGTGCAGCATCTCGGTGATTGCTTTGATCTTCTCAGAGTCTACCTCTATTCCTCACATTCATACTGTATGTCCCAGCAGTTTTCGTGATGTTACCCCAAACACACATTTCTTGGGATTCAGCTGCAAGTTGTACTTGTCAACTCTCTGAAGGAACTTCTCTAGTGCCTCTTTATGCCCGACTATTGTCTCTGATTTTACCATCATGTCATCCACATATACCTCAATCTCTTTGTGCATCAAGTCGTGGAACAATGTAGTGGCCATCCGTTGATAAGTAGCTCCCGCATTCTTGAGCCCAAATGGCATTACTTTGTAACAATAAGTACCCCGCTCGGTAACAAAGGCAGTCTTGTGTTGTCTTCTTCAGCAATGAGAACCTGATTGTATACTGAAAACCCGTCTGCAAATGAATACATAGCAGATAAAGCCGCACTATCAACCAGTACGTCTATATGCGGTAGAGGAAAATCATCTTTCGGGCAAGCCTTGTTAAGATCCCTGTAATCCACAAATGTTCTGACCTTCCCGTCTTTCTTCGGCACTAGCACAATATTCGCCAGCCACTCAGGATACTTCACTACTTCCAGGAACCCCACATCTATCTGTTTCTTAACCTCTTACCTGACCTTCTCGGCTCATTCAGGTCTCATTCGTCGGAGTTTTTGTTTCACCGGCCTCATATTCGAATAAGTTGGTATCGCGTGCTGGGCAATGCTTCTGTCTACCCCAGGCATGTCCTCATTTGACCAAGAAAACACTTCGGCATATCTGACCAATACTTCTTCTAATTTCTCCCGCTCTTCAACGGTAACTTCACTTGCAATCAAAATTTCCTTAGGATTCTCCGGTGTAACAAGGTTAAATGCATTCGTTTTGGTAGTGCTGATATCAAATATACTCAAGTCAGGCAAGTTAGAGGAAATATACTCAGGCAAATAAGCAAAATAGTTGTCTTTATTGCTAATAAATGCGAGAATACACTCAAATAAATCATGAAGATAAATGTCTTCATCATCTGTAGACACTTCATCCTCCGCAATCGGGTTCTTATCAGGCTTCTTATCTTCCTCGAGACTCAGGCTCTCCAATTTTATCAGTTTTTCTTCCCAATTCTCTTCTTCTTTCTTCACAATTTCTTCCATCATCGACTTTTTACCCAGCATATCTTGGAAGATCTAAAATCCGGGCACCATGATCCCGTTGACTTTCACCGGTTCAGGCTCTCCTTGATACCCCGAAGCCTTTACAAAACAATCCATCAGCTTCAGCCCTTTCTTTTTAACCATCGGCTTTTCCTCGTGGACTTGTATCCCAAACCCCTACGAGTAGTCTGTCCTCTAAAGTTTGGCAATTTTGAACCTTCACCCGGCTCGAACTTTATTTTCTCAATGATCCTAGCCACCCTAGGATCCACCCATTCCTTAAAAGTTCCCGACACTTGGAACCTAGTGAAAGGTTGTATTTCCAAAGCAGCCACAACATTGTCCACCTCAGCTCGGATGGTGACAATCTCTCCCCCAAACGGGAACTTAATCATCTTGTGTAGAGTGGAGGGCACGCCCCCAAGCTTATGAAACCACACCCTTCCCAATAACAAAGCGAAAGTGGCCGGGATGTCCAGAAATGTGAACTCAATTTCATCTTCGATTGGCCCACTTTGACCATTGCAGCAAAAGTACCCTCAACTCCTCGTTTGCTATCATCATAAGCCTTGATATTCATACTTGAGGGATCAAAATCCGTTGCCTTCATACCTAGCCTTGCCAAGATCTTCAATGGGCACACATTGATGGACGAGCCATCATCCACCATCACACAGGATGTCATCTTACCCCTCACTTCAACTCTAATAAATAGCGGTCTGTTGTGATTTATTCCCTTTGCCGGGAGTTCTTCCTCAGAAAAAGTGATGGCCTGCAAAGCTTCTTTCTATACCGACCCGACAACATCGCGGGGTTGGCATCCTCCGGCACTACTATCTTTCTTAAGGCCTCAACCATGGCCCGCCTGTGTTCCCGAGACGCACACAACAATTCCCAGATGCTCACTTGTGCTCGGGTTTTCCTCAACTGCTACAGCACTACATCTCCCTCAGTATTTTCTGTATTCTCAGCCACTTCTCTACCCTCTGATAACACTTATTTACCCTTCTCATTCGTATCATTATAGAAATACCCGCTGCGTGTCATACTTCTCACCTCTTTTTCATCACTACTTGAGAAGTCTGCCCAGAAACCTTTCCCTTGTTCTGTTTCATCTTCACTATTACTATCCCAAATCCCATGGCAAATAGCTTGGTGGTCAAAGGATTTGAGGACAAGGTTTTCGGGTAGGCCAGAGTTTATCATATAGGTGGGTGGTGGGACAGAGTGGTAATTTGGCAAAGGGTTTCGGTGTGTGTCGGGACGTTCTGTTTCAGGGTCGGGTATCTTTTTGGAGTCTATAAGGTCTTGGATTTCATGGCGGAGGCGGGCACATTTGTCGGTATCGTGGCCTTTCTGTTGGTGGATTTGGCAATATTGGTTTAGGTTAAGATGTGGTGGTAGAGGGTGTGGGAGTGGTTTAGTTTCTAGGGGTTTCAGAAGTCCTTGTCTCTTCAATTTCTCCAGCACCTTAGACAAGGGTCTACCCAAGTTAGAGAATCGCCGGTTTCGGATGGCGGAAATCTCAGCTGAAACGAGTTTGGTACCCGATGTTCCCCCAATGGGCCTCCTATTCAGACTATAGAATTTTCTATTCTCAGCCTCTTCTTCTTCAATATCCATGATAGTTTCCCTCAACTGTCGGAAGTCATTGATCATTGAGGTCATTCTCCTCAGCTTGCCATATATTGATGGCTTGGTGCCCTTGATAATCATCTTGATTTGGTCCTTCTCTGAGGGCCGAGTCTGCATCTTTAGGAGCTGGCTTCTCCAGCGGTCTACATACTCCTTGAAGCTCTCCTTCGGCTTCTGCTTAGTGTTTTCTAAATCTCAGAGTGACAAATCAATCTCCAAGTCCGTAATATACTGTTTTAGGAATGCATCTGCAAATTCCCTCCAATCTTCTTTAACCTTCCTCTCGAGGCTATGATACCATACTACCGGCACCCCCTCAAGTGACATTCCAAATATTTTATGAACCTGACATTTCGATAAACCCACTGAACTCATAACTGAAACATACTACCAGAGATGGACCCTCGGATCCCCATTCCTGTTGAACTTAGCCATATCAGACATCTTGAACTGTGCTGGCAGCTGTTCTTCGAAGGTCATTGCCTCATAATCTAACAAATCCTCATGTTTACCCCTCATCTTACGGGTAACCGATTCCATATGTTCTCAAAGTTTCTACAATTATGCCTGAGACCCAACCATTCTGTCTGCCGCATAATCAGCCATATCATCATCCAATATGGGGATGCCATCCCCCAACCTACTCAGAGGCTCCTCACTCCTCACATTCTCAGAGTTTCCCCCAGTATGAGGCACATCCATCTTTGCCATAGCAGTAGTCAAGGCTTGCAACTGTTCAGTGATCTTGGTGAGACTGTTTTCCAACTTATCCATACGGGATACCTCGTTATCTGATTCACTCATGTCTATTATCGGTCTTTTGGTGAGTCTTCCCTATTCCCTAACCCAATGGGAATTTATGATGCCTTTCAAATTCTCAATCAGCATGTATGCGTGCAATGCATGTAATATATAAGCTCATAGAAATTTTATACTAATCGGCCCATTATCATTTTAAAGTGTTCAACCACACTATTGCGCGGTGCAAACTTGTCCAGTTGAAAAGGCCCAACAGGTTTACACTTTGCGATAACATAGCTAAATGACTTCGAATGATAAGAGGCCCAAACATAAAATGGCCCATCGTCATTTTAGAAACTCTTAGCCCAATTGTCATAGGATATGAACTCATCCCAGTTTAAATGGCCCAACAAGTTCGCATTTCTGACAAGAAGCCCAACTGAATCCAAATGATGATTGTCCCAAACACAAGCATAAAGAAATAATTTCTACAAAGTGGCCCATCAACATTTCAGAAACTTTTGGCCCAATTGTCATAGGATACGAACTCGTCCCAGTTTAAATGGCCCAACAAGTTCGCATTTCTGACAAGAAGTCCAACAGCATCCAAATGAGGATGGTCCACAGGCACAAGGAAATAGTTGTTATAGGTCATACAACTCTGGTCTACGTGTGGGTTTGCGGGAGTGTAGATAAAGGCTCTCACTGGCGAAGGATTGCCCATTACTAGGTATCCCCACTCAATGGTTCGAGCGACCAAGTGAGCGCACCGTTTTTATACACTAAGGTACGTGCCAACGAGCTATGGTGTGTGACTGACTGTCAAATGGATTTCCCGTTGTAGATTCCCCAGAGGGAGGGTGAAGTGAGGCTCTCTTAAGTACCCAAGCCCCTTAGGCTCTTATCGCTTGGTGTCAGGAATAAACAATGAGTCCTCCAAATTAGTCCATCACAGTAGGCTACAAGTAGATGATTATCTAGGTGCCTTCACAGCTTTTCCTTATAGAAAGGTAGTGAGTGAAGGAAGACGCCAAACCATCACTTAGCCTCAAAAAAGACTTTGATTAAACCCATTTCAATCCACTGGTAGACATAGTTAACTAAAGCAGAAATGACAATCATTACAAGACATTATTTCGGGGCCGATTCTCTATCCCTAGTGGAGTCGCCAGACTGTGGGACACAGAAACTGACGACGCATGCTGTTCTAGGCTCGCGGCCTAGTTGGGAGTATGGAGTAGCCCGCAAGGGACTAAACTGGAGAATAATGGAGTCGCCACTCGGTGTGAATCGGGATAAAGATTTAAGGCCGCACTCACCTCTCGCAAGGGAAGACCTCAAACCATTGGGTTCGGAATGGTCCCTTACTTATGCCACTTGTAATGATGTGATTTGTACAATAATTTAATCGAATCTAGCAACATACATTCCCAAGGGTATTCTATTTCTAAGTTCACATGCATAAGTATAAGGCTCATATCTAAGTTTGCATATAACCTATGTCTGAATTTGCATGCATAAAGGTAAATTGAAATACGGCAAGCATGCTACTTCATAAGCACATTACATTCATGGATACAGAAATGCAAGCAAGCAATAATCATACAAGCATGCATGAAATTGAATCAGAATAATGGCAAGCACATAACTTCACAAACACATTGCATTGATAATCATGGAAGCACAAACAAGCAAGAATTATACAAGCATGCATATTAAAGAGAGGCAATTAAGCGCATAATGTAAAGAGATAGCTAAAGAGGAAATTAAATGCATAATGTAAAAAGATAACTAGAGAGGCAATCATACGTTAAAATAAACATGCCATGGTGCGATGCAAAAGAAGATAGACAATACAAAAAGCAAATAAAGAAATAAAAGGGCGCGGTAAAACGTCGTGGCAAAGGTAGCTTATAGGCTTTTAATCCCTCGAAATGGAGGACCTTTAATCCAACTTGATAAGCCCATGTGCGATGCAATATGATGCATGATTATGCAAGAAGATGACATACAAAAAGCAAATAACGAAATAAAAGGCGCGACAAAACGTTGTGGCAAAGGTAGCCCTTAAGCTTTTAATCCCTCGAAATGGAGGACCTTTAATCCAACTAGATAAGCCCGTGCGCATTACATCATCAATACATAAATAAATAACTAACATACACAAAGTAAATGGCGGAATAATAAAATAGCGCGGTGAAGTATCGTGGTAAAGGTAGCCTTTTAGGCTTTTCTTCCCCCAAATGGAGAACCTTTAGACCAACATAATAAGCCCATGCGCTTTACATTACAATGCATATGATTAAATAAGACAAGGATATGAGACTTCGTATGTTCGATTAAACATATCTCATATTCAATCAAACATACTTCGTCCGGCGCGGCAAAGTACTATCGTAAAGGTAGTCTTTTAGACTTTTGCTTCTCTCAAATAGAAGACCTTTAGATCAACGTACTAAGCCCATGTGCACTATATCATCAACACTCAAGCAAAAAACATACGGAAATTAAATGGCGGAATATAAAATACGAATAATAAACAAATAAGATATAATAAAACGAAATATGTGCCGTTTGCTAAAGTGGTACGTGGAGTTGTCTCCCAAGTACAGACCGCACTACCGTCCATTCGGATTCGGCTACAGAATTTACGTCTGGGTTTCCATCCTATTTACCACAGAGACGACACATTTTCCCATCCATTCAAAGCCACAACATGCATCCACAAACGACTCTCATGCGAAATAAATAAATAAAACAATTAAAAGATGAATAAAATAAATAAGGAAAAGTGCCCTCAGGTCTAACCTTTTATGTCGACTCTCGGAAACGCGTTACAAGGCCGTCGGAAGAGCTAACACTCCGTAACTTTTCTGGTTCACTAGTCCACGTCTTTCCTCACTGTTTTGCTGCTCAAGCTATTATTTTCACTCCATTTTGCTGCTGTTTTAGGCTACTGTTTTGGGCAGTTTTAGGCTACTATTTTTACGGTTAAAGGGCTATTGTTTAATGGTTTAAAGGTGCAGTTTTTTTTTTACTGTTTTAGGGGCTTAAAGGGAAGTTTTTTAGTTACTGTTTTAGATGATTTAGGGGCTGTTTCGAGGTGATTTTTGGTGGTTATAATTTAGTTTATTCGGTGGTGTTAGGGCAGATTTTAGGGACTATTTCAGTGATGCATGGACTGTTTTGAAGGTGTAGATTTTCGGTGATACAAGGACTGTTTGGGGTGCAGATTTCAGTGAGGTTAGAGGCTGTATGGGGATGCTGTTTCGATGGATGTAGGAGCAGTATGGGGCTGCTTGGTTTTGTGAAGGGTTTGGTTGATAGTACGTGTAGTTAAGGGTTGTTGAAGGTGGCCAGGCATGGAGTATGAAGGTGGCGTTGAATGGAAAAGATAGGGTTGCTACGTGGGCTGTGTTTTTATGTGCGTTGGCTGTGGCTAAGTTGTGGGCGTGTTGAGTTGGTGAGGGCATGTGGGATGAGAGCAAAGGGCTTATGCGTATTGGTTTTGGCTTGTTGAAGTAATGATGAAGTTAGGGGCGTGAGGGGTCTTGTGAGCTATGTGCGTGAAGGAACAATTTTGGTGAAGGCAAAGGGGATTGCTTTTGACGTGTGGTTAATGGACTGTGTATATACGTGAATGGCTAGGAGGTGTGAAGGGTTGGAATTGGGTTTCTTTTATAGACAAAGGCTATGGTGAATCCTTGTTGGAGAAGGAATGAGAGATCATGCAATAAAGGTGAGATATTTTCTTAGTGTCATGCAAGGAAAGCAAAAGATTGATTGGAGACAAGATTTGGCTTAATTAAGAAGTTAATATATTTGATTTATGTTAATTAAGCATGAGATTTGTTTGATTAGGAAGGTGGTAGATTTGATTTGTCTTGATTAGGTAGGCCATTATTTAGATTTTATTTGTTTTATTTTGATTTTCCCATGTGTTAAATATGCATTTTAATATTTTTGGATGTCTTTTATTGGCTTGGGCGTGTGTGGGCCTTGGTTGGGCGTGTGGCCTTTGGTTGGCTTTGGTTGGTGGGTTTAGTGGTGTGTGGGCTTGCGGGGGTTTTTGGGCTAAAGTTAAGTGGTTTGCAGGGTTTCTTGGGCTAAAGGTGCTTTAAAACGGAGGTCCAACAAGTGAGCCCGAAGCTAAACCAGCGAATAAAATCTAACAAAATATCGATTCCCTTCCGACGTTCGTTTCCCGCAACTTCCTCGATTTAAAAGGTAGTGCCTCCAAATGAGACTCATCATAGGGACTTACATGCAAAAATACAGTGCCTACAGGAATGCATTTACACATACATGCATACATGTCATATACATGCAATTTTTGTTTTGTGTTCACAGGTTTTTAAAGAAAAAAGGAAAAAAGCGACGAATGCGAGCAACTCAGGAACGGTTCAAAAATGAACCATCTCATATGAACTCAGTAACGGTTCAAAAATGAACCATCTCACATCAACTCAGTAACGGTTCAAAAATGAACCATCTCAACTCAGGAACGGTTCAAAAATGAACCATCTCTCATCAAGTAACGGTTCAAAAATGAACCATCTCTCAACAAGTAATGGTTCAAAAATGAACTATCTCTCATCAAGTAATGGTTCAAAAATGAACCATCTCAACTCAAGTAACGGTTCAAAAATGAACCATCTCTCATCAACTAACGGTTCAAAAATGAACCATCTCTCATCAAGTAATGGTTAAAAAATGAACCATCTCAACTCAAGTAACGGTTTAAAAATAAACCATCTCTCATCAAGTAGCGGTTCAAAAATAAACAATCTCTCTTCAAGTAACTGTTCAAAAATGAACCATCTCAACTCAAGTAACGGTTCAAAATGAACCATCTCTCATCAAGTAATAGTTCGGGAATGAACAACCTCAACTCAATAACGGTTCGGGAATGAACCATCTTTGGTTCGGGAATGAACCATCTCTCATCAATTAACGGTTCTGGAATGAACCATCTCTTATCAGTAATGGTTCAGAAATGAAACATCATCTCACATCAGCTCAGTTCGGTAATGAATCCTACAGATCGCAACATCTTGCAGGGATGAACTTTATGTTGGACAAAATGACCCATAGCGTCACCATTTGCACAGATCATTGTGTTGTTGTAGCAAATTAACTATGTGACAAGGAAATTGCACTCTCATCATTTATGATTAGATCACCATAGATATATAAATGAAGAGAGGTCCATATGATTAGTTCCTGGATTGAGAATGATATGAGACAGTATCAGTCCACGAAGGATTAATCATAAAATATCCCTAGCCGGAGTATTATCGAGACTGGACATCGATAATGAGGAATAGGCTAGTATTGCACTTGTGCGCGTTGTGAGGGCACAACGGCATAGTTCTCATATATATAAATATTGGATACTTATGCAAGTGCGATAGGAGGTCGTGTTTCACCGATGGTACGGGAAACAACTTCGCTATGGATAGACCCCTCGGAATCCCATTGGTATTATAATTATGTGTCTATGGGAGGCCGAAATCAAGGTAGGTGTGTATAGTCTTAACCTGAGACTTACATCGCTAATACTTACGATAATCGATAGACTTTGGTCTTGGTGGTACAAGGCTTTAACCGGTTCTGCGTACACCACTTCTGGGTTTATCAGAGAGTCGTAGTGTATTGGGTGTGATGTCGAGACGGAAGTATCACTTCAGTCGTAGTGGAGATGATGTCACGCAGGATACAGTACTAGTGCTCTTGAGTGATGCGCATCCAATCGGGATATTGTGACCAGGTCATGAATATCCGATTATAGAGACTATGTTACTAGACATCTGATATGTGTTTCGGACGGGGCAAACACTTATCCAGCCCCAGCCCTAGCACGTGACTATCCGATACTGGGCCGATAAACACAATACAATCGTATACTACGCTTGATACAGATCTTAATATTCTTAAATGGATATGTCCGGAGAATTGGGTAGATTTGGTGCTTTGATAGGAGTCGACCTTGTCTCGTAAATCGGTAGAATGTAGTACTTGGTACGTACGTGATTCGGATACACCGACGACCGTATTTACTGCCAACTTATCCGGGGATCTCATGGGTCGCTTCCCGATAATCCACCGATGACGCACAACTCGCACTCTTGAATAATCTGGGATTATATAGAAGAGAGAGAAAATTAATCTAGGATTAATTACGGAGATATTTTATCTAGGATAAAATATCGTCTAGAGAGAGATAACGATTAATTTGGAATTTATCGGTAAATTAATATATTCGATATATTAAATGAAATTAGATTTCGACGCGGAATTAAAATTAGATGTTAATTCGGGTGAACGAATTAATTTAGAATTAATTCGTTAGCGACGTGAATAGTGAATTCGCTAGGCGTAATCATTTAGTTACGACGCGACGGAAAAATGGTTAATTTGGAATTAGCGAACCCGAGCCCGAGTGTGATTGCGAGCACATTCGTATTTCGAATTCAAGTGCGGCATCGCAAGTCGCATCAAGCGTCAAATCAATCGTCACATCAAGCGTCAAATCAAAAGTCACTTTGAGTGATTGATTGATGGATTGATTGATTGATGGATTGATGGATTGACTTGCATCACATCACTTTATTAAAGTGACATGTGAATAGTTGATGTAAGTTGGTGTAATAGTGTTTGGAGGGAAAATCATTTGCTTTTGGTTTTATTTAAATCAATTAAGTAATTGGTTTTATTATTTTTTCTTGGAAAATATATAAAGGCTTTTTGGAAAAGCTTTACCAACCATTACACACAACTTTCATCTCTCTCAATTTCTCTCTTCTCCTCACGTCAAAACAGTGAGTTTCTTCACTGGTTTGAACCAGTTTGGCGTGACAAATAGGGGAGCAAGAGTGGTTTTTCATGGTGAGAAATCAAGTGCTAGCACACTTACGAGTCTTGCGAAGGTGGTAGGGAGGTTCACCCATGAGCCGGGATCCATCGGACGAGGCTTGGAGCTCCGTTTCATCACTCAAAATTCTGAAAATGGAGGCAGTGAACTGCAGCAGTTTGGCGTCCTTGGCAGTGGCTATTTGGCCTTGATTCGTCTCCAAATCGACTCAACCGATCGATGTGAGTATTCTGCTACCTCCGTTGATGTATTCACGCATTGTTTTCATGTCTTGTTTGATCTTGGGACCTAGATAATAACCAACAATGGCATCAAGAGCTATAGGTTCAAGCATGAAATTGTAGGGCTTAAAATTTGGGTAAATGTGTGTTGAGCATGATTTGAATAAATTGATTGTTTGAGTATGCTTATAACATGTTTAATTTCATTTTGGTTGGACCAATTTGTTGAAAAATGATTTGGAATTATTTTCCCCAAATTGATTACCTTGGCCGAATGTATTAGCTATTTTGGGTTCTTGGAAATTTTTGTTTTTTGATTCATTAGATGAATTGGAATCATAATGTTTGATGTTAATTTGAGGTCAATTGGATAGTACTTTGAATTGGACAAAAAACCCCAAAATCTTATGTTGGCCGAATGTAACTATGCCCTAATGTCTTGGTATTTTTTTGATTTTATGACATTGGATGTGTATGAAATCATTTAGGATGTTGATTTAATGTCGATTGTGGGTTCGATTGGATTGAAACCAAATCGGACACAAAATCCATCCTTTGGCCGAGAGCATTAAAGCATGTAATGGGTTTGATTTTTTCATTTATGTGTTGGACATATGATAATGATAATGAGCATGATTAATTGGACTAATATGGTGTTTTGGAAATGTTGATTTAGTTGATTAATCATATAATACACTTTGGTAATTAAATTGGGAAAATTGGATTTTTTGAATTTAATTATTTGGGCCTATTTTTGATATTGGGCTTGATTTTATCAAGTTGGGTTTATGCCAAATGGATTGAATCCAATTGGGCCCAAAACCACTTCCGTTAAGCCCAAATGCGACTTAATGAACCTTTAAAGTTCAATTGGGCCTAATGGGCCAAGATTGATTTATGGGCTTATGGGGTAAATCCCGGATTGGACTTTGGTTATCGGTTTGACCCGAGTTGACCAAAAGTCCACGCCTTAAGAAATCAATTAAAAGCCCATTGGACTTTAATTGAATTGACGTTGGACGTTAATCGGTCTTTGAGACGCGTTACGATTAATTTGGAAGTTAAATCGTAAAAGGTTTATTAATAAAGTGTAATATTTAATTTGGAATTGAATAGTGAATTAGTATTAAATACATGTTAAATTAGATTTAATGATGTAGTTTAATTTAATTCATGAATTCGTACTTTAAGTACTTATTCGCAAAAACGAGTTTGACTCGAACAAAATCAAATCGTTGTTTGAACATTGGATGATCACTTAATTATCAGATTAATTAATTTGATTAGATTGATTGATAGCATGCTTATGTGTGTGAATACGTGGTTGTGTTGAATGAATAATGTATATCGGATGGATATTAGATGGGTGGGCAATTTTAGAAATTGTTGTAATAAATTCGATTTATTAAATTGGACCTGCGTATCCAGCCTTATCACCTTCATTCTCTTTGTATTCTCTTCTCACCTATCCCCTCCATGTAAATGAGGTTTCTTTAGAAGTGTAGTGTAATGGGTAGAAGTAATACAAGTGCTAGCTTGAGTGAGACAGTGAGGGATTTGATCTTGGATCAATGTGTAAAGTATCCATCCGCATATCATTATTATTTATTTTCATACTCGCTTTATTATGTATTTAGAATGCATGTTTAAGGGTGTATGATGATGAGACCTTAACAAAGATAATTAAATTAGTAGCCAATTTGCACGCGAAAAACCCTCGTTAAATATCAAGCGTTTATTTTCCTTCCATTGAGTGATTCTTGCTCAAGATCCGAGATTGGCAGGGGTTGTTGGCCAAAGTCAAGCCCTTGTCCGTCGAAGATATGTTTTAATCACGAGGCTTTGTTCCATATCGGTGTCGTGTCCAAGTTGTGGTTTGTTGGCCAAAGTCAAGACCACTTCTTGTCCATTGACATTGATTACGAAGCTTCCATGTCAATGGGTCCGCGCTTGACTGGGATCACTAGGTTTGTTGTGCCAAAGCCAAGGCCTAGTTGATTCAGAGGAAAAAGGTTAGGGTATATATTCGATATATAGGCATATATAAGATATATGTTTGGGACTTGGATGTCCACCTACTGGATCTATGAGTTGGATGAGATCCAATTGATCTTCGAGATCTACCTAGTTAATTATCATACAATTTGTTGGCCAAAGTCAAGATTGTGTGATATTTAACGGGATCCTAGCCCACTAGGAAACACGGTTTCCCGAGTACTCGACAGAGGGTTAGAGGCTCGACGAAAAATAGGGGGAGGCAAGTATTGAATTTGCAACATTCGTTCGAATACTCGCTAAACGCGCTCATCTATATTTTACTCGTCATAATTAATCAAAAGTATTAGTTGGACTAATATTTTATGTTGTTTTAAATATATATATAGTTGGACTATATACAAACTCATTCGATATATAGTTGATTTTATAATTGGATTACAGTAATCAATATAATTGAATTAAAATTATAGTTGATTAAATAATTGGATTATTGTAATCATTATAATGAATAGTACCTTATTAAATTGATTAAATAGTTGGACTATTGAAATCAAGAAAGAATTGAAAAGTTGAATATTTAAAATATATAATCCTTGGATTAAATGTTTTAAATGATTTAATTTTCATTGGGAATTAATAATAGGTTACTTTATTGGATAAAATAACTTGTTATATCTAAGCCCATAATTAAGCAAATAGTAGAGCATAAAATCTTTGGAAGATTTATGTGATGATGACTTTAGTGCTTAATTTAATATACTTGACAATAAATCTATCTTAGGTTTAAAAGGTATTAAAATTGCAATTAATAATTCTTGGAGAATTAATTGACTATTCTAGTGGAGAAAAGTCAAAGTTTGCAATTAGGCATGTAGCACAAGGTGCACATCGTTTCGATATTCCAAAACCCAAGGCTTGGCCAAAGGTTTGTGAAACATTGAAAAGGATAATTGACATATCCCAAAGTGACTACCATTTGGATATGGCAGACACGGAGGAATTAAAGAAAGGGCGAGGCTCTAACTTTAAAAACATTTGTCAAAGTTATGTTCACTACTAGTATTGAAATTGGATTTTAAATACTTAGTGTGGTACATAAAATATATGTATTGATGTTCAGAATCCGCTATGAGCATGATACTGACTTCAAGCCGAGATTTCTCTGCAAATCGGAAACGGGACGAAAGTCGCTGTTTCGACCGTAGATACCTAAGTTTAGGAACTACCCTTTGGTATGTACTTAAATTAGGAACTTTTATAATGTAACTAGTTTCATTAGAGACATTATCTCTATATCAGTGTTTAATCCGTTGCGGATAAACCTTTATATTCTAGAACACTAAAGTGTTTTATTATATAAAGATGATACTGAGATAAACACATTAGATGTGAATAACAGAATTTATATTTTGAATATAATAAAATCTCAAACATATAAAAATGACAAATAAATAGCTCAAATTGATTTGATGAATAGAGACTTATTTGTGGCATTGTTGTCTAGGACACAATTAAACGAGACTCGTATATCCACACTTTTGAAGAGTGGGTACTAGGACTGATTTGACTATTCAAATAAGGTCTGCGAATCTAGTTTATTAGGTAAAGTACATAAAATACTATTTACTTGGTAATAGTATAAGGGCCACCGATCTGTTAGCCCTATTCATGGTGAAGTAAGTGGGCCCATATCTAGCTAGACTAGATGTGAACATGAATATTTCGTGACCTTAACGGATGTGGCATCACGTTATGGTTATGTGTTTCTTTTGAAGAACACAAATCGGAAACTTTAAAGTTTCGACACGAAGTAAATAAACAGATCGGCTATAGTATTATTCCGCCACGATAAGACCGTAATGGAAAATACTTAAGCAGTAAGTTTCATACGTAAATGAAAGAGTACGGTATTCTTTCATATGAGGACTCCTCCCGAGACACGTCAGTTAGACGGTGTGTCCGAACTAAAACCGAATTTTGTTGGACATGATAAGGTTTATCACGAGTCGCTCTGAGCTAATGTTTCCTTCAATAGGATATGTATTAACAGTGCAAAACTTATTTAGAATAAGGTTCCATATAAATCTGTTTGACAGATATCATATAGGATATGAACAGGAAAGAAACGAGGTTTCTCATTCCTAGTAATTTGGGTATGCCAGGCATAACGTTTGGATGATACCAAACTAAAAGACCCAAATTGGATAAGTGCCAATATAGGTTATCCTAAGGGAAACCTTAAGTATAGTACTTGTAAATCTCACATGAGAACAATGTGATTGTTGCTCACCCTGCGATTTTTCCTGAGAGGAATACCGATATACAGTGGTCAGTGGGAGGATAGTGATACTCGATGAAAATCGGAGTAATACTGTTCAAGGCACGAAGTCCTTAATGGAACACATATAGTTCATCTATGATGAATCTGTACCATTAATCTTCAAATACACAAGAACTTCGTAGATCGGATAGAGTCAGAAAACAACCTAGGGTATGGGTTTATGATCTAACCTCATAAAGATGTCAATCTTATGAAGGTATATCCACCGACTAAGTTTTTAGGAAGTGATAAGAGGTATCGACTCCCTATTATGGCAAATTGCCATGAGTCCGAAATGGATTCCATGTATAACAACTATTTTGAATGCTAGTTGTTGTACCACAAGGCATTGTACCTATTGGTACATTAAATGTCTTCAAGGAAGACATACATGGAAGGCAACATACCAACGTACAAAGCTGGGCTTTTGACGGAAAGGTATCGTTATCAACATTGTGTTAATAACGGTTCAACCTTTTACCTGTTGCCATGGTAAATCCATTTTGAAGATGCTTGTTGATAACTGCGTATTTCATTTATGAAATGTGTCAGTTGCAGATCAAAATCGCTTTCCTGAAAAGGAAACCTTTTGGAGGAAACCTTTTGGAGGATGCTTACAACATCCTGACGATTTTGTATAACCGACAAACAAGGTTTGCGGGTTATTCGATCCATGTTTGGATTGAAGCAAGCATAAGGTTCTTGGAACTGTCGTTTTGAAATAATCATAATGATTTATGATTTGACTCAAAACGAAATAATTATTGTGTATATATATATGGAGGTTAGTGGGAGGGCACTGACAATGAAATTCCCATAAAACAATTGGTGAAAGCTTGGCTTTCATAGATATTCTTTCATAGAAATTCTCCGTTGAATTCTGGGGAGTAACAACCTTTATTCAAGGAATAGAGATCTACTGGGATAGATTTGGAGTTGTTAACACTCTCTGGGAAATTGTACATTTAAAATGTACTTGATAGGGTGTCTCATACGCTTCGAGCATATGGAGTCACAATCGGGTCAATCCAAGTGACAGTCACTGGATTGAAGTTAAGAACATCTGTTAGTATCTCAGAGAACTAAAGATGTTGTCTTAAACTATGGAGAAAGAGAACTTGAAGTGACTGGGATCACCGCTGCAAGTTTCCAAAACATTAAATACTGAGGTACTATAAAGTTGGAATAACGGGACAGTGAGCTGGAAATCTTCCAAGCAAGATAACTGTTGCTGAATAAACAACAAATGCGGATTATTGCTGCAGCTGAGGCAGCAATAGAAGCCATTTGGATCGAAAATAAATCTAATTAGATTAGATATAGTTCTGTTAGCAGCTGAGCTAGGCGTCAGCACATGCTAAGGAATTAAAGGTCTCATCGACGATCCAGATATATACTTCTATATCATCTGATTCGTTCGGATCATACATCGTGGCGATGGGATGATCGTATAAATCGCGTCAAACGATAATCAAACAAATCCGCTGACGAAAACCTTTCCTCAGCAATTTGAGCAAACCGTACATAGTTCGGGTGTGGGACACTTGAGTGACTGGCTATGTGCCAAGTGAGAGATTGTTGGACAAAATGACCCATAGCGTCACCATTTGCACAGATCATTGTGTTGTTGTAGCAAATTAACTATGTGACAAGGAAATTGCACTCTCATCATTTGTGATTAGATCACCATAGATATATAAATGAAGAGAGGTCCCTATGATTAGTTTCTGGATTGAGAATGATATGAGACAGTATCAGTCCACGAAGGATTAATCATTAAATATCCCTAGCCGGAGTATTATCGAGACTGGACATCGATAATGCGGAATAGGCTAGTATTGCACTTGTGCGCGTTGTGAGGGCACAACGACATAGTTCTCATATATATAAGTATTGGATACTTATACAAGTGCGATAGGAGGTCGTGTTTCACCGATGGTACGGGAAACAGCTTCGCTCTGGATAGACCCCTCGGAATCCCATTGGTATTATGACTATGTGTCTATGGGAGGCCGAAATCAGGTAGGTGTGTATAGTCTTAACCTGAGACTTACATCGCTAATACTTACGATAATCGATAGACTTTGGTCTTGGAGGTACAGGGCTTTAACCGGTTCTGCGTACACCACTTCTGGGTTTATCAGAGAGTCGTAGTGTATTGGGTGTGATGTCGAGATGGAAGTATCACTTCAGTCATAGTGGAGATGATGTCACGCAGGATACGGTACTAGTGCTCTTGAGTGATGCGCATCCAATCGGGATATTGTGACCAGGTCATGAATATCCGATTATAGAGACTATGTTACCAGACATCCAATATGTGTTTCGGACGGGGCAAACACTTATCCAGCCCCAGCCCTAGCACGTGACTATCCGATACTGGGCCGATACACACAATACAATCGTATACTACGCTTGATACAGATCTTAATATTCTTAAATGGATATGTCCGGAGAATTGGGTAGACTTGGTGCTTTGCTAGGAGTCGACCTTGTCTCGTAAATCGGTAGAACGTAGTACTTGGTACGTACGTGATTCGGATACACCGACGACCGTATTTACTGCCAACTTATCCGGGGATCTCATGGGTCGCTTCCCGATAATCCACCGATGACGCACAACTCGCACTCTTGAATAATCTGGGATTATATAGAAGAGAGAGAAAATTAATCTAGGATTAATTACGGAGATATTTTATCTAGGATAAAATATCGTCTAGAGAGAGATAACGATTAATTTGGAATTAATCGGTAAATTAATATATTCGATATATTAAATGAAATTAGATTTCGACGCGGAATTAAAATTAGATTTTAATTCGGGCGAACGAATTAATTTAGAATTAATTCGTTAGCGACGTGAATAGTGAATTCGCTAGGCGTAATCATTTAATTCCGACGCGACGGAAAAATCGTTAATTTGGAATTAGCGAACCCGAGCCCGAGTGTGATTGCGAGCGCATTCGTATTTCGAATTCAAGTGCGGCATCGCAAGTCGCATCAAGCGTCAAATCAATCGTCACATCAAGCGTCAAATCAAAAGTCACTTTGAGTGAATGATTGATTGATTGATTGATGGATTGATGGATTGACTTGCATCACATCACTTTATTAAAGTGACATGTGAATAGTTGATGTAAGTTGGTGTGTAATAGTGTTTGGAGGGAAAATCATTTGCTTTTGGTTTTATTTAAATCAATTAAGTAATTGGTTTTATTATTTTTTCTTGGAAAATATATAAAGGCTTTTTGGAAAAGCTTTACCAACCATTACACACAACTTTCATCTCTCTCAATTTCTCTCTTCTCCTCACGCCAAAACAGTGAGTTTCTTCATTGGTTTGAACCAGTTTGGCGTGACAAATAGGGGAGCAAGAGTGGTTTTTCATGGTGAGAAATCAAGTGCTAGCACACTTACGAGTCTTGCGAAGGTGGTAGAGAGGTTCACCCATGAGCCGGGATCCATCGGACGATGCTTGGAGCTCCGTTTCATCACTCAAAATTCTGAAAATGGAGGCAGTGAACTGCAGTAGTTTGACGTCCTTGGCAGTGGCTATTTGGCCTTGATTCGTCTCCAAATCGACTCAACCGATCGATGTGAGTATTACGCTACCTCCGTTGATGTATTCACGCATTGTTTTCATGTCTTGTTTGATCTTGGGATCTAGATAATAACCAACACCTTAGGGGTCGCAGCACTTCATCCCTAAATCAACTCAGTTCGAAGCATCTCGGAAAGCAGCAGGCAAGTACGACAGCCGACAAACCAAGTAAGTAAAAAATGCATGCATAACTTTGATAGGGTTGTCACTGTCACACACTGCATAAGCCCCATCAAAGTGGGGGCGACTGTAGACACTGCATTTTTACATAAAGCCCAATGATGAGCCTCATATGGAGGCAGTACCTGATAAGTCGCGGAAGCCGTAGGAAACGGATGCTGAAAGGGAAAATTACAAAATTAATACCTCGTCATATTTAAACTCACTAGTTTAGTCTCCAGTTCGCTTAGTCGATTTCTGTTTTAAATATTAGCCTTGGCCCAAAACCCCCGCAACCCAATGAAAGCCCATTTATCCATACAATCCATCCAACTAACAAGGCCCACATGTTTAAGCCTTCTCCAAAATAATAAAAACCCTAGCATACACCAATATATAAAGAAACCAGAACCAAACTCTAATTCTTCCCTCTCCTTCCAAACACAAGACGACATTATCAAACAAAATAAAACCCTAATGACCTCTCTATAGTCTCTCGGGCCTCTCTATTCCCCTCTATCTCGAAGCTCCATTCCTCTCTCTTCCATCTCTCTCGGCCATTCATAAAACTAAAACACACAACTCTCACGCCACTCACGACACGACAAGACAAATGGCAATAAAACCAAAGAAACTAAGCCACCACCACCGACACAAAACATATTCACAAATAGGCCACAAGCCACAACAATCAAACACATGCACCTAAGGAACCAAGCCCTAAAGACTTTTTCACGGCATTCGTCAATCGAAGACAACAACAAGCCCTAAGCCTCACAAACTGCACCACTCAATTCGTCATCAACATGAGAGAAAACCTACTCGGCATCATCACACAAAAACACCCTAGAGACCTTACACGTGAATCACCAACAAACATAAACACCTCAACCCTAGAGAGCTACACACGGCAGACTATTCTCATGTCATCAACCAAATAAACCTTAAACCCCTTCATTCTTCTTCTGACCAAACTAAAGTCACACGCAAAGAAACAGCAAGCCATCAAGACCGAATCACCGTGCCAGCATAAAAGCAACAAACTCTCCATGCCACTCATAAACAAGACACATATGCACCACACACAGAGGTTAACACACATCAAGACACACAGGCCTCACACACGTTTCCCACCAAACACACACACAATCACCAAACACACACACACTGGCCGACACAAATAAACACCAACCATCCTAAGACAACAAAGCCAAACGCAAATAGCCCCCAAAATAAGTCCCAAAATAGCCACGTAAACCACCGAAAACCTGTCCCAAAAATAGCCCATACAATCAGAGAAAAATAGTCCAGAAAATAGTCTAAAAATAACCCTAAACAGTCCCTAAACAACTACCCGAAACAACAGCCCAAAATAGCGAAACAATTACCAGAAATAACGAACCAACCCCAATCCTTCTGGCAACGGCATAACACACTTCTGAGAAGCGACTTAAAAGGTAAGACCTGATGACACCCTTTGCTATTTATTTTCATAGTTCTGGACACGGCACGCCTGGCTGGACGTGAAATAAGTCCAGCCGGGTATGCGAAGTCCTACATTAAAAATGACAAAATTCGTTGGTCATACATTTATTATTCCGCATTTATTTTGTGTTATTTTTTTTTTTGTTATTTCGCATATTTATTTTTTATGTTATTTATTATTATTTTACCATATGCATTATCATATTTCACGTCTATTTTTATTTATATTGTGTCAATGATTGTGTGGTATCTTTAGCGATATATCGGATGGAAACCCATACATAAATTCCATAGCCGAATCCGAATGGACGGTAGTGTGGTCTGTACTTGGGAAACAACTCCACGTACTGCTCGAGAATATTCATACATGTGTGTTTATGTCATTATATATGATTTTTCGTAAGGACGTTCGAACGCGTTACTCAATTATCTGCATTCATTATTAACACTTTTTTTATTATTATCAGAATTTACATTATCGTACTTCCTCGTTTAATATGCTTGTGGAATTATGCATTCACTTTCATTTTCATTTATGTTTATGGTGTGCAAACTTGTATGTTATTTGAATTATCTTGCGTGTGTTGCATAAGACTTGGTTATATCATTGTGTAAACCAGTTAATTACAATTGGCATAAGTAATGGACCATTCCAAACCCAACGGTTTGAGGTCTTCCCTTGCGAGGGGTGAGTGCGGCCTTAAATCATTTCCCAGTTCACACTGGGTGGCGACTCATTTATTCTCCGGTTTAGTCCCCCGCGGGCTACACCGTACTCCTAACAGGCCGTGAGCCCGAACAATGTCGCCCATCTCTGTACCATGCCTATAAGAGGTTTTCATGGATGATTTCTCTGTGTTCGGAGACTCTTTCGACTACTGCTTGCAAAATTTGGAACAGATGTTACAAAGATGCGAAGATACCAACCTGGTACTCAACTAGGAGAAATGCCATTTCATGGTGCAGAAAGGTATTGTTCTTCGACATCGGATCTCACAAAAGGGGATCGAGGTAGTCAAAGCAAATATCGAGACAATTGAAAAAATAGCTCCACCAACATCTGTCAAGGGGATTCAGAGTTTTCTTGGACATGCAGGCTTTTACAGGAGATTTATCAAAGACTTTTCCTAGATTGCTAAACCTCTGTGCAATCTTCTGGAGAAGGATGTGCCTTTCAACTACACTAAAGAATGCCAAAAATCTTTTGAGATCCTAAAAAATAAGCTGGTTTCTGCTCCTATCATTGTAGCACCAGACTGGACCCTTCCATTTGAGGTAATGTGCGATGCTAGTGATTTTGTTGTAGGTGTAGTTTTGGGACAACGGAAAAAAAAAGTTTTCCACACCATTTATTACTCCAGCAGAACTCTGAATGAAGCTCAACTCAACTACACAACTACTGAAAAGGAGTTGCTTGCACTTGTGTTTGGTTTTGACAAATTCCGCTCTTATCTACTGGGTCCTAAAGTGGTGGTCTACACAGATCATTCAGTAATCAAATATCTGATCGTGAAGAAAGATGCCAAACCCAGATTGATCCGTTGGATACTTCTTCTCAAAGAATTCGATGTGGAGATTCGAGACAAAAAAGAGACAGAAAATCAAGTGGCAAATCATTTATCGAGGTTCAAGAATGGATAAACAGCTGGTAAAGAATTGATAATCAAAGAAACTTTTCCAGATGACAGCTGTTTGCCATGAAACAGCAGGAAATCCCTTGGTATGCTGACTATGTCAACTATATAGTGTCAGGAAAATGGCCGTTGGAATGGACAACTCAGCAACAGAAGAAGTTCTTCAAAGAAGTCAAGCACTATGTTTGGGAAGAGCCATATCTGTTCAAACGATTTGCTGATCAATTACTGAGGCGTTGTGTTCCACAAGAGGAGGTCAACAATGTTCTGCAACATTGTCATTCATCACCATATGGCGGACACTTTAGCGGGAATAAAACTGCAGCCAAAGTCCTTCAATCAGGTTTGTTCTGGCCCACTCTTTTAACAAATGCTTATCTTTTTGCTATTCAATGTGACAGGTACGAAAGAACGGGGAATATTTCAAGGAGAAATGAAGGACCTTTGCAAAACATTCAGGAAGTGGAGATATTCGATGTGTGGGGTATTGATTTTATAGGACCCTTTGTTCCATCATTCGGAAACATGTACATACTCGTTGCAGTAGACTACATCTCCAAATGGGTTGAAGCAATTGCACTGCCATCAAATGATTCAAAAGTGGTGATCAAGTTCCTTAAAAAGAATATTTTCACTCGCTTCGGAACACCTCGTGCAATTATCAGCGATGGTGGTACACACTTTTGCAATAGATATTTCGATGCACTCCTATCCAAATATGGAGTTACTCATAAGGTTGCCATTGCCTACCATCCGCAGTAAAATTGAGAGGTTGAAGTTTCAAACAGGGAAATTAAAAGAATCTTGGAAAGAATTGTTGGATCAACAATGAGGGACTATTCTATAAAACTGGATGATGCATTATGGGCCAATCGGACATCTTACATGACACCCATTGGTATATCCCCATATCGAATGGTGTTTGGGAAAGCGTTCCATCTGCCAGTTAAGCTTGAACACAAGACGTACTGGGCATTGAAGAAGTTTAATCTTGATCCACAAGCTGTAGGAGAGAAAAGACTTCACCAACTCAATAAATTGGAGGAATTTCGCCTACATGCTTATGAGAATGCCAGATTATACAAGGAAAAGAACAAGAAATGGCATGACCGAAAAATAGTGCACAGATAGTTGGAACCAAGGCAGCATGTGTTGTTGTACAACTCGAGCTTGAAACTTTCCCCTGGAAAGTTGAAATCAAGGTGGTCAAGTCCATTTGTGATCACTCAGGTTTTACCATATGGAGTTGTTGAGTTACTGGATCCCAAAACCAATGAAACATTCAAGGTTAACATTCAGCATGTCAAGCACTATTGGGGAGAATCAATTGAGCAACAAAAAGAAAGTGTCCCACTTTTAGATCCAGCATAACGTTCGGGCAGTCACGTCTAGCTGACGACGTTAAAATTAGCGCTAGCTGGGAGGAAACCCATACAATTTTTGTATATATTGTGATTTGGTGTGATTTCATTTTGTGTGTTTAATTTTCGCAAGTTAAGTCATTTCAGAATGGAAAAAGCTCTCGTAAATCTTCACAAGCAATTTCCTTCTCTCCCTCAAAAATCTCTGATGAAAGTCTACAAAGTTCGCTTGGAACGGATGAGACTACTGATGATCAACAGTATTCCAACTGACATTTGTTGGATTATTAAAGCACAGGTCCGATTGGCATGTGAGTTTTCTGACACTTTTATTGCACATCTGCCTGGTTTAGAAAGAAACACATATGCTAAAAAGAGAAGAGCCAAAAGAATGTGTGTTTGTTATAAATGTGCTCGTATGTTTTGTGATACTCGTTGTCGTTCTTTAGGAATGGTGTCTGATAACCGTGAAGATAAGATTAATTTCATTAGGAATGGCTTGAGTAAGGAGTCTTTGGATGACATATCTAAAACTCTTAAAACGCATCCGAGTGGATATGTGTATCAAGAAATTCGCGTGTTATATGCACAATTCCAAAAAGAAAGACAACAGTTAAGTCTCGGGAATCTGACTCAAAAAAACCCTGTTTGCCAATTTATAAGAAAATTGGATGGGAAGCTTGTCCCTGACGCATAGACGTCAATCAAGCAGTAAATTATTGTAAATATTATATCTCTTTGTCTTTTCCTAATAATTGTGATTTGTTTTGTTATTTTCTCCGACAGGATCCAGATCTTTTTGACTATCATGATTTATTTTACTGTTTAACTAATAATTGTCATTTGGCAGGTACTAGTGCTATTATTTTTACTCACCCTTTTTCAGGTATTATAAATTCAACTCATCATTGCACTTTTGAAGACATCCAGAGTAAAACATGGAAGCCACATCAAGAAGACAAGTTGAAAACATTTATGTGTTTTGCGGTACTAGTGTTGGTGCTAAACCACAATACGTAGCAGCAACACATGAATTGGGTCGAGTCTTAGCTGCAAGGAATATGCACTTAGTATATGGCGGTGGCAATCTTGGACTAATGGGAATCGTTTCAAAAGCTGTACAGGAATGAGGCAGTCAAGTCTTGGGAATCATCCCAAAACCTTTGGCGAAGGAAAATCTTATTTGACCATCAAACGGAGAGGAACTAATCGTGCCAGGTATGTCTGAATGACTGATAGAAATGGTTAACCGTGCTGATGTTTTTATTGCTTTACCAGGTGGCTTGGGCACAATGGAGAAAATCTTTACAGTTTTATCTTGGGCAAACCTGAACATATACCAGAATTTATGGATTTTATGATTTTCTTTGTGTGTTTCTTGACGATGCCCGGAGAAATGGGTTCGTGTCAAAACCTGTAAAAGAACTCCTCTTCACTGCCAGAACTGCCCCAGATTTAATTGATCAAATCTTAGCCTTTAAACCACAAATTGACCCTATCATTTCAAAGATAAATTGGTCAGAGAACGATCGTGGTAAGAGGCGTCAGATTAATCTAGATCTTAACCTTTAACTTTTCATTTAGATGTAGAATTTCAGCTAACCATGTACTATCTTCTAAAATCTTCTTCTACTGTTTAAGACATTGGGGACAATGTCTCATTTAGGTATGGCGGAGGGAATTAGTTGACTAGTATTTTATTTTTATTTTGTATGATGTTTTTATTTTTATTCCAAAAAAATTGAAAAATTTTACAAAACAAATTTAGTGTTTTTGTGTTTTTAATTTTATGAATCAGGTAAAATTGGTGTGAGATAGATGTTTAAGGAATTTCTACTCCTGAGACGTATATCAACCTATTTCGGAACAAGTTAATTTTTGTTTATTTCCTTTTGAATTATTTAATTTGTGAATTCTCCATAAAATTGACTAAAATGGATCTTCATATGCTCAGTTGACAGGTATTATCAACATGCATGGTAACATACGGACATGAGAAGTAATTGACGAGTTTGTAATATTCAGTGCTCTAGTTTAATTGGAGGAAGCCAACCGGTTTGGGAGTCACTGACCCAAAGCTCGCTACATGGATCGAATATGTTTCCAACAATATATATATATATCTGAAGTCTGAGTAATTAAGTCCGTAAAGGTGTCTTAACACCTAGTGCCCTAAAGGCAACTGGTTCGGGAGTCACTGACCCAAAGCTCGCTACATAAATGGAAGATATTGTATATAAATGAAACGAAAATTCAATCAAAAATCAAGAAAAAAAATCAGAAATATAAGAAAAATTATTCCATTACTTAAAAAAGATGTGAATTCTGATATAACTTTAGGACAAAAAAATTACTCTATTTTCAACTACACTTGCGACTATTGTGGGCAAAATGAGTTGATTAAAATTTTGTTGGCCGTGTATATAGAGAATGGTAAAAAATAATCGGAGAATTTACTTATTCGGTAATTTAGAAAGAAACAAAATAATTATACTTGGATAAGAAGTTTCACATGTTTAGTCACTAACTTTTTTATTCTCTTTTCTCTTGTCTTTTTGCTTTTGTGTGCATTAGTTTCACTATCTTTTTACTTTTATCAAACATTTGTGGGTATCACCGCTATAAAACCTCACGAGACTACAACTCGTCCACTAGGGACACCTATGGGTTTAAAGGCTTGTTGCATAGGCTAAATGAAACCGTGATCCCTACGAAAGATGGTTAGTTTAATTTTAATTATTTTTTGCATTTTTTTTTGTTGTTTTGCTCAAGGACTAGCAAAATGTTAGGTTTGGGGGTGTGATGAGCAGAAAATATATCAATATTTACCGCCCCTTTTACCTAATATTTTGTTTAGTTTCTCAGGTTTGATGAACGTTTTGATGTGTTTTATAGATAAATAAAGTATCAGGACTTAATGGAATCAACTCGGGGCTAAAACGTTGAAATCCAGAGCAAAAAAAAGGGCGAAAACGGAAATTTACTATATGCGTCACGAAATGTAGTCCTAAATTCCAATTTTGCGCAAGTTTCGTATTTTAGCCATAATGATTTCATCCGATATCCGATTGAGCCGATTCAAGTTGTAGATTAAAGAAGACACAGAGATCTACATCTTTGAAGATTTAAATATTTTTGAATTTCGAAGTTTACAAGACCAAAATTGATGAAAAATCCAGAGTATTTTGTGTAATTACTATAGTCATTTTGAAAATATAAAATAAAATAAATAAAATATAAAAATAAAAAATTGTCAAACTTCCACCAAACATGTTTCCATGTTTGGTGCCGTGTTTGGTGGAGCAATTGGTGGAGAAATTGGTGGAAGCCTTTAGATTTTCCTATAAATACCAAGCTTAACTTTGTAAATTTTCCATGCTTTCTTTGGAGGAATTTCTCCATGTAAACCTAAAGGAAAGTGTCTTGTGTATTAGTTTAAGTTTTCTTGTATTTTATTTTATCTAATTAATAAAATTTTGTGTGTTTCCATTTACAGCATGAGCAGGTAATCTTATTCTGCTGGGGTGAAAAGGTAAGACTTTTAATATAATAAATTAGATTAATCTCCCTTATTTTAATTAAAATTTTGATTAATTAGTTTTTGCCTATATGGCCGGTTTAGGTGACAACCTTATTTACCGCCTATATGACTGGTTTTACATTATTGGACTTAGTTTCTGCCTATACGGTCGGTTTATGTGCTAACCTTGTTACCGCCAACATGGTCGGTTTATATGATTTTGTTACCGCCTATATGGTCGGTTGGACTTTGGACAAATGATATTACCCCATATATGGTATGTTTATATGATTTTGTTACCGCCTATATGGTCGGTTGGAGTTTGGACAAATGATATCACCGCCTATATGGTCTGTTTAAATATAATTAATCGGTAAATATTGACAATAAGGGAGATTTCTAATTTTGAAATATTAAAAGTGGATCCTCTAACCCCAGCAATTTCTTTTATTGTACTTTTACATTTTTAATTTCCAACATTTAATTTCCAGCATTTACTTTATGTCTTTTATTTTATTTTAGCTTTTATTAGCATTAGATTTGTGTGGTAACTAAGTCTATTATCTGGGGTTGTGATGAATTCCAATATCATTGGGTTATAATGGGGTATTTTATAGTTTGGGTAATATAAAGGTTTACTTATTAAGTTTGAAGCTTAATGCGTCTTGTTAACTGGCCACTAATAAGATTGATCTGGTAAACTTAAAATAAACTTGACAAAGGAATATTAAGTTTCAGCCTTAGACTTAATACTCCACGATCTTCCTTGAAGATAGATAACCTTTTAATAGATTTCCTTACAGGATAGACATATACCTATCGGGCGGGGGTAGCCACAATTGGAACTTAATCTTAATAAATCCAGGTAATTTGATTGACATAGACATATGGTTTAATTGGGTTACACTGGGTATGTGCAGTTGACCATCGACAGAGGCTTTTACACAGTTTCGTGTTCCACGATAGTAAACTAATATATTACACAAACATAAAATTTTTGTGGCTTAGGGGACGACGATACTATCGGAAACGCTTTCCTCACGCAGCGGAAACGATTAGGCATGCAGATCGTACTTGAAAATTTTTTCTGCTTCCCCATTCCTTTTGCCGAATCTGACCAACATGTATACTGAAATTTTGCTTTTGTTTCAGAAACGATTTCAGTCCCGAAATACCCCTTAACAGTCCCCGAACAGCCCCCGAACTGCAGTGAAATAATGGACTGTTTTGGACCCATTACCCAACGGAACAGCACTCAAATCAGCCCTTAATTTGCGTGAACTACAAGGATGTTTTAGGTCTGATTTATTCACTCAAAAAAAGTCTCAACTAAGCCCCAAAATATATCTAAGGTGTTTCCCAAAAACCCGAATTAAAACAAAACAAACCGAGCCTCGAATCAACCAAGCAAGGTGCGGCAATGAGGTAATACCAGGCTTCACTGTCGTGAACTATAAGAATATAGGAAGAAGAAGATTTGTTCGTCACCAAAAGGTCTTCCGCGCTATGACTCGTAACCAATGGAAATTAGTGTGGGCTACACTCACAAAACAAATCCATAAACGATTTAGAGATTCTATCACACACTTAGTATTTTATTTTTCTTCTTTTGTTCTTTAATGGAGTTTCTCAACTTTTGAGAGAATGGTAGAGAAGAAGAAGAAGGTAGCTAGGGTTGCAAAATGAGAGCCATTCCAAAAATAAAATAAAATCTTCTTTTTATACTTAGGGTTTATTGTTTCCAAAACAAACAAATCCTTCCCCATTCATATCATCAAAGAATCGGCCAAGCATGGAAAAATGATTTAATTTTTTAAACATCAATATTCAATTACCATTATTGAAAAAGATGTTACAAAATTAAATAGGCAATTAACCATTTGAAAATCATAATCTCCAAATTAATGCCATGGATTATTTTGTTTCCAAATCAAAACAAATCCATTCCCTTTATACTTGTGAAAATCGGGCACCATAAGAAAAATAATAAATATTTGTAACATGAATATATCAATTACTATAATGGAATATATGTTACAAAATAAAAAAGGTTAAATATTATTTAAACATGTGTAACTTCCAAATTAATTCCAAAGGTTTCCAAAACCCAAAATTTAGAAATTACTTACTTAACCTTCTATTTAATTATATCTAATATAATTAAATAACTTGTGTTTAAATATCATATATTTAATAAAACTATATATTAACTTTTAATATAAAGTTTCAAGTGTGACAATTAATATTATTAATCATATTAATAATATGCATATCTTTGTGAGTATATAATTGGACTATCCAATTATATTAAATCCGCTATAGTTAATCGAGCTAGCACGGGGACCAAATGGACCTACGGTTCCGAGCTCCAATAATCTCGAAATATTAATTAAGCTCTTAATTAAATATTCTGAATTATTAACTCTGGGTTATTCCACTAAAAATCTGAAGTTGCACTCTCGTTGCCGCAAATGATATATTAAGCCGAACCAAGTCGGTGTCCACCGATATAGTCATTACATACGAATTGACCCTTCATGAGTATCTCGTAATTAGGGTCATAATGTCCGTTATACTCCTCTAATTATTTTTACCTTAAGTACCATTGATTCTCTAATGAGCGATTTATTCATAAATATTATTAATTTTAATCTTTCTATTCGTAATAGAAAGACTTGAGCACTCAAATCGTTCAAGCACCGAATCAACCCTTAAGAAAGATACTCCTCTACTTCTCGCAATGAGTGAACTCCATGTCTATGTAAAAATTTCCCAGCTACACAACAGACCATGCCCCCAAAGTACGTAGCTATTGGTCGAGACTGCTACACCAACCTCACCTTTGTAAATCACAGGACATAGCCTGCCATGCAGGAGTTCGTAGTACACTCAGGATTAAGATCAATCTATATATGACCATCTAGTAGATCGAAATGACTTTCTTAGTTTAACATATATTATAAGAATGTCATTTACATCTGGGTCCAGTCTTATATGATCGCATCATACAAGGTGCCTCCATTCTCATTTCTCTACATGGACGATCCAGATCAGGATTGCCATACAATTATAGAATGGACCACAGCTATAGATAAACCACAAACAAAGTACCCGCTTTGTTTGCTCTCTATGGAATATTTAAGATTACTAACTTCATACTTAAATCCTCTTGTGTATGACACTCATACACTAAGTCTGAAGGCACATAAGTAATCTAGGGTATTTAAGATGATATATAATATGCGAAAATTAAACAAACAATTTTGATAAATGAATAATGCATCGTTTTATTTCAAAACATATAAAACCGTTGACATCACATGTAGCTCTAGGGCATACATTCCAACAGATACGTAACGCCCCAAGACCATAAAATTTCAGGAATAGAGGACGGCGATATGTAACTCCCCTAGACCCTAGTTTTAGGGACATAATAGTGGCATGTATTGGGGGATGGCGATATGAAATGCCCCAATATCATCGATTTGCACATTCGACTCTAGTTGAGGCGTATGGGGGGACAGTGATATGTAACGCCCACATGCATCAAGTTTTCAGAAGACATTCATATACAGATTTCATTCAGAAATAGATTTTCGGAAACAGATTTTCAGAGACAAACTTACAGAAAATATAGTTTTAAGAAAGAGTTTTCATAAGAACCTATTTTATGAGAATTTCAGAAAATTACATACCAGAAGCAGTTTTCAGAATAGATTTCTAGAAACAAAGTTATTTTAAGATAAGGAAATAGATTTCAGAAGAAATGATTGAAGATGAATTTGGTTTTAGAGCCATGGATTTTCAAAAAGTATTTTAATACTTATTTTATTTTAATTGTTCACCCACTAGATCGTTTCAAACGATCTAACCATCCCCACTCCATATTTCTTTATTTTACAGGTTTACTCAGAGGACGGGTTCGAGAGGATGGTAACCGATGGTAGTCACTAGGGTGTTGGTCTACCAGGTCGTATACAGAGTTTCAACACAGTCAGAGTCATGAACTATATGTCAAATATTAGAAATTTATGAGTCTTGTGTTGAGATACAAGTGTCTTTAAACATAGTTGTATAGAGAAGTAATAATGAGTACACAGTAATGAGTTTTAAGTTCCATTCATGTTAATAAGTTGGGCTAAGGTCCCTATACATGAGTCTATATTTGAGGTGAGTTATTAGAGATGTATACAGTCAGTGAGTCAGGTTCAGGGGGATAGGACGGCCTATTCCCTGCCAGTAACATCTCTGAAAGAGGGATTTTACAAAGATGGTATCAGAGCATTATCTAGAGAGTCAATGACTGCAGTGGGCAGAGTGCTGGGGTTTTGTATATGTAGTATGCCCAGGATACTAGTATGCGAGGTACTACCTCTCGAGTATTCGATCCTCGAGTACGTCATAAAGTTCTATAGACAGGTTAGTAGGAAATTCTTAAGCTATCTGAACCTCTTTTCCAGTACAATAATCATAGTCCTTATTTTAGTTAGAAATCCTTCCATAGTTACCCTAGTTCATTATTGAAATGTCCAAGGCAAGTTATGAAGATAGACAGTAAGTTTCTAAGAATATTTCACTCCGGGGAGTGGGAAGAGAAAGCTAGAAAGAAAAGTAAGGAATGATACATAGATATTTAAGCAACCAGAAACAGTAAGTGGGAGAGAGATAGAAATAGATGATAAAGAGAACACTAGTACTTATAGCAGTTAAAGGAATATAGAGAGCCTAAGCAAGAGAAAAATGTCAAGTAGACCTAAGTAGGATTATTTCCCTTCTCGTAAGATTCATTCCTTCATAGTAAGACTCATTCCCTCATTAGAAATTTCATTCTAGTAGACCCAATAGACTTGAATATCTCATATAGATAGCAAGTTCCCCGAGTAAACGAAGGATAGTCAAAAATATAAAAGAAGCAAGAAATCAGGATAAGACGTGGGAGTTTCAATAAACAAGAGGTGCCAAAAAGGAAGAAGAGATTGTAGATCCTCAAACCCAGGTCCACAAGTAATTAAATGAAGGTTGTGAGCAGAGGTGACTAGTTACTTTACCCCAAGAAACCCAACATTGATACGGCCCTAAGCTACCTAGATTCTCACCCCATAGTAATACCGGTTGAAGGAAGTTATTCTGACAGAGCCTATCTCATACCTATCCTACATGACTAATAGACTCTACCAAGACACATAATACCAGAATAAGGGCATCGATGTCCGTCGAAACTAAGATGCTTGTCTCGGCTCTTCTCAGTATAGATAGAGATAACCATAAGAAAATTCAGTTCCCATACTGATACACTTTGAGATACAAACGAACAATGAGAGATAGTTTACCCAGCAAGAGACCAAACAAAGAATCTGACATAAACAAAATGGCAGTTGGCCGCATAAGTAAGGGACTCTTAGATCAGACCAATGCTAATAGGAAATTATCTGAGTTTAAATAGACAAACCCTTAAAGTTGGAGACATATGGAAATAACAAAAGTACAAGTATAGACAGCAAGATTAAATGGCATAGTTGTAGCCTATAGAAAGAGCAGAGAGCGGAGATATAGGAAGTAGCCCAGAAAAATGAACCACTACTAGCCTCAGTAATATGACTTAAAGCCAAAAGATGGGATATGGAAACAATAAGAATGATACATAAAGTAACAATGAAGTTTAGTACGTCTATTAACATAGATAATATAACTTAAAGGAAGTAACGCAGATAGAAGCCTCAAAATAGTGATAAAGATTGAGAAACTTTAAAGATATTGGTAATCAATGTAGATCACAACAGAATGAATAACAATTCTTCCTTCCAGTAGCCTCGACTCTAGTAAGTATATAGGCACCTAACCATACCACCACCGAGCTTAAGTAAACAATAGAAATGCGTATTCACATATCTCTATGAAATGTATGTATTCACCCCCAAGTAGGGGTGGCAAAACGAATCAACGAATCGAATTTGTATCGAATCCTAAACAAATCAAATCAAAATATAATGGATTCATATTCGATTTGTTTATTAAACGAATTGAATACGAATATTCATTTAGTCATGATATTATTTAATAACTTAATTTACCATAATTGATTTATTTTAATTCTTCATAAATATATACATATGAATTATGTAATTAATATATTTACTAAAAATATCTTACCAAATATCGACAATATTATTTTTCTATGGTAATTAGCCATAATTTCTCGTATCTTAATTGAAAAATAACAATAATTATTAAGAGAAAATAATTAAACGAATCAGGGAGCTTAAATTCGTATTCGATTCGTTTAATAAACGAATCGAATCAAATTGACCCATTTATTAAACGAATCCATTTTTTCAAACATGTATTCTCTTTAAAACGAATCGAATCGAACGAAAAATGAATCATAACCCAAATTACCACCCATGCCCCCAAGTTAGAGCACAGTTAGAACTTGCACAAGTAAAAGAGGACACTTATGGGGCAGGCAAATCATGAGCGGGCAAGATGGTAGAACCCAGAAATTCAATGGAGTATTGGTAAGAACCATAAGATGGAATAATTTGAATCTACCGTAGTCCAGCCAATCTAGAAGAGATAACCTACCTTACAGTAGAACTAAGAGCCTTCAATGAAGTAAAAGATTCAGAGAGTAAGAAGCCAGAGGGAGAAATTATCAAGATTAAGATATATAACTTATAGAGATTCCCCTTATACTAGAATACGAGAACTAATAACATAGTAGCACCCAATCCAAAAGTATTTATGGTGGTACACTAACCTGTCGAAGAATATGAGGTTCTAGAAAAGAAATTAATTAAGAGATTTAAGGAACTGAGATAAGTAAAAGATCTATGTAACGAAGCAAAAATTTGAAGGGAGGAATAACAAAGAGATAATGGTAGGAGTTTGAACAAGCATGATCCTTGAGGAGATTCTCAGTCAGTGGTAGTAAGATCAATAGTTGGAAACAAATTAGGAGTAAAATCGAATAAGGAAATTCATATAGTACCTAGCAGACACACCTTAGTGTGGGAGCCAAAACCAGATTTGTAAACACGGGAGTCTTAGGCTTATAGATGAGCAGCACGTGCAACTACAACACATGTAGATAGAGAGATAACCACAACTAGAAAAGCTTCAGAACTAACCCCCACCTCCAAACCCTTTGTTAGACAACAGTAACAAAGACGAGTCTCGATATTCATCTCAAGATAATCCTGGAAATAAGTGAATGTATAGTGAAAGAAGAACGAAACATTAAACCTTCAATATAGTACGAGAGTAGAATAAAAGAGGAGAATATCTCTAAGTAAAGGATTTGGGAGAAAAGATATCTAGAAGGAACGTTGAAGAGAGAAAGTAGTAGTTAAGAAATAATGGTATACAAATTAACCAGTGTTAGATATGACTAGGGACATGTACAAGATAATATCATTTGGATAAAGAGACAAAGATATAGACAACAGAAGTTTCAGGTAAAGAATAGAACAGCATCGTAGATTGTGAAGGCATTGCAGTGAACCTTTATAGACTAATATAAAGTCAAAAGTTTTATTAAATATAGATTGGAAGAAAGATAATAAGGACCAAGAAGTTGAGTCTTACGGTCACTTAAGACAGATTTACTAAAGTATAGCGTAAAAGAGCTAAAAAGACTAAATTTACGAATATGGTCGAGACCAGGAAAATACCTAATAAGAATCATATTATGAGAATAAGTAGAAGTGGGATATTTTAGACTACAATCAGGCAAAGAGATTGGATCAGAGAAAACATTGTTAACCAGAATTTGACTAGCTATAATTTGAAAAGTATGAAAAGAGTATGAATAGTATACACGAACGAATCATTAGAATCCATGATAATCGTAAGGAATACGATTTAGGCACTAAATATACACAATTAAGCCTATTAATAGATATTTTCTATCTTGAAGATTAGAGGAATTAATTAACAATAACAGTAAGGAAGAATTGTATAAGCAGTTTGACCAGGAACCAATGAGCCTTAAGCCATGCAAATAATCAGAGTTAAGAGAACTTGAATAGTAAAGCAGAAAAGAAATTGAACTTGGCTAATAGGAAATAGAGAATTCAATAGCTAATACTATAAGAATTAGCGTTGGGAGACTTAGGTATACTCAAAGAAATGAGAGCACTAGCTGCGAAGAATTCAGTTACACATTCAATAAAGTCACATGACATGGGTGCAATTTAATTATGAATGTATAAAATAGATATAAATCCCCCATATATAGTGGTAATTATTATTGAGGATCAATGATTCAATTGGAACAATTGTGTGTACGATCATATTACAACAAGTGCATCAATTCTCACAAGTTGAGTATACTTGCGTGAAAGCGAATATCAAATGAGCAGCTATCTAGAAAGTCTTAAAAAGTATTAAGTCCATAAAGAAAAGAAGGAAATAAAGTAAATGACAGTCATAGAGTATCAGATAGAAAGAAGTAATCCACTTGGACACTAGTTCGAGGAGAACATAAGTTCAAACCCTAATAGATGAAGTACCCATAGTACATCATGGCATGACATCATGAATAGTAGAATAAGAGATAGATAAATTTTGTGGATGATAAGTTCTGTAAAGAAATACATCTCTGTATAGATAATATGTATATTACGGATTACGATTCTATACGAGAAAGAAAGCTCCCAAATGGGACTTTCAAAGGATTAAGCTTTTAGACATAAGAATCAAATAAAAGAATACCAGGATAAAGAGATTCTCAAAAGTCATAGTGTTCGGTTATTGAGTAGGATGGAAGAAAACAAGAAAATGAAGATAAGAGTAATAGAGACAAGATACTTTCAAACCAAGATGGATCTAAAAGTTCAGCACCAGAAGGGATTCAAGGACGAATCCTATTTAAAGGGGGGAGAATTTGTAACACCCCGGTAATCATGAAGACTATTACATAATGGGACGCATGCTAAAAATAAAAATTATGTCCGAACATGTATACGTTCATGAAATGAATTTTTGGACATTCGGCAAAATTCTCACAGTTCCGAATTGAAATTCATTCCAAGGTTAAATCCGGACAGCCTCTGGTATTTAGGCCGTAACTTTCCCATACGAACTCTGATTTTTATAAATTTTATATTGTCAGAAATTTAAGACCAAGACCTACTACTTTCCTGTTGAATATTTTTCCAACTTCGAACCAGAAGTAAGTCAAAAATACAACCCAAAAATTCAAATGAATAGAACCTGCGGACCTATCTAGAAAATTCTACATTTCTCTCCAAAATTCTAAATTTTTCTTCAAAATTAAAACATTATCAATTAGCCATTTCAACCCTATTATAAATAGAGGCACTATTCATTCATTCCAAAGAAATGAGAGAAGAGAAGAAACATAGGGAGAAGAAGAAAAAAGATAAGAAAGAAGAGAGATGAAGCATTTCCCCAAATAAGAAGTAATTGAAAATCACCTCACACAAGTTAAAGAGAGGAAAAAACAAGTATTGAAGACTTGAAAGGTGATAGAAATCAAGTGAGTTAAGGTAAGGAAAGTTTGACCCAAATCTTGGATTATAAAATTTTGATGGTATGATGCTATATTGGTGTTAGTGACATACTAGGGATTGCATATAAAGAGATAATGAGCATGAAAATTGATTGTAGGATAAAATGACCAAATTTATGGAAATTCTAAAGTTGATTTAAATATAAGTTATGAGATTAAAGAGTTGTTTTGATGATGAAATATTGGTGTAGAATGCATGAAATTGAAGTTTAATAGAGTGGTTTGTGTAATAGTTGTAGTGGAGAAGTGTATTTGGGAAAATTAGACATGGAAGAGTTGATGTTGGGACTTGAAAATTGGCGAGCATCATGATGCCAATCGGCCAACATCGCGACACATAACAAGATGATGGCCTATATTTCAGTTTTATCATGTGAGCATCGCAACGCCTAACGCCCAGCGTCGCGATGCGAAACAGAGGAAGCTCTATGTCTCAGTCTGCTCGAGTGAGCGTAACAATGCGCAATTCTTAGCATCACGATGCGATACATGGGAAGCTTTCTGCCTCAACCCTACCCATGTGAGCATCGCGACGCGTGGCCGTTCTCAAGATTAATTTTTAGCCAATTCAGTTTCAACTCAGGATATTAGAGACCACCCGAAATATTTCGTATCATCTTATATACACGTAATTTATCATGTCACAAACATAGAACATCATATAGCAACAATAGTTTCAAAATATATTCCATGATTTGTATTCTAATTAAGTTCCCTATTAAAGGTCATAGCAGGAACCACAAATTCCTTCGATGAAGTGAAGTAATGCTATTGGGACTTCAAGCCAATGGGTGGATATTTTTTTCTTAAGTTGATTTTTCATTATATTATTTTTCAATATCAGACTTACTTTTCGGTATTTAGGGCGTTAGCCAAGTTTACTTTCAAATATATTTTGATTAAGAATGTTTTGAGAAAAGATTTAGAAAAGTGATGATTACAAAGCATGATTTTATGATTTCGAGGCATGGGGCAAAACCCACCTCAATATGTAACTTGACTGAGATATGGAATTAACAGATTCAGATATAGTGTGCACACGCAGTTCAGGACTAGGGACGATAGATGCCCCTAGATTCTAGATTCAGAGTCTGGAGGGTAGCAAAGATTCGCACCCCCGGCTCCAGATTTGTGGCTTGGGGATGACAATACGTAACGCCCCAAGACCACCAGATTTCAAGGCTAGGGGGATGATGTTGGGTTTTCTAGGTCAAACCAAGATCATATTAAGCTATGAAAAGTGCGAATACATCAAAGTAAAGTTGCGGAAATACTCACTTTGATCGGCTTTTGGATGCGATGAAATACAAAAAAATTCTGCTTCCTTGAAGCTCTCGGCCATGCCTCCTTTTTGTGCTCCATGTGTTTCGGTCAAGGTCCTCCATGGTGGTCCTTCAAGCTCCAAGCTTTAAGTGTGATTCCATGCTCATGAATGGGTTTCCCTATCACCTTTGTAAGACTCCTTTAGTGTGCTAGCACTTGGAAATTTTGCCACAAAATTTCCCTAAAGCTTCTTGTTGCTCTCGGCAAAGGAGAGAATTTTGAGAGAAATAGACACCATTGCCGTGAGATGAGGGAGGAGGGAGAGAAGAGTTGTTTGTTGTGATTTTTGTGTTTTTTTATTTCAAAAATCAAATACAAAAAATCAATTACCAAATTCAAAAAAGGTACAAGGTATTAAAGCCTTCCAACAACTCACATCACTCACAAAAGTTACATCCATCACATCACTCAAAGTTGATGTGACTTCCATCACAAGAATGACTAATGATGTGATGCGTGATGTGACTTATGGGCCCCACTTGATACGAAATGCGAGTGGGCCCGCAAACACTCCCGGGCTCGGGTTCGCTAATTCCGAATTAAAGAATTTTCCGTTGCGACGTAATTAAATAATTATGCCTAGCAAAATTTATATTCATGTCGCTAGTGAATTAATTCTAAATTAACTCGTTCGCTCGAATTAAAATCCAATTTTAATTCCGGGTCGAAATCTAATTTCGTATAATATATCGAATGTATTATTTTATCGATTAATTCCAAATCAATCATTCTCTCTCTTTAAATAGTATTTTATCCTAGATAAAATATCTTCATAATTAATCCTAGATTAATTTTCTCTCTCTTATAATTAATCACAAATTAATTATGTCCGAGTCATACGTCATCGGTGAATCTTCGGGAAGGGACCAATGAGTTCCCTGGATATGTTGGCAGTAAATTTGGTCATCGAACTATCCGAATACGTACCTACCTAGTACTACGTTTTTACCGATTTACAAGACATGGTTGGCTTCTAGCAAAGCACTGTGCCTACCCAATTCTCCAGAAATATTCTTAAAGGAATATGTATTATGTATCAGGCGTAGTATACGTAGTATTGCGTATTGCAATCCAGTATCAGATGTCACGTGCTAGGCCTAGGGCTGGAATTGTGTATGCCCCGTATGAAGCACATATCGGATCTCTGGTAACTAGCCTCTATAATCGGATAAACATGACCTAGTCATATTATCCAGATAGCTACAACATATAAGAGTACCAGTTCTTTATCCTACGTGACCATCATCTCCATATGACTAAAGTGATACTTCCCTCTTGACATCACACCCATACACTACGATTCTCAATATACCCAGAAGAGGCGTACACAGAACCTGTTAAAGTCCTGGACGACCAAAACCAAAGTATATTGATTGTCGCAAGTATTAGCGATGTAAGTCTCAAGTTAAGACCAAATACACCTACCATGATTCGGACTTCCATATACACATAGTCATACTACCAATGGAATTTCGAGGGGTCTATCCAGAGCGAAGCTGTTTCTGTACCATCGATAAACACAACCTCCTATTACACCTGCATGAGTATCCAATACCCAAATATATGAGAACTATGTCGTTATGCTCCCATAACACGCACAAGTGCAATACTAGTCTATTCCACATTATCGATGTCCAATCTCGATAATACTACGACTAGGGATGTTTTAATGATTAAACCTTAGTGGATTAATATTGTCTCATATCTTATTAATCCAGAACTAATCATATGGACTTTTATCATTTATATATCCCAGTAATCCAATTACAAATGATAAAATAGAAATTTCCTTTGTCACATAGTTAATTTGTACTACAACACAATGTTCTGTACAAATAGTGATGCTATGGGTCATAATTGTCCAACAGATGGCGATACGTAACGCCTCTAGACTCTAGTTTCAAGGACATGATAGTGGCATGCATTGGGGGATGACGATATGTAATGCCCCAATATCATGGATTTGCACACCAGACTCTAGTTGAGGCGTATGGGGGGACGACGATACATAATGCCCCAATGCATCAAGTTTTCAGAAGAAATTCAGATACAGATTTCTTTTAGAAATAGATTTTCGGAAACAGATTTTCAGAGACAAACTTATAGAAAATATGGTTTTAAGAAAGTGTTTTCATTAGAATCTATTTTTTGAGAATTTCAAATAATTACATACCAGAAGCAGTTTTCAAAAAAGAATTCCAAAAAAAAGTTATTTTCAGATAAGGAAATAGATTTCAGAAGAGATGATTTGAGATGAATTTTGTTTTACAACCATGGATTTTTCAAAAAGCATTTTAGTTCCTATTTTATTATAACTGTGCACTCACTAGATCGTTTCAAACGATCTAACCCCCCAATCCCTATTTCTTTGTTTTCCAGGTTTACTCGGAGGACGAGTTCGAGAGGATGGATACCGATGGCAGTCACTATGGTATTGGTCCACCAGGTCGTATATAGAGTTTTAAGTCAGTCAAAGTCAAGTAAAGTTGTAAGTTAGATATTAGAAATGTATGAGTCTTGTGATGAGTTTGTAGGCATCGCATTTTTACATATAAGTCCCGATGATGAGCCTCATATGAAGGCACTACCCGATAAGTTGCGGAAGTCGTGGGAAACTGACGTCGGAAGGGAAAATTCAGAAATCAATACCTTGTTGGACTTAATTCTTTTGCTTAACTTCGGGTTCGCTCGTTGGATCTCTTTTTTAACTTTTAGACTCGGCCCAAAAATCTCTGCACCCATCCAAAGCCCATTTCGCCCAAGCCCAATCCAAAAACAATTAAAACATTTAAAACACATGTCACAAATTAAATAACACAAATCAAATCACCTTCATAAATTAATAAATCCCTTCCTAATTTAAATAAATCACATGCCTAAATTAAATAAATCAAATCAAATCACCTTCCTAAATTAAGAAAGAAATCATTCCTTATAACAAACTAATTAAATCTTCTCCATGATCACACAATCTCCATTTCCTACCCATACAAGGACAACCCTAACCCACTCCTATAAAAAGACACACAAACTAAACCTTTGGGGGAGGGAAATCATTCACGGCCTCACCAAAGGAAACAAAACCCTAAGCAGCACGTCTCCATCCCTCCTCTCTCTCTCTCATCAACTCTCAGTTCCCTCTCTCCCATCTCTCATCTTCACCAAACAAAATAAATAAACCCTAAACCCTCTGCTCAGCAGCCACACACCTCCTTCACCCTCTAATTCAAAAACGCCCAGCCCTTCAATACTCAGAACAAAACTCACGTAGCATGATGAGCGGAAAATATATCAATATCTACCGCCCCTTTTACTTAATATTTTGTTTAATTTCTCGGGTTTGAGGAACGTTTTGATGTGTTTTAGTTTATTTTGCCGATAAAATAATATTGGGACACAATGAAATCATTTAGGACGAAATTGTTGGACAAAATGACCCATAGCGTCACTATTTGCACAGATCATTGTGTTGTTGTAGCAAATTAACTATGTGACAAGGAAATTGCACTCATCATTTTGTGATTAGATCACCATAGATATATAAATGAAGAGAGGTCCCTATGATTAGTACCTGGACTGAGAATGATATGAGACAGTATCAGTCCCCGAAGGTTTAATAATCTTAAATATCCCTAGCCGTAGTATTATCGAGACTGGACATCGATAATGCGGAATAGGCTAGTATTGCACTTGTGCGCGTTTGTGAGGGCACAACGGCATAGTTCTCATATATATAAGTATTGGATACTTATGCAAGTGCGATAGGAGGTCGTGTTTCACCGATGGTACGGGAAACAGCTTCGCTCTGGATAGACCCCTCGGAATCCCATTGGTATTATGACTATGTGTCTATGGGAGGCCGAAATCAAGGTAGGTGTGTATGGTCTTAACCTGAGACTTTACATCGCTAATACTTACGATAATCGATAGACTTTGGTCTTGGTGGTAGGGAACTTTAAACGGGTTCTGTGTACACCATTTCTGAGTTTATCAGAGAGTCGTAGTGTATTGGGTGTGATGTCAAGACGGAAGTATCACTTCAGTCATATTGGAGTTGATGTCACGCAGGATACGGTACTAGTGCTCTTGAGTGTTGCGCAACCAATCGGGATATTGTGACCAGGTCATGTATATCCGATTATAGAGACTATGTTACCAGACATCCGATATGTGCTTCGGACGGGGGAGACACTTATCCACCCCCAGCCCTAGCACGTGATTATCCGATACTGGGCCGATATTACACAATACTACGGTATACTACGCTTGATACAGATCTATATATTCCTGTAAGAATATTTCTGGAGAATTGGGTAGGCATGGCGCTTTGCTAGAAGCCAACCTTGTCTTGTAAATCGATATAAACGTAGTACGAGGTACTTTCGTGTTCGGACAGTCCGACGATCGTATTACTGCCAACATATCCGGAGATCTCATGGGTCGCTTCCTGAAGATTCACCGATGACGTATTACTCGCACTTTGATTAATCTGGGATTAATTAGAGAGATAGAAGAGAGATAGAATTAATCTGGGATTAATTCGATGAGAGAGAAAATTAATCTGGGATTAATTACGGAGATATTTTATCTCGGATAAAATATTAATTAAAGAGAGAGAATGATTAATTTGGAATTAATCGATAAAATTAATATATTCGATATATTAATCGAAATTGGATTTCGACGCGGAATTAAAATTAGATTTTAATTCGGGCGAACGAATTAATTTAGAATTAATCGTTAGCGACGTGAATAGTGAATTCGCTAGGCGTAATCATTTAATTACGACGCGACGGAAAATTCGTTAATTTGGAATTAGCGAACCCGAGCCCGAGAGTGATTGCGAGCGCATTCGCATTTCGAATTCGAGCGCGGCACGCAAGTCACATCAAGCGTCAAATCGTTAGTCGCATCAATCGTCAAATCAATTGTCACTTTGAGTGATGTGACTTGACAACATGTCACTTTATTAAAGTGATGTGAATGTGACTTAAAGCAAAAGTTGAAATGATGAAAGCCTTTTGCTTTCTTGACTTTTGTACTTGGTAAATGAAAAGTTTTTGGTATTTGATTTATTTTTGAAATAAAATACAAATATAAGAAAAACCATTTGCCTTCTCTCTCATCATTCACGGTTTACACGTGAAAATACTCTCCCTTCCTTTTCTCTTTTTCTCTCCTTCACGGTTTTGGCAACAGTCTTCTTCTTCTTCTTTTGTTCTGTTTTCTCCACCGAGTAAATAGAGAAGCAAGGTGACGTTTTTGTTGCAAAACTGAGTGCTAGCACACACCTTGAGTGATACGTAGGTGATAGGGAAGTGTCTTCATGAGCTTGGAAAGCTTGAAGCTTGGAGCTTCAATGGAGTTCATGCATGGCCGATTCTTGGAGTTCAAAGAGGACTGAAATCGCACAGCCCACTGCAAGGAGGAGCTACTGCCGAGCTCAATGGAGGACGAAAATGGCTTGTCTTCTTCATTTCATCAAAACCAAAATTCAATGTGAGTATATTCCGCCACCTCCTTTGATGTGTTCATATGCGGTTTTTGTGCATGATTTGTTGATCTTGGGACCTTGATTGAACTCTTACAATGGTATCTAGAGCTTTGATGCATGAAAACCGAATTAGGGTTCTTGAGCAAATTTGGGGCTTTTTGATTTTAGCTTGATTCTGTCTAATTGATTGTTTGAGAATGATTATATATGATTGAATTTGAGTTGTATGTAATCAATTTGATAAAAAATTGATTGGATTGATTTTCCCCAATTTGCTTATTTTTGTCAAAACTTTAATTTGGGTAAACTCGATTTAGGCATGATTTGGTTGAATTGTTTGATGCATTATGCTTGAATGAGGTTGAATTGAAGTTGTGCATGATCAATTTCAAGAAAATAGGATTGGATCAATTTTCCCCAATTCTTTAGGTTGAAATGAAACTTGAAATTGGGTAAAATGTGTTTAAGCATGTTTTAATTAAATTGGATGTTTAAGTATGCTTAGAACATGTTTAATTGAGATTGTGTGTGATCAATTTCATGAAATTGGATTGGATTCAATTTTCCCCAAATTGGAGGCTTGGCCGAAAATTGGAAGACCCTAATGTCTTGGTAATTTTGTTTTGTTTGATCATTGGATGACTTAAAACAATTGGTTAATGTTGTTTTGAAGTTCAATTGGATTGAATTTTGATTTGGAACATTTTTCCTTTTAAAGTGGCTTGGCCGAATCTTAGGAACATGAAATTTATTGTGATTTTGTTTTAATCATTGGATGAATTGTATTGATTTGGGAAATTAAGATTGTGGACTCAATTGGATTGAAACCGAATCGAATTGAAAAACCCCTAATTGCCGAGACTTAATAGCATGTTAATTGGGTTTGATTTCAATTGAATTGTGTTGGACACTATTTGGTTGTTAAAGTGCATGATTAATTAGGCTAATTGATGTTTTAGAAATGTTAATTGGGTAATTGATTGTGTATTACACTTAGGTTAATTAATTGTGAAATTTGGAATTTTATAAGTTAATTAATTTGGCTTGATTTTGGAAATTGGGCTTGTTAGGTTGTAATTGGGCTTTTGGGCTTTGTTGTAACAAAGTTGGGTTTAGGCAAAATTGGTTGGATCCAATTAGGCCAAAACCGAATCAAAAGGTCCAATTATGACTTAATGGACCTTAATTATTTAATTGGGCCTAATGGGCCCAAATTAATTTAAAGGCTTATGGGGTAACTCCCGGATTGGATTTTGGTTGTTCGGTTTGACCCGAGTTGACCAAAAGTCCACGCCTATAGAAATTAATTAAAAGCCCATTGGACTTTAATTAAATAAAACATTAGATGTTTATCGGGCTTTGAGACCCGTTGCGATTAAATTTGGAATTTAAGTCGTAAAGGTTCGTTAATAAAAGTGTAATATTTAATTTAGAATTAAATAATGAATTAGAATTAAATACGTATTAAATTGGATTTAATTATGTAATTTAATTTAATTCGTAGAAATCGTACTTTGAGTACGTGTTCGCAATAACGAGTTTGACTCGAACAAAAATCAAATCTTTGTTTGAACATTGGATGATCACTAATAATCAAGATTAATTAATTTGATTGATTGATTGATAACATGCTTGTATGAATACATGGTTGTGATGTGTTTGAATAATGTATATCGGATGGATATTAGTCGGGTGGGGCGATTTTGGAAATTGTAATAAATTTGATTTATTAAATTGGACCTGCGTGTCCAGCCTTATCTCCTATTTCTTTGTATTCTCTTCTCACCTATTCCCCTCCATGTATAAGAGGTTTCTTTAGAAGTGTAGTGTAACGGGTAGAAGTAGTACAAGTGCTAGCTTGAGTGAGAAAGGGAGAGATTTGATCTAGGATCAATGTGTTAAGTATCCATCCGCATATCATTATTATTTTATTTCATACTCGCTTTATTATGTATTTAGAATGCATGTTTAAGGGTGTATGATGATGAGACCTTAACAAAGATAATTAAATGGTAGCCAATTTGCACGCGAAAAACCCTCGTTCTATATTAAGCAAATATCCTTCCATTGAATGATTCTTGTTCAAGATCCGAAGTTGGCATTGGTTTTTATTGACCAAAGTCAAGACCTTTGTCAATCAAGGATGTACTTGAATCATGAGAGTTTTGTTGCATATCGGTGTCTTGTCCAAGTGTGATTTTTATGGCCAAAGTCAAGATCACTTTTTGTCCAATGACATTGATTACGAAACTTTCCTCGTCAATGGGTCCCGCTTAACTGGAATCATTAGGTTTGTTTTTGGCCAAAGCCAAGGCCTAGATGATTCAGAGGATAGGGTTAGGAAAATGTAATGGATACATTGACATTATACATATGTTTCGGACTTGGATGTCCACCTAACCGGATCTAGGAATTGGATGAGATCCAATTGATCATAGAGATCTACCTAAGTTAAATAGCATACAGCTTTTATTGGCCAAAGTCAAGGTTGTGTGTTATTTAACGGGATCCTAGCCCACTAGGAAACACGGTTTCCCGAGTACTCCACAGAGGGTTAGAGGCTCGACGAAAATAGTGGGAGGCAAGTATTGAATTTGCAACATTCGTTCGAATACTCGCTAAACACGCTCATTTTATTTTATTGTCATATTAATCAAAAGTATTAGTTGGACTAATATTTTATGTTGTTTTAATAAACAGTTGGACTGTATTATAGTTGATTATATATAATTGGATTATATTAATCAATATATTTGAATTAATTAATTTCAGTTTACAGTTGATTTATAATTGGATTATAGTAATCAATGTAATTGAGGTTAATTAATTTGGGGATTATATAGTTGGACTATTATAATCATTAATAAATAGTACCACTAATCGTTGATTAAATAGTTGGACTATTGTAATCAAGATAAGAATTGAAAAGTTGAATATTTAAAATATAATCTGGGATTAAAATATTTTAAATGATTTAATTTTCAAATGGGAATAAATAATAGGTTACTTTATTTGATAAAAAACTTATTATACGTTACGCCCAAAATTAAGCAAATAGTAGAGCATAAAATCTTTGGAAGATTTATGTGATGATGACTTTAATGCTTAATTAATATACTTATAATAAATCTATCTTTAGATTTAAAAGTATTAAAATTGCAATTAATAATTCTTGGAGAATTAATTGACTATTCTAGTGGAGAAAAGTCAAAGTTTGCAATTGGGCATGTAGCACAAGGTGCTGCATATCGTTTCGATATTCCGAAACCCAGGCTTGGCCAAGGTTTGTGAAATATTGAAAAGAATAATTGACATATCCCGAAGTGACTACCATTTGGATATGGAAGACACGAAGGAGTTAAAGAAAGGGCGAGGCCCTAACTTTAAAATATTTGTCAAAGTTATGTTCACTACTAGTATTGAAATTAGATTTTAAATACTTAGTGTGGTACATAAAATATGGTATTGATGTTCAGAATCCGCTATGAGTTGGATACTGACTTTAAACCGAGATTTCTCTGCAAATCGGAAACTGGACGAAGGTCGCTGTTTCGACCGTGGATACCTAAGTTTAGGAACTACCCTTTGGGTATGTACTTAAATTAGGAACTGTTATAATGTAACTAGTTTGACTAGAGACATTATCTCTATATCAGTGTTTAATCCATTGCGGATAAAACCTTTATATTCTAGAACACTAAGTGTTTTATTATATAAAGATTATTCCGAGATAAAATATTAGATGTGAATAACAGAATTATATTTTGAATATAAATAAAATCTCAAACATATAAAATGACAAATAAATTAGCTCATATTGATTTGATCAATAGAGACTTATTTGTGGCATTGTTGTCTGAGACACAATTAAACAAGACTCGTATATCCACACTTTTGAAGAGTGGGTACTAGGACTGATTTGACTATTCAAAAAGGTCTACGAATCTAGTTTACTAGGTAAAGTACCTAAAATACTATTTACTAGGTAATAGTGTAAAGGCCACCGATCTGTAAACCCTATTCATGGTGAAGTAAGTGGGCCCATATCTAGCTTGGCTAGATGTGTACATGAATATTTCGTGACCTTAACGGATGTGGCATCACGTTATGGTTATGTGTTTCTTTTGAAGAACACAAATACGAAACTTTGAGTTTCGACACGAAGTATACAAACAGATCGGCTGTAGTATTATGCCGCTACGGTAAGACCGTATTGGTAAATACTTAAGCAGTAAGTTTCATACGTACATGAAAGAGTACGGTATTCTTTCATATGAGGACTCCTCCCGAGACACGTCAATTGACGGTGTGTCAGAACTAAAAACCAAGTTTTGTTGGACATGATTAGGTTTTTCGCGAGTCGCTCTGAGCTACTGTTTCCTTCAACAGGATATGTATTAACAGTGCAAAACTTATTTAGAATAAGGTTCCATGTAAATCTGTTTGACAGATATCATATAGGATATGAACAGGAAAGAAACGAGGTTTCTCATTCCTGATAATTTGGGTATGCCAGGCATAAAGTTTGGATGATACCAAACTAAGAACCCAAATTGGATTAGTGCCAATATAGGTTATCCTAAGGGAAACCATAAGTATAGTACTTATAAATCCCACATGAGAACAATGTGATTGTTGCTCACCATGCGGTTTCCTGAGAGGAATACCGATATGCAGTGGTCAGTAGGAGGATAGTGATACTCGATGAAAATCGGAGTAATACTATTCAAAGCACGAAGTCCTTAATGGAACACAAACAATTCATCTATGATGAATCTGTACCATTAATCTTCAAATACACAAGAAATCGGGTAGATCGGATAGAGTCAGAAAACAACCTAGGGTATGGGTTTCTGATCTAACCTCATTAAGATGTCAATCTTATGAAGGTATATCCACCGACTACGTTTTGAGGAAGTGATACGAGGTATCGACTCCCTGTTATGGCAAAGTGCCATGAGTCCGAAATGGATTCCATGTATAACGACTATTATGGATACTAGTTGTTGTACCACAAAGCATTGTGCCTATTGGTACTTTATACGTCTTCAAGGAAGACATACATGGATGGCAACACACCAACGTACAAAGCTAGGCTTTTGACGGAAAGGTATCGTTATCAACATTGTGTTAATAACGGTTCAACCTTTTGCTGTTGCCATGGTAAATCCATTTTGAAGATGCTTGTTGATAACTGTATATTTCATTTATGAAATATGTCAGTTACAAATCAAAATCGCTTTCCTGAAAAGGAAACCTTTTGGAGAATGTTTACAACATTCTGACGATTTTGTATAACCGACAAACAAGGTTTGCGGATTATTCAATCCATGTTTGGATTGAAGCAAGCATAGGGTTCTTGGAACTGACGTTTTGAAATAATCATAATGGTTTATGATTTACTCAAAACGAAATAATTCTTGTGTATATAAGGAGGTTAGTGGGGGAGGCACTGACATGAATGTCATGTAAAATAATAATAATATGTCACTACTTGACAATGGCATTCCCATAAAACAATCGGTGAAGCTTGGCTTTCATAAGAAATTCTCCGTAGAATTCTGGGGGAGTAACAACCTTTATTCAAGGAATAAAGATCTACTGGGCTAGATTTGGAGTTGGTAACACTCTCTGAGAAATTGTACATTTAAAATGTACTTATATTGGTGTCTCATACGCTTTGAGCATATGGAGTCACAATCGGGTCAATCCAAGTGATAGTCACTGGATTGAAGATTAAGAACATCTGTTAGTATCTGAGAGAACTAAAGATGTTGTCTTAAACTATGGAGAAAGAGAACTTGAAGTGACTGAGATCACTACTGCAAGTTTCCGAACAATTAAATACTACGGTACTATAAAGTTTAAACACTGGGACAGTGAGCTGGAAATCTTCCGAGCAAGATAACTGTTGCCGAATTAACAACAAATGCGGATTATTGCTGCAGCTGAGGCAGCAATAGAAGCCATTTGGATCGATAATAAATCTAATTAGATTAGATATAGTTCTGTTAGCAGCTGAGCTAGGCGTCAGCACAGGCTAAAGAATTAAAGGTCTCATCGACGATCCAGATATATACTTCTATATCATCTGATTCGTTCGGATCATACATCGTCGATCGTGGCGATGTGATGATCGTGTAAATCGCGTTAGACGATAATTAAGCAAATCCGCTGACGAAAACCTTTCCTCAGCAATTTGAGCGAACCGTACATAGTTCAGGTGTGGGACTTGAGTGACTGGCTATGTGCCAAGTGGGAGATTGTTGGACAAATGACCCATAGCGTCACTATTTGCACAGATCATTGTGTTGTTGTAGCAAATTAACTATGTGACAAGGAAATTGCACTCTCATCATTTGTGATTAGATCACCATAGATATATAAATGAAGAGAGGTCCCTATGATTAGTACTGGACTGAGAATGATATGAGACAGTATCAGTCCCCGAAGGTTTAATCATTAAATATCCCTAGCCGTAGTATAGTATTATCGAGACTGGACATCGATAATGCGGAATAGGCTAGTATTGCACTTGTGCGCGTTTGTGAGGGCACAACGGCATAGTTCTCATATATATAAGTATTGGATACTTATGCAAGTGCGATAGGAGGTCGTGTTTTCACCGATGGTACGGGAAACAGCTTCGCTCTGGATAGACCCCTCGGAATCCCATTGGTTTATGACTATGTGTCTATGGGAGGCCGAAATCAAGGTAGGTGTGTATGGTCTTAACCTGAGACTTACATCGCTAATACTTACGATAATCGATAGACTTTGGTCTTGGTGGTAGGGAACTTTAAACGGGTTCTGTGTACACCATTTCTGGGTTTATCATAGAGTCGTAGTGTATTGGGTGTGATGTCAAGACGGAAGTATCACTTCAGTCATATTGGAGTTGATGTCACGCAGGATACGGTACTAGTGCTCTTGAGTGTTGCGCAACCAACCAATGGGATATTGTGACCAGGTCATGTATATCCGATTATAGAGACTATGTTACCAGACATCCGATATATGCTTCGGACGGGGGAGACACTTATCCACCCCCAGCCCTAGCACGTGATTATCCGATACTGGGCCGATATACACAATACTACGGATTTACTACGCTTGATACAGATCTATATATTCCTGTAAGAATATTTCTGGAGAATTGGGTAGGCATGCGCGCTTGCTAGAAGCCAACCTTGTCTTGTAAATCGATATAAACGTAGTACGAGGTACTTTCGTGTTCGGACAGTCCGACGATCGTATTTACTGCCCACATATCCGGAGATCTCATGTGGGTCGCTTCCTGAAGATTCACCGATGACGTATACTCGCACTTTGATTAATCTGGGATTAATTAGAGAGAGAGATAGAATTAATCTGGGATTAATTCGATGAGAGAGAAAATTAATCTGGGATTAATTACGGAGATATTTTATCTCGGATAAAATATTAATTAAAGAGAGAGAATGATTAATTTGGAATTAATCGATAAAATTAATATATTCGATATATTAATCGAAATTGGATTTCGACGCGGAATTAAAATTAGATTTTAATTCGGGCGAACGAATTACTTTATTTAGAATAATTCGTTAGCGACGTGAATAGTGAATTCGCTAGGCGTAATCATTTAATTACGACGCGACGGAAAATTCGTTAATTTGGAATTAGCGAACCCGAGCCCGAGAGTGATTGCGAGCGCATTCGCATTTCGAATTCGAGCGCGGCACGCAAGTCACATCAAGCGTCAAATCGTTAGTCGCATCAATCGTCAAATCAATTGTCACTTTGAGTGATGTGACTTGACAACATGTCACTTTATTAAAGTGATGTGATGTGACTTAAAGCAAAAGTTGAAATGATGAAAGCCTTTTGCTTTCTTGACTTTTGTACTTGGTAAATGAAAAGTTTTTGGTATTTGATTTTATTTTGAAATAAAATACAAATATAAGAAAAACCATTTGCCTTCTCTCTCTCATCATTCACGGTTTACACGTGAAAATACTCTCCCTCCCTTTTCTCTTTCTCTCCTTCACGGTTTTGGCAACAGTCTTCTTCTTCTTCTTGTTCTGTTTTCTGCCGAGTAAATAGAGAAGCAAGGTGACGTTTTTGTTGCAAAACTGAGTGCTAGCACACACCTTGAGTGATACGTAGGTGATAGGGAAGTGTCTTCATGAGCTTGGAAAGCTTGAAGCTTGGAGCTTCAATGGAGTTCATGCATGGCCGATTCTTGGAGGTTCAAAGAGGACTGAAATCGCACAGCCCACTGCAAGGAGGAGCTACTGCCGAGCTCAATGGAGGACGAAAATGGCTTGTCTTCTTCATTTCATCAAAACCGAAATTCAATGTGAGTATATTCCGCACCTCCTTTGATGTGTTCATATGCGGTTTTTGTGCATGATTTGTTGATCTTGGGACTTTGATTTTACTCTAACAGAAATGTGGGTCAAATAAGGGCAAAAATTGTACTTGACATATTAATTTTGGAGATTGGAAACTTGAAAGGGCGTTTTAACGAAGTGCAGTTTTGGAAATTTCAATTTTGCGTATCTGTCGTATTTTAGGCATACCTTTTTACTCCGATATCAGATTGAGCTAATTCAAGTTCCAGAATAAAGAAGACTCAAAGATATACAACTTTGAAAGACAAAATAATTTTGAATTTTGAAGATATCATGCCGGAAATTGATGAACCATCCAGAAGTGTGTTGTATGTAATTATTAAAGTCATTTTCAATCATTTTCAAAGAAAAAAATAAATTAATAAATAATAATAAAAATTATCAAATCACCACCAAACATGATAAGCAATTAGTGGAGCAATTAATAATGGATTTGGTGGAGCAATTAATAATGAATTTGGTGGATGATTTGATAGAGGCAAAATTTTTCCTATAAATACCAAGCCATTTCATTTGTAAATTCATATTTTCTTCTAAGGAATTCCTTAAGAATACTAAGAAGATTGTATCTTGTTTGTTTATTTACAGTTTTCAGTAATTAATTTCCGCTTTCGCACTTTCTTTTCTTTACTTTTCAGTTTTTACTTTCCGCAATTTACTTTTACTCACAACATTTTTCTTTCTTTAATTTTCAGTTTTTACTTTTCAGTAATGAGGAGGTAACTCCCCTTTGCTGGGGTAAAAGATAAAACTTTTATTACTAATATTTAGATTAATCTCCCTTAATTATAATATATAAACTAGTTAAAACCTGACTTAACAAGAATACCGCCATATTGGTCGGTTGGTAATTATTTAAATTAGTTTTAACCTGACTAAACTGGATACCGCCTGATTGGTCGATTGGTAATTAATTATTAATTTGACTTAATCTGGATACCGCCTATATGGCTGGTTGGTAATTATCATGCAAAGTTAATATATTATATTAAGGTAGATATCTAAAATAGAAGTAATAAAAGTGGATCATTTTACCTCAGCATTTTCTTTTATTGTACTTTTACTTTATTTACTTTTCAGCAATTTACTTTTCAACAATTTACTTTCAGCAAATTACTTTCAGCATTTACTTTTCAGTAATTTACTTTCAGTATTTACTTTTCATCATTTAATTTTCAGGATTTAATTTCAGTATTTACTTTCCGTCATTTATTTTTCAGCATTTTACTTTATGTCTTTTATTTTATTTAAGTTATTACTAGCCCTAGTTATGTGTCATAACTAAGTTAGTTATCTAGGGTTGTGATGTATTCTAATATCACCGGTTTGTAATGGGTTATTTTATAGTTTGGGAATTTCAAAGGTTTACTTATTAAGTCTTAAGCTTAATGCGTCTTGTTAATTGGCCATTAATAAGATTGATCTGGTAAACCTTTTATCTAATTTCCTTTTACTTATTGTTTTTGTTTTCTTGTGTTTCAGGTACTTAGAAACTACATGAGACGAACCAGAAGCTTTGAACTCCGACCGCTTGACCCAGAAATTGAAAGAACCATCAGAGAGTTGAGAAGGGAAAGGCGAGAAAGCCAAGAAGCTTTAGTCAATATGGAACCTGAACCTTTGGAAGTTGCACCACCGATACCCATTCGAGACAGAACCAATCCGGTGGTCGACGGTTTCATTTCATGTATTGTACTTCCTCATTTACCAGCAAATGCGTGTGACATCAAAACATGCTTCCAGATGATTCAGTAGTCAGTACAGTTTGGGGGAAATGCAACTGAAGATCCTAATTCCCACATCAGTAACTTCCTGGAAGTTTGGGTACTTTCAATTACAACCGAGCAGCTGAAGAAGTAATGAGACTGCATGTTTTTCCGTACTCCCTGAAGGACAGAGCTAAAGCTTGGCTACATTCACTACCAGCAGGTTCCATCATAACTTGGAACACTCTAGCCACCAAATTCCTTGCAAAGTACTTTCCACCAGCCATAACTGCAAAGTTGAGGAATGACATCACATCCTTCGTGCAACAAGATTCAGAATCCCTTTCTGAAGCTTGGGAAAGATTCAAAGATTTACTCCAAAATGTCCTCATCATGAGATCGCAAAGTGGCTACAAGTCCAAACCTTCTACAATGGACTTTCTGGAATAATGAGAACCACAATTGATGCTACTCTTGGTGGAGCTTTGATGGCAAAAAGAGAAGATCAGGCCTGGGACTTAATTGAAGAAATGGCCAACAAAAATTCTTTATGGCCAACAGAAAGGAGCATGATCCAAAGAATTGCAGGAATTTATGAAGTTGGAGCCAACACAGCACTGAATTCCAAGCTGGATGTGATTTACAAAAATCTGGAAACTCTTAACCTGAAAGTTAATGGTGGATCCACAAGTTCACCATATGTAGGAGCACCAGAACCAAACCAACTTGAAGAAACGGTGAATTATGTCAAAAATTTCAACAAACAGGGAACAATCCATATTCCAACACCTACAACCCAGGGTGGAGGAATCATCCGATTTTTTCATAGAGCAACAATTCAGGGCAAAAGAACAATCTACCACCGGATTCCAACAACAGAATTATCCACTACCTGGATTCCAGCAATAGAACAAAGGCCAGGAGCATGAAAAAGAACCATGAATAATAGAAGTGCTGGCCCAATTGAAGAAGCACGTAGCAAAATACGATGCTTTAGCAGCTATGGTTCAAAATAAAGTAGCATTGAATCAATGCCATTCGGCCTCTATTAAAGCACTAGAAAATCAAAAGGGACAATTGGCCAATGCTCAGAGTTACAGACCGCCAGGTACCCTTCCTAGCAACACATAGCCAAATCCAAGGAACATGGGAAAGGAGCAATGTCATGCTATCATGTTAAAAAGCGGTACTGAAATCAACAATAAGATTGATGTGGTAAATCTAAAATAAACTTGACAAAGGAATTTTAGGTTTCAGCCTTAGACTTAATAGCCCACGATCTTCCTTGATGATAGATAACCCTTTAATAGATTTCCTTACAGGATAGACATATACCTGTAGGGCGGGGGTAGCCATAATTGGAACTTAAACTTAATGAATCCAGATAATTTGGTTGACAAAGACATATGGTTCAATTGGGTTAAATTGGGTATTTGCGTCTGACCATCGACATAGGCTTTTGCATAATTTAGTGTTCCAGGTTAGTAAACCGATTTATTACAGAAACATGAAATAGTCACTTTATATTTTAAAAGATATTAGAAAGATTCACAACCCTACTTGAATGATACGTTCGCTTACGTTATACGTGTGTGTTTATGTCGGTCAGAAGTTAGTGCGCATACAACTGGAACCAGGGCAGAAAGTACTTTTAAACAAATCAAGGGTGAAACTCTTTCCATGGAAGCCAAAATCACGGTGGTCAGGTCCATTCCTAATCACCAAGGTTTTACTAGATAGAGTCGTTGAGATACATGATCTCGACTCCAACAAAACTTTCAAGGTTAAAAACAAGCGTGTTAAGTACTACTAGGGATAATCATTTTAGCGACACAGAGAAAGTGTCAGACTTTCAGATCCAGCCTAATGTTCGAGAAGTCACGTCTAGCTGTCGACGTTAAACTTAACGCTCGGATGGAGGCAACCCATGCAATTTTTGTATATATTGTGATTTTGTGTGATTTAATTTGGTGTTTTTAGTTTTTACAGATTTAGTCATTTCAAGATGGAAGTAGCTCTCGCAAATCTTCACAAGCAATTTCCTTCTCTCCCTAAAAAATCTCTGATGAAAGTTTACAAAGCTCGCTTGGAACGGATGAGATTACTAACGATCCATGGTGTTCCTAATGACATTCGTTGGGTAATTGAAGCACGGGTCCGATTGGTAGGTGAGTCTTCTGAATCTTTTATTTCACATTTGTCTGGTTTTGCAAGAAGCACATATGCAAAGAAATGTAGAGCTAAGCAAATGGGTGTTTGTTACAAATGTGCACGCTGGATTTGCAATACTCGTTGTCGTTCTTTAGGAATGGTGTCTGATAATCGCGAAGACAAAATTAAATTCATTAGTGATGGCTTGAGTAAGGAGTCTGTAGATAATATATCTTTGACTCTTGAGACGCATCCCAGTGGATATGTTCATATAGCCATTCGCAAATTACATACACAATTCCAAAAAGAAAGACAACAGTTAAGGCTTGGGACTCTGACTCCAAAAGACCCTGTTTGCCAATTTATAAGAAAATTAGATAGGAAGCTTGTCCCTGATATTAGGTTTTATCTAGGTCCCAAGATTAAACAAGCAATGAAATACATGTGTGAATACATCAACGGAGGTAGCGGAATACTCACATCGATCGGTTGAGACGATTTGAAGACGAATAAAGCCACTTTGCTCTTACTGCCATTCATGCCCAAGCTGTGCAGATTTGCTCACTGGTTGGGCAGTTTTGGATCCAACTTTGAAGCTCCAAACTTCGTCGAATGGATCCCGCCTCATGGGTGAACCTCCCTAACACCTTCGCAAGTCTCGTAAGTGTGCTAGCACTTGTGTTTTGCACAAAAAAAAACACACTCATTGCTCCCCTTGAAGCTCACGGCAGTGAGCTGTGTTGGAGAAGAGAAAACAGCCCTTTTGGGCGTGAGAAGAGAGAAGAATGAAGGAGTTGTGTAATGGTTGAGTTTTTTTTAAATGAATTACCAAAATTGCTTTAAATATTTTTCAAAAAATTACAAAGCATTTACCATTTAAAATATCAAATAAAATAAATGGTAATGGGTTTCTCACACCACCAACACTATTCCAACAACTTACATCAACTATTCATTGTCACTTTAATAAAGTGATGTAAGTCTTTCAATCAATCAATCACATCAATCAATCACATCACTCAAAGTGACATTTGATTTGACGCTTGATGTGTGACGAATGATTGACGCTTGATGTGACTTGCGTCGCCGCACTCGAATTCGAAATACGAATGCGCTCGCAATCACACTCGGGCACGGGTTCACTAATTCTCAATTAGCGAATTTTCCATCGCGTCGTAAGTAAATGATTACGCCTAGCAAATTCACTATTTACGTCGCTAACGAATTAATTCTAAATTAATTCGTTCGCCCGAATTAAAATCTAATTTTAATTCCGCGTCGAAATCCAATTTCGTTAATATATCGAATATATTAATTTACCGATTAATTCCAAATTAATCATTCTCTCTCTTTAGACGATATTTTATCCCAGATAAAATATCTCCGTAATTAATCCTAGATTAATTTTCTCTCTCTTCTATATATAATCCCAGATTATTAATGAGTGCGAGTTATGCGTCATCGGTGCATTATCGGGAAGCGAACGACCCATGAGACCCCGGATAATTCGGCAGTAAATACGGTCGTCGGAGTATCCGAATCACGTACGTACCAATACTACGTTCTACCGATTTACGAGACAAGATCAGCTTCTAGCAAAGCACGAAGTCTACCCAATTCTCCGGTCATATTCATCTAAGAATATTTAAGATCTATATCCAGCGTAGTATACCAAGTATCGTGTATATCGGCCCAGTATTGGATAGTCACGTGCTAGGGCTGGGGCTGGATAAGTGTCTGCCCCGTCCGAAGCACATGTCGGATGTCTGGTAACTAGTCTCTATAATCGGATATACATGACCTTGTCATAATATCCCGATGGCCGGCCAGCACTTAAGAGCACTAATACCGTATCCTGCGTGACATCATCTCCACTATGACTGGAGTGATACTTCCGTCTTGACATCACACCCCATACTCTACGATTCTCAATATGCCCAGCATTGGCGTACACAGAACCGGTTAGAGTCCTGGACGACCTCAACTAAAGCATATTGATTGTCGTAAGCATTAGCGGTTGCAAGTCTCAGGTTAAGACCATACACACCTACCCTGATGTCGGACTCCCATAGACACATAGTCATAATACCAATGGGATTCCGAGGGGTCTATCCAGAGCGAAGCTGTTTCCCGTACCATCGGTGAAACACAACCTCCTATCGCACTTGCATGAGTATCCAATACCCAAATATATGAGAACTATGCTGTTGTGCCCTCACAACGCGCACAAGTGCAATACTAGCCTATTCCGCATTATCGATGTCCAGTCTCGATAATACTATGACTAGGGATATTTAATGATTAATCCTTCGTGGACTGATACTGTCTCATATCATCTCAATCCAGGAACTAATCATATGGACCTCTCTTCATTTATATATCTAAGGTGATCTAATCACAAATGATGAGAGTGCAATTTCCTTGTCACATAGTTAATTTGTACAACAACACTATGATCTGTACAAATAGTGACGTTATGGGTCATATTATCCAACAATCTCCCACTTGGCACATAGCCAGTCACTCAAGTGTCGTACACCCGAACTATGTACGGTTCGCTCAAATTGCTGAAAGAAAAGTTTTTCGTCAGCGGATTTCCATGATTATCGTCTGACGTGATTTATACGATCACCACATCGCCACGATGTATGATCCGAACGAATCAGATGAATATAGAAGTATATATCTGGATCGTCGATGAGACCTTTAATTATTTAGCCTTGTACTGACGCCTAGCTCAGCTGCTAACAGAACTATATCTAATCTAATTAGATTTATTTTCGACCCAAATGGCTTCTATTGCTGCCTCAGCTGTAGCAATAATCCGCATTTGTTGTTTATTCGGCAACAGTATCTTGCTCGGAAGATTTCCAGCTCACTGTTCCGTTATTCAAACTTTATAGTACCGCAGTATTTAACTATTTGGATACTTGCGGCAGTGATCCCAGTCACTTCAAGTTCTCATTCTCCATAGTTTAAGACATCATCTTAGTTCTCTAAGATACTAATAGATGTCCTTAACTTCAATCCAGTGACTATCACTTGGATTGTCCTGATTGTGACTCCATAGGCTCAAAGCGTATGTGACACCATATCAAGTACATTTTAAATGTACAATTTCCCAGAGAGTGTTAACAACTCCAAATCTATCCCAGTAGATCTTTATTCCTTGAATAAAGGTTGTTACTCCCCAGAATTCTACGGAGAATTTCTATGAAAGCCAAGCTTTCACCAATTGCTTTATAGGAATTACATTATCAGTGCGCTCCCACTAACCTCCTTATATACACAAGAATCATTTCGTTTTGAGTCAAATCATAAACCATTATGATTATTTCAAAACGACAGTTCCAAGAACCTTATGCTTGCTCCAATCCAAACATGGATCAGATATCTCGCAAACCTTGTTTGTCGGTTATACAAAATCGTCAGGATGTTGAAAGTATCCTCCAAAAGGTTTCTTTTTCAGGAAAGCGATTTTGATCTTTAACTGACACATTTCATAAATGGATTTACCATGGCAACAGGTAAAAGGTTGAACCGTAATCAACACAATGTTGATAACGATACCTTTCCGTCACAAGCCTAGCTTTGTACGTTGGTATGTCGCCATCCATGTATGTCTTCCTTGAAGAATTATATTGTACCAATAGGCACAATGCCTTGCGGTACGACAACTAGTATCCAAACATAGTTGTTATACATGGAATCCATTTCGGACTCATGGCATTTTGCCATGATAGGGAGTCGATACTTTGTATCACTTCCTCAAAACGTAGTCGGATGGTATACCCTCATAAGATTGACATCTTTATGAGGTGAGATCAGAAACCCATACCCCAGGTTGTTTTCTGACTCTCTCCGATCTACGAGGTTCTTGTGTATTCGAAGATTAATGGTTTAGTTTCATCCTTGATGAACTATTTATGTTCCATTACGGACTTCGTGCCTTGAACAGTATTACCCCGATTTTCATCGAGTTTTACTGTCCTCCCACTTACCACTGCATATCGGTATTCCTCTCAGGAAAACCGCATGGCGAGCAACAATCATATTGTTCCCATGTGAGATATATAAGTACTATACTTATGGTTTTCCCTAGGATAACCTATAATTGGCACTTATCCAATTTGGGTTCTAGTTTGGTATCATCCAAACGTTATGCCTGGCATACCCAAATTATTAGGAATGAGAAACCCTGTTTCTTTCATGTTCATATCCTATATGATATCTGTCAAACAGATTTATATGGAACCTTATTCTAAATAAGTTTTGCACTGTTAATACATATCCGTTGAAGGAAATGGTAGCTCAGAGCGACTCGTGATAAACCTTATCATGTCCAACAAAATTTGGTTTTTAGTTTGGACACACCGTCAAACTGACGTGTCTCGGGAGGAGTCCTCATCTGAAAGAATACTGTACTCTTTCATGTATTTATGAAACTTACTGCTTAAGTATTTTCCATTACGGTCTTACCGTGACGGCATAATACTATAGTCGATCTGTTTATCTACTTCGTGTCGAAACTATAGTAGTTTCCGATTTGTGTTCTTCAAAAGAAACACATAACCACAACGTGATGCCACATCCGTTAAGGTCACGAAATATTCATGTTCACATCTAGCCTAGCTAGATATGGGCCCACTAACTTCACCATGAATATGGCTAACAGATCGGTGGCACTTACGCTATTACCAAGTAAACAGTGTTTTAGGTACTTTACCTAACAAACTAGATTCGTAGACTTTATTTGAATAGTCAAATCAGTCCTAGTACCCACTCTTCAAAAGTGCGGATATACGAGTCTTGTTTAATTTTGTCCTAGACAACAATGCCACAAATAAGTCTCTACTTGATCAAATCAATTTGAGCTATTTATTTGTCATTTTATATGTTTGAGATTTTAATTATATTCAAAATATAAATTATGTTATTCACATCTAATGTGTTTATCTCAGTATCATCTTTATATAATAAAACACTTGGTGTTCTAGAATATAAAGGTTTATCCACAATGGATTAAACACTGATATAGAGATAATGTCTCTATTCAAACTAGTTACATTATAACAGTTCCTAATTTAAGTACACACCCGAAGGGTAGTTCCTAAACTTAGGTATCTACGGTCGAAACAGCGACTTTCGTCCTGTTTCCGATTCGCAGAGCAATCTCAGCTTGAAGTCAGTATTCTGCTCAAAGCAGATTCTGAACATCAATACATATATTTTATGTACCACACTAAGTATTTAAAATCTAATTTCAATACTAGTTATGAACATAACTTTGACAATCATTTTTAAAGTAAGAGCCTTGCCTTTTCTTTAATTCCTTCGTGTCTGCCATATCCAAATGGTATTCACTTTGGGATATGTCAATTATCCTTTTCAATATTTCGTGAACCTTAGGCCAAGCCTTGGGTTTTTAGAATATCGAAACAATGTGCACCTCGTGCTACATGCCCAATTGCAAACTTTGACTTTTCACCTCTAGAATAGTCAATTAATTCTCCAAGAATTATTTATTGCAATTTTAATACTTATTAAATCTAAACATAGATTTATGACAAGTATATTAAATTAAGCACTAAAGTCATCATCACATAAATCTTCCAAAGATTTTATGCTCTACTTATTTTGCTTAATTTTGGGCTTAAGGTATAATAAGTTATTTTATCAAATAAAGTAAGCTATTGTTTATTCCCAATTTGAAAATTAAATCATTTAAAATATTTAATCCCAGATTATATTTTAAATATTCAACTTTTCAATTTTATCTTGATTACAATAGTCCAACTATTTAATCAACGATTAGTGGTACTATATATATTATAATGATTATAATAGTCCAACTATATAATCAAATATAATCCAAATTAATAAACCTCAATTACATTGATTACTATAATCCAATTATAAAATCAACTGTAAACTGAAATTAATTAATTCAAATATATTGAGTAGTATAATCCAATTATATATAATCAACTATAATACAGTCCAACTGTTTATTAAAACAACAATTTAAATATTAGTCCAACTAACATTTAATATATATGACGAGTGTTATTTGTTTGAGCGCGTATGGCGAGTAATTGAACGAATATTGCAAATTCAATTCTTGCCTCCCACTATTTTTCGTCGAGCTTCTAACCCTCTGTCGAGTACTCGGGAAACCGTGTTTCCTAGTGGGCTAGGATCCCGTTAAATATCACACAATCTTGACTTTGGCCAACAAATTGTATGATAATTAACTAGGTAGATCTCGAAGATCAATTGGATCTCTTCCAACTCCTAGATCCAGTAGGTGGACATCCAAGTCCGAAACATATATCTTATATATGCCTATATATCTAATATATACCCTAACCTATTTCCTCTGAATCAACTAGGCCTTGGCTTTGGCACAACAAACCTAGTGATCCCAGTCAAGCGTGGACCCATTGACCATGGAAGCTTCGTAATCAATGTCGTTGGACAAGAAGTGGTCTTGACTTTGGCCAACAAACCACAACTTGGACAAGACACCAATATGGAACAAAGCCTCGTGATTCAAACACATCTTCGACGGACAAGGGCTTGACTTTGGCCAACAACCCATGCCAATCTAGGATCTTGAGCAAGAATCACTCAATGGAAGGAAAAGACGCATGATATTTGATGAGGGCTTTTCGCGTGCAAATTAGCTACCAATTTAATTATCTTTGTTAAGGTCTCATCATCATACACCCTTAAACATGCATTCTAAATACATATTAAAGCGCATATGAAATAAAATAATAATGATATACGGATGGATACTTAACATATTGATCCTAGATCAAATCTCTCCCTTTCTCACTCAAGCTAGCACTTGTATTACTTCTACCCGTTACACTACACTTCTAAAGAAACCTCATTTACATTGAGGGGAATAGGTGAGAAGAGAATACAAAGAGAATAGAGGTGATAAGGCTTGACACGCAGGTCCAATTTAATAAATCGAATTTATTACAACAATTTCAAAAATTGCCCCACTCGACTAATATCCATCCGATATACATTATTCATTCATCACAATCACGTATTCACACAAAAGCATGCTATCAATCAATCTAATCAAATTAATTAATCTGATAATTATGTGATCATCCAATGTTCAAACAACGATTTGATTTTGCTCGAGTCAAACTCGTTTTGCGAATAAGTACTCAAAGTACGAATTCATGAATTAAATTAAACTACATCATTAAATCCAATTTAACATGTATTTAATACTAATTCACTATTCAATTCCAAATTAAATATTACACTTTATTAATAAACCTTTAACGACTTAAATTCCAAATTTAATCGCTACGGGTCTCAAAACCCGATTAACGTCCAAAGTTAGTTTAATTCAAGTCCAATGGGCTTTTAATTAATTTCTTTAAGGCGTGGGCTTCGCCAACCAAAGCCCAATCAAGGAGTAACCCCATAAGCCCAGAAATCAATTTAGGCCCATTAGGCCCAATTAAACTTTAAAGGTTCATTAGTCGCATTTGGGCTTTATGGTAGTGGTTTTAGGCCCAATTGGATCCAATCCATTTGGCCTAAACCCATCTTGATAAAATCAAGCCCAATAAGCCCAATTACAACTTAATAAGCCCAAATCCAATTTAAAGGCCTAATTCATTAAATTACACAAATCCAATTTCGTAATTTAATTACCTAAAGTGCATTACATGATTAATCACCCAAATCAATATTTCCAAAACATGAAATTAGTCCAATTAATCATGTTCATTATCATCATCACATGTCCAACACATAAATGAAAAAATCAAACCCATTACATGCTTTAAAGGTCTCGGCCAAGGAAGTATTTCATATCCGATTTGGTTTCAATCCAATCAAACCCACAATCGACATTAAATCAACATCCTAAATGATTTCCAACACATCTTATTGTTCAAAATCAAAATTACCAAGACATTAAAGGGCATATGGAATTCGGCCAACATATACATTTTGGGGATTTATGTTCAATTCAAAATTCAATCTAATTGACTTCAAATTAACATCATCCTTCATCATTATAACTCATCGAATGAATCAAAATGGAAAAATTTCATGGATTCCAAATTATACATACATTCGGCCAACACTCCAAATTTGGGGAAAATTGTTCCAAACACATTTTCTTGAAATTGATCAAATCAATCTTCAATACAACATATATTAAGCATGCTCAATCATCCAATTTCACAAAATCATGCTCAAATAAAAAATTCTCAATTTTAAGCCCTACATTTTCATGATTGAACCAATAGCTCTTGATGCCATTGTTAGGTTTTATCTAGGTCCCAAGATCAAACAAGCAATGAAATACATGTGTGAATACATCAACGGAGGTAGCGGAATACTCACATCGATCGGTTGAGACGATTTGAAGACGAATAAAGCCACTTTGCTTACTGCCATTCACGCCCAAGCTGTGCAGATTTGCTCACTGGTTGGGCAGTTTTGGATCCAACTTTGAAGCTCCAAACTTCGTCGAATGGATCCCGCCTCATGGGTGAACCTCCCTAACACCTTCGCAAGTCTCGTAAGTGTGCTAGCACTTGTGTTTTGCAACAAAAAACACACTCATTGCTCCCCTTGAAGCTCACGGCAGTGAGCTGTGTTGGAGAAGAGAAAACAGCCCTTTTGGGCGTGAGAAAGAGAGAAGAATGAAGGAGTTGTGTAATGGTTGAGTTTTTTTAAATGAATTACCAAAAATTGCTTTATATAATTTCCAAAAATTACAAAGCATTTACCATTTAAAATATCAAATAAAATAAATGGTAATGGCTTTCTCAACCACCAACACTATTCCAACAACTTACATCAACTATTCATTGTCACTTTAATAAAGTGATGTAAGTCTTTCAATCAATCAATCACATCAATCAATCACATCACTCAAAGTGACATTTGATTTGACGCTTGATGTGACGAATGATTTGACGCTTGATGTGACTTGCGTCGCCGCACTCGAATTCGAAATACGAATGCGCTCGCAATCACACTCGGGCTCGGGTTCACTAATTCTCAATTAGCGAATTTTCCATCGCGTCGTAATTAAATGATTACGCCTAGCAAATTCACTATTTACGTCGCTAACGAATTAATTCTAAATTAATTCGTTCGCCCGAATTAAAATCTAATTTTAATTCCGCGTCGAAATCCAATTTCGTTTAATATATCGAATATATTAATTTACCGATTAATTCCAAATTAATCATTCTCTCTCTTTAGACGATATTTTATCCCAGATAAAATATCTCCGTAATTAATCCTAGATTAATTTTCTCTCTCTTATATATATAATCCCAGATTATTATTGAGTGCGAGTTATGCGTCATCGGTGCATTATCTGGAAGCGACCCATGAGATCCCCGGATAATTCGGCAGTAAATACGGTCGTCGGAGTATCCGAATCACGTACGTACCAAGTACTACGTTCTACCGATTTACGAGACAAGATCGGCTTCTAGCAAAGCACGAAGTCTACCCAATTCTCCGGTCATATTCATCTATGAATATTTAAGATCTATATCAAGCGTAGTATACCAAGTATCGTGTATATCGGCCCAGTATCCGATAGTCACGTGCTAGGGCTGGGGTTGGATAAGTGTCTACCCCGTCCGAAGCACATGTCGGATGTCTGGTAACTAGTCTCTATAATCGGATATACATGACCTTGTCATAATATCCCGATGGCCGGCCAGCACTTAAGAGCACTAATACCGTATCCTGCGTGACATCATCTCCACTATGACTGGAGTGATACTTCCGTCTTGACATCACACCCAATACTCTACGATTCTCAATATGCCCAGCATTGGCGTACACAGAACCGGTTAGAGTCCTGGACGACCTCAACTAAAGCATATTGATTGTCGTAAGCATTAGCGGTGCAAGTCTCAGGTTAAGACCATACACACCTACCCTGATGTCGGACTCCCATAGACACATAGTCATAATACCAATGGGATTCCGATGGGTCTATCCAGAGCGAAGCTGTTTACCGTACCATCGGTGAAACACAACCTCCTATCGCACTTGCATGAGTATCCAATACCCAAATATATGAGAACTATGCTGTTGTGCCCTCACAACGCGCACAAGTGCAATACTAGCCTATTCCGCATTATCGATGTCCAGTCGCGATAATACTACGACTAGGGATATTTAATGATTAATCCTTCGTGGACTGATACTGTCTCATATCATCTCAATCCAGGAACTAATCATATGGACCTCTCTTCATTTATATATCTAAGGTGATCTAATCACAAATGATGAGAGTGCAATTTCCTTGTCACATAGTTAATTTGTACAACAACACTATGATCTGTACAAATAGTGACGCTATGGGTCATATTATCCAACACCTGTCGCATAAACAACATTCAAGCCGCTACTTTTCTTGTACATATTATATCTCTTTGGCTTTTCCTAATAATTGTAATTTGTTTTGTTGTTTTCTTTTATTTTCTCCGACAGGATCCAGACCTTTTTTACTATCACGATTTATTTTACTGTTTAACTAATAATTGTCATTTGGCAGGTACTAGTGCTATTATTTTACTCACCCTTTTCAGGTGTTATAAATTCAACTCATCATTGCACTTTTGAAGACATCCAGAGTAAAACATGGAAGCCACTTCAAGAAGACGAGTTAAAAACATCTGTGTGTTTTGCGGTACTAGTGTTGGTACTAAGCCAAAATACGTAGAGGCAGCACATGAATTGGGTCGAGTCTTAGCTACAAGGAATATGCAGTTAGTATATGGCGAAGGCAATCTTGGACTTATAGGGATCGTTTCAAAAGCTGTACAGGAATGAGGCAGTCACATTTTGGGAATCATCCCAAAACCCTTGGCAGAGGCAAATCTCATTGAACCATCAAACAAAGAGGAACTGATCGTACCAGTTATGTTTGAACGACTGGTAGAAATGATTAACCGTGCTAATGCTTTTATTGTTTTGCCATGTGGCTTGGGTACATTGGAGGAAATTTTTACAGTGTTATCTTGGGCGAACCTAAACATACAGCAGAAACCGCTTAGACTGTACAACGTTGAAGGATTTTATGATTTTCTTTGTGTGTTTCTTGATGATGCCCGGAGAAATGGGTTCGTGTCAAAGCTTTTAAAAGAACTCATCTTTACTGCCAGAACTGCTATGGATCTAATTAACCAAATCTTAGCTTATGAACCACAAATTGACCTTATCCTTTCAAAGATAAATTGGTTCGAGGCCGATCGTGGTAAAAGGCGTCAGATTAATCTGGATCTTAATCTTTAACTTTCGTGTAGAATTTCAGTTAACCAGGTATTATCTTCTAAACTCTTCTTCTATTGTTTAAGACATTCGGGACAATGTCTCATTTAGGTTTGGGGGAGGGAATTAGTTGATCAGTATCTTGTTTTTAGTGGTGTGTTGTTTTTATTTTTAGTAGTGGTGTGTTGTTTTTATTTTTATTCCAAAATGTTTCGAAAAATACAAAAAAATTGAAATTTTTTCAAAAATTACAAAAATATTTTGCGTTTTTGTGTTTTTATTTTTACTAAAAATGTGAAATTATCGAGAGATAGCTGAGTAAGGAGTTTCCACTCCTGAGACGTATCTCAAACCTAATTCGGAACAAGTTAATTTTTATTTATTTATTTTTTAAATTATTTAATTTGTGAATTCTCCATAATAATGACTAAAATGGATCTTAATATGCTCAGTTAACAGGTATTATCAACATGCATAGTAACATACGGACATGAGCTTTAATTGAAAAGTTTGTAATATTCAGTGCTCTAGTTTAATTAGAGGAAGCATCTCAAAAAGTGATGGAGTTAAAAAAAACGTCTAAGATCCGAGTTATTAAGTCCGTATGGGTGTTTTAACACTTAGTCTGAGTAATTAAGTCTGTAGGGGTGTCTTCACACCTGGTGCCCTAAAGCCAACAGGTTTGGGAGCCACCGACCCAACACTCGCTACATAGATGGAAAATATTGTATATAAATAAATAAAAAATCAAAAATGAAAGAAAAAAATCAGAAAAATTATTCCATTGCTACAAAAAGGTGTGAATTCTGATAAAACTTTAGGACAAAAATATTACTCTCTTATCAACTGCACTTGTGACTACTATGGGCAAAAATGAGTTGATTAATATTTTATCGGCTGTGCATATGGAGAATGGTAAATATAATCGGAGAATTTACTTATTTAGTAATTTTAAAAGAAAGAAAGCAACTAGTAACTTGGAGTAGAAGTTTCACCTGATTAGTCACTAACTTCTTTGTTCTATTTTCTCTTGCCTTTTTGCTTTTGTGTGCATTAGTTTTATTATCTTTTTACTTTTGTAAAACGTTTGTGGGTATCGTTGCGGTAAGCCCTCACGAGACTATAACTCGTCCACTAGGGACACCTAGAGGTTTAAAGGCTTGTTGCATATGCTAAATGCAACTGTGATCCCTACGAAAGTGGCTTAGTTTATTTTTAATTGTTTCTTGTATTTTATTTTGTTGTTTTGCTCGAGGACTAGTAAAATGTTAGGTTTGGGGGTGTGATGAGAGGAAAATAATCTTTTCTGACCCTTTTACTTAATATTTTGTTTAGTTTCTCGGGTTTGATGAACGTTTTGATGTGTTTTAGTTTATTTTGCAGATAAAATAATATTGGGACACTATGAAATCATTTAGGACGAAATGTGGGTCAAATAAGGGCAAAAATTGGACTTGACATATTAATTTTGGAGATTAGAAACTTGAAAGGGCGTTTTAACGAAGTGCAGTTTTGGAAATTCCAGTTTTGCGCATCTGTCGTATTTTGGGCATAAGCTTTTACTCCTGATATCTGATTGCACTGATTCAAGTTCAACATTAAAGAAAACTCAAAGATCTACAACTTTGCAAGACAAAATAATTTCGTAGTCTGACGATTTCATGTCCGAAATTGATGAACCATCCAAAAATATTTTGTGTGTAATTATTAAAGTCATTTTCAATCATTTTCAAAGCAAAAAATAAATTAATAAATAAATAATAAAAATTATCAAATCACCACCAAATAGGATAAGCAATTAGTGGAGCAATTAATAATGGATTTGGTGGAGCAATTAGTGGAGCAATTAATAATGGATTTGGTGGATGATTTGATGGAGGAAAAATTTTGCCTATAAGTACCAAGCCATTTCATTTGTAAATTCATACTTTCTTCTAAGGAATTCCTTAAGAATACTAAGAAGATTGTATCTTGTTTGTTTATTTACAGTTTTCAGTAATTAATTTCCGCTTTCGCACTTTCTTTTCTTTACTTTTCAGTTTTTACTTTCCGCAATTTACTTTTACGCACAATATTTTTCTTTCTTTAATTTTCAGTTTTTACTTTTCAGTAACGAGGAGGTAACGCCCATTTGCTGGGGTAAAAGGTAAAACTTTTATTACTAATATTTAGATTAATCTCCCTTAATTATAATATATAAACTAGTTAAAACCTGACTTAACGAGGATACCGCCATATTGGTCGGTTGGTAATTATTTAAATTGGTTTTAATTTGACTAAACTGGATACCGTCTGATTGGTCGGTTGGTAATTAATTATTAATTTGACTTAATCTGGATACCGCTTATATGGCTGGTTGGTAATTATCATGCAAAGTTAATATATTATATTAAGGTGGATCCTTTTACCTCAGCATTTTCTTTTATTGTACTTTTACTTTATTTACTTTTCAGCAATTTACTTTTCAGCATTTACTTTTCAGCAATTTACTTTTCAGCAATTTACTTTTCAGCATTTGCTTTTCAGTAATTTACTTTTCAGCATTTACTTTTCAGTATTTAATTTCAACATTTACTTTCCGTCATTTACTTTTCAGCAATTTACTTTTCAGCATTTTACTTTATGTCTTTTGTTTTATTTAAGTTTTTACTAGCCCTAGTTATGTGTCGTAACTAAGTTAGTTATATGAGGTTGTGATGTATTCTAATATCACCGATTTATAAGGGGTTATTTTATAGTTTGGGTAATTTCAAAGTTTACTTATTAAGTCTTAATCTTAATGCATCTTGTTAATTGGCCAGTAATAAGATTGATCTGGTAAATCTAAAATAAACTTGACAAAGGAATTTTATGTTTCAGCCTTAGACTTAATAGCCCACGATCTCCCTTGAGGATAGATAACCCTTTAATAGATTTCTTTACTGGATAGACATATACCCGTCGGGCGGGGGTAGCCATAATTGGAACTTAAACTTAATAAATCCAGGTAATTTTTTTGACATAGACATATGGTTCAATTGGGTTAAAATGGGTATTTGCGTATGACCATCGACAGAGGCTTTCACAAAATTTCGTGTTCCAGGTTAGTAAACCGATATATTATACGAATATGAAATAACCACTTCATCTTTAAAATGATATTGGAAGATTCACAACTCTAGATAGTTTCCTAATATTGATTTTTCTTAAACCTACTTTCGCACAATTTTATTTACTTGTTTTTAAATTCAAAATCATCACCATTTCAAATCAATCAATCAACCTGTTAGATACTATTAATCATTTGACCTCATAAAATTAATAGATTAGGTATTAAGTCCTCGTAGGATCGATACTTTTAACCCTTTAATTCTAAAAATTAAAGAGATTTTAGGTTTCAACCTTAGACTTAATAGCCCACGATCTTCCTTGAGGATAGATAACCCTTTAATAGATTTCCTTACAGGATAGACATATACCTGGTGGGCGGGGGTAACCACAATTGGAACTTCATCTTAATGAATTCATGTAACTTGGTTGACATAAACATATGGTTTAATTGGGTTACACTGGGTATTTGCATATGACCATCGATAGAGGGTTTTGTAGAATTTTGTGTTCCAGGTTAGTAAACTAATATATTACACAAACATGAAATAACCTCTTCATCTTTAAAAAAAAAAGATATTGGAATGATTCACAGCCCTAGATAGTTTAATAATATTGAATTTTCCTTAATCTACTTTTGTGTTATTTCTTTTACTTGTTTTAAATTTAAAGTCACCACCCAATCAAACAATCAATCCATTAGATACTCGTAAAAATTTGGCTTCATAAATTAATAAATTAGGTATTAAGTCCTCGTGGTATCGATACTTTTTATGTTATTTGAACGATACGTGCGCTTGCGTTATACGCGTGTGACAACGTTGGTCAAGTTTTTGGAGCCATTGCCGGGGACTTATTTATCTTTTACTATTAGTTTTGGAGTTAGATACCTTTACCTGTGTCTAATTTTCTTTTTGCTTATTATTTTTGTTTTCTTGTGTTTTAGGTTCTCAGACACTACATGAGACGAACCATAAGCTTTGAAATCCGACCGCTTGACCCAGAGATTGAAAGAACCATCAGACAGTTGAGAAGGGAAAGGCGGGAAACCCAAGAAGCACTAATCAACATGGAACCTGAACCTTTGGAAGTTGCACCATCAATTCATATTCGAGACAGAACCATTCTGGTGGTTGATGGCTTCATTTCCTGTATTGTACTTCCTCCCTTACTAGTAAATGCGTGTGACATTAAAACATTCATTCAGATAATACAACAATCAGTTCAGTTTGGGGGGAATGCAACTGAAGATCCTAATGCCCACATCAGCAACTTCCTCGAAGTTTGCAGCACTTTCAATTATAACCGAGCAGCTGAAGAAGTAATGAGACTGCATATTTTTCCATATTCCTTGAAAGACAGAGCTAAAGCTTGGCTACATTCACTACCAGTAGGTTCCATCACAACTTGGAACACTCTAGCCACAAAATTCCTTACAAAGTACATTCCACCTGCCAGAACTGCAAAGTTGAGGAATGACATCACATCCTTTGTGTAACATGACTCAGAATCCCTATGTGAAGCTTGGGAAAGATACAAAGATTTACTCAAAAAATTTCCTCACCATAAGATTGAAAAGTGGCTACAAGTCCAAACCTTCTATAATGGACTTTCTGGAATAATGAGAACCACAATTGATGCTGCTGCTGGAGGAGCTTTAATGGCAAAATGAAAAGATCAGGCTTGGGATTTAATTGAGGAAATGGCCAACAAAAATTCTTTATGGCCAACAGAAAAGAGCATGATCCAAAAAATCGCAGGAATCCATGAAGCTGGAGCCAACACAGCAGTGAATGCCAAGCTGGATCAGATATGCAAATTCAGGGAGACTCTTAGCATGCAAGGTAATGTTGGATCCACAAGTTCAACATATGGAGGAGCACCAGAGACAAACCAACACGAAGAGATGGTGAATTATGTCAACAATTTCAACAGATAAAGGAACAATCAATATTCCAACACCTACAACCCAGGGTAAAAGAATCATCCCAATTTTTCATGGAGCAACAATTCAGGGCAAAAGAACTATCCACCACCCGGATTCCAACAACAAAACAAAGGCCAGGAGCATGAAAAATAACCAGGAATAGCAGAAGTGCTAGCTCAATTAAAAAAATATAATGTTATGTTTTAGAGCCAATCTGCTTCCATTAAAGCACTGGAGAATCAAATTGGACAACTGGCCAATGCTCAGAGTTACAGACTGCCAGGAAACCTTCCTAGCAACACAGAACCAAATCCAAGGAACCGATGGAAGGAGCAATGTCAAGCCATTACTTTAAAAAGCGGTACTGAAATCAACAAAGATGTTGGAATCAAGGCATCCATTGAGGAAGTTTCAAAAGAAAACAGTGAAGCAGTTCCACAGATGGAGGAAAAAGAAGCAAATGAAAAAGATTGAGAAATAATCACTTCACCTCCACCTCCACCTTTTTCCACAGCGTCTCTAGAAAAACAAATTGGACAAGCAGTTTGCTCGATTCTTAAAGGTATTCAAAAAGCTGCATATCAACATTCCATTTGCAGAAGCATTGGAAGAAATGCCCAGCTATGTCAAATTCATAAAAGACATTCTTTCACGAAAATGGAGATTGGGAGATTACGAGATAGTAGCATTGACAGAAGAATGCAGCGCCATCATTCAGAGGAAGCTTCCCCCAAATTTGAAAGATCCTGACAGTTTCACAGTTCCAAGTACCATTGGAGAACATTATATCGATTAGGCTTTATGTGATTTAGGTGCAAGTGTTAATTTGAAGCCTTTTTGATTTACAGGAAACTGCAAATTGGAGAAGCAATGCCCACCTCAGTCTCTTTGTAACTTGCTGATAGAACGCTCGCATTCCCGAGAGGTGTAGTTGAAGATGTGCTAGTCAAATCGACAAACTCATTCTCCCAGTAGATTTCATTATCCTTGACATGGAAGAATACAAAGATGTACCTATCATCTTGGGGAGGCCATTTTTTCCTACAGGTCGAACTGTTATTGATGTACAAAAAGGAGAACTAACCATGAAAGTGCAGGACCAAGAAGTTACCTTCAATGTTTTCAAAGCCATGAAATTCACGAGTGAAGAAAATGAAGATGAATGTTTCAGAATTGATGTTGTTGAGAGTATCATCCAGGATACTGATACAATTCCCACGGATAAACTTAAAGCTTGCATCACCAACATGACTGACAGTGAGCTAGATACTGAAATTCTGGAATGTATCAACTATCTTGACAAGCCATTTCGCTTCAAATCGACACCATAGGTGGAAAGTCTGAAAATACCGAAAAATGAGCGAAACAAGCCTTCGATTGAAGAACCACCATAATTGGAGCTAAAGTTACTCTCAAACCATCTCAGGTATGCTTTCTTAGGAAATTCTTCTGAATTACCTGTGATTATTTCTTCTTTGCTAACATTGGAGCAGGAAGAAAAGTTGCTGAGCGTGTTACGAGAACACAAGAAAGCCATTGGCTGGTCTATACCAGACATTCGAGGCATTAGTCCATCATTTTGCATGCACAAGATTCTGATGAACGGTGAGTACAAACCCACATTGGAACATCAACGGAAACTAAATCCAATCATGAAGGAGGTCGTGAAGAAATAAATCATCAAATGGTTGGATGCCGACATCTTCTATCCTATCTCTGACAGCACTTGGGTGAGTCATATGCAGTGTGTGCCAAAGAAAGGAGGAATTAATGTAGTCACAAATGAGAAGAACGAGTTAATTCCAACAAGAACGGTGACTGGATGGAGAGTATGTATGGACTACCAGAAGCTGAACAAAGCAACAAGGAATGATCATTTTCTGCTGCCATTCGTTGACCAGATGCTAGAAAGACTAGCGGGACATGAATTCTATTGCTTTCTGGATGAATACTCGAGGTACAATCAGATTTCCATCGCCCTAGAAGACCAGGAGAAAATCACTTTTACATGTTCGTATGGTAATTTTTGTTTTCCGCAGGATGCCATTTGAATTATTTAATGCTCCTGCTACATTTCAACATTGTGTAAGTGTTCGTAGAACATGCCAAGATCATCTAAGAGTGATTTGTGTGTGAATAAATCAAAGAATGTTGCGGAAGAAAAATTCAATTAGAGAGAGCATGGTTCACGCCCATTGTGAGGAATAAAGAGATAAGATGAATAGTTACTTGTTTCATAAACAAATATGTGTTAAATGTGGTTTCTAAAACCATGTTGGTTAAAAGCAAGTGGTTTTCTAAAAACCATTCATTTTTGCCAACTACCACCATCACCTTTGACAAGTGATTTGAGGGGTGGGTCCCACCTGTTGGTTTCTATTATTAGTCCCAAAGAAAGTATAAGCAAATGAAACACATGATTTATATATGTAAAACTTGAAGCATGGCGGAATCATACTTACAAAGCTTGTGATGAAAAATGATGAAGAAAATCCTTGAGTCTCCAAGGTGGAAATTTTCGGCCAAGATGAAATGAAGAAGAAGCTCCAAGCCTTTTTGTATTCCAAGCTCCAAGGTTGTTTCCCTATCACCTCCTTTGATCCTTCAATGTGCTAGCAAATGGAGTAAAAGAAAAATCAAAATTTTCCTATGCCAATGGTGCTCACGGCATGGAGAGAGAGAGAGGGAGAAGTTTTTGGTTTTTGCTATTTCTTTCTAAAAGAGAATAATGAAAAACAATTACCAAAATATTTGGTATATACTTTTCTAAAAGTCGATTTCAACTTTCCCTCCAAAAAGCCATTAAATGGCCTCACCTACTTACATCATGAACAGTGACAATATGTCACTCAATAAAGGTGACTTGTGACATCCATCAACTAGTCATGTCAAGTGATGAGACTTCGCGATGTGACTTGCGGGTCCTACTCATTTCAAAATACGAATGTGTCCGCAAACATTTTCGGGCTCGGTTTCGCTAATTCCGAATTAACGAATTTCCGTCGCGACGTAAATTAAATAATTATGCCTAGCGAAATTACTATTCACATCGCTAACGAATTAATTCTAAATTAATTCGTTTGCCCGAATTAAAATCCGATTTTAATTCCGCGTCGAAATCTAATTTCGTTTAATATATCGAATATATTATTTTATCGATTAATTCCAAATTAATCGTTCTCTCTCTAAATTAGGCATTTTATCCAAGATAAAGTTTCTCCGTAATTAATCCAAGATTAATAAAGTTCGAATCAAATATCATAGGTGAATCTTCAGGAAGCGACCCAAGAGATCTCCGGATATGTTGGCAGTAAATACGGTCGTCGGATAATCCGAACACGTACGTACCTTGTACTACGTTTTTACCGATTTACAAGACAAGGTTGGCTTCTAGCAAAGCGCCATGCCTACCCAATTCTCCAGAAATATTCTTATTGGAATATTAGATCTTTATCAAGCGTATTATACCGTAGTATTGTGTACATCGATCCAGTATTGGATGATCACATGTTAGGCCTGGGTCTGGAAATGTGTCTGCCCCGTACGAAACATATATCGGACATCAAACAACTAGTCTCTTTAAATCGGACAATCCTGACCTGGTCATATTGTCCCGACGGTTGCAACCTTTTATAGAGTACTAGTTCTGTATCCTGCGTGATCATCATCTCCATATGTCTGAAGTGATACTTCCATCTTGACATCACATCCAGTACACTACGATTCTCGATAAACCCAGAAGAGGTGTACACAGAACCGGTTAAAGCCCCGAATCACCAAAACCAAAGTTTACCGATTGTCGCAAGTACTAGCGATGCAAATCTCAGGTTAAGACCATATACACCTACCCTGATGCGGCCTCCCATAGACACGCAGACATACTACCAATGGGATTCCACGAGGTCTATCCAGAGCGAAGCTGTTTTCCGTACCATCGGTAAAACACAACCTCCTATCGCACTTGCATAAGTATCCAATACTTAAATATATGAGAACTATGTCGTTGTGCCATCACAACGTGCACAAGTGCAATACTAGTCTATTCCGCATTATCGATGTCCGATCTCGATAATACTCCGACTAGGGATATTTAATGATTAAACCTTTTATATTGATACTGTCTCATATCATCTCAATACGGAACTAATCATATGGACTTTTGCCATTAATATATCAAAGTAAATAATTTACAAAACGGCAAAAGGCAATTTCATTATCACATAGTTAATTTTGTACAATAATACAATATCATTTACAAAACAGTGACGCTATGGGTCATAATGTCTAACAATCTCCCACTTGGCCTATAGCCAGTCACTCAAGCATCTAATACCTGAACTATGTATATGTCGTTCAAACACATGCTGAAGAACAGCCTTCGTCAGCGGATCTGCAATATTGTCATCCGATGCGACCTTCTCGACCTTTACATCGCCACGATGTATAATCTCCCGAATCAGATGGTAACGCCGAAGAACATGCTTGGATCGTTGATGAGACCTTGGTTCCTTAGCTTCTGCTATAGCCCCGTTATTGTCACAATACAATGGCACGGGCTCAGCTGCTAACGAAACTACTCCTAATCCGATTAGGAATTTTTGGATCCAAACTGCCTCCTTTGCTGCTTCCGACACAGCGATATACTCCGCTTCTGTTGTTGAATCGGCAACAGTATCTTGCTTGGAAGATTTCCAGCTCACTGCTCCGTTATTCAAACAAAAAATGTACCCCGATTGCGACTTGAAGTCGTCCTTGTCGGTTTGGAAACTTGCATCGGTGTACCCAGATACCTCAAGTTCTCCACCTCCATAAATTAAGAAAGCATCCTTAGTTCGTCTAAGATACTTAAGGGTATTCTTAACTGCCATCCAGTGACCTTCACCTGGATCGGCCTGATAGCGACTGCACATGCTCAAAGCATATGACAAATGCAAAAGCGTCGCAACGGACATTGAGTCGTATCATGACGTTGTCATTCTCAGACAGTTCCTGGTCAAGGTTTACACTACTTGGTCAGTATAGTAAACCCGTTGAGACCGGTACATGTCGTATACTGGAATATATGATTCCAATGGTTTCTCAATGAACCATTAGTCTTGGAGACTAGTATAGACGTGTAGGTGTTTATAGTGGATAAACACTGAACGACTCACCGAAGATTCTTAATGGATGGTACACCAGCGTCAATAAGAATCTTCTTGGGTTGAGTAGCACTTGTGATTCTTAGACTTGAGATGCCATTGTGGGCACATGAGACATCTTCTACACTTAGACGGCAGTCACGTCACCGATCTATTTAGATCAGACCTCCGCCTGTTCGTTGGGTGTAGATAGATCCTCAGGGTGTCCTATGTGTATCAAGATAGGATCCGTCAGTTCTGTGTACCAGAGCATAGGTAGTCCATATGATTAGCAATCAGATAAAACCATGGCCCGTGGTAAGTTTAGAAGCTAGTTCTAAACATTCTTTTTGAGATTGCTAATAGAATAGTCGACTGGATAATCCCGATAGAGATTTGACGTTTACATCTATATCTCTGGGATTGATCCGGATACCTGTGACGGAGGAATTATACATTTGCGATGACCTCGACCTGTATGGTTCAGCGAGATTATCCGTGATCGTCATAATCTACGGGTGGATAGATTATGGACACGAAATTAGATTTTGTGACGGATATACCTGAACCTAGAGAGTCTCAATAATGAAACATACTCGTTAGCACTAGAGCAACATAAATAAATAATATTGATTATTTATAAAGTCGTTTAATGGTTAAACGCAAGATACATGCTAAAGAGACTAGATAGTCATTTCCTTAATTATTGTGTATTTACATTTAATACTTGATTAATTTAAATACACATTAATTAATAGTCAAAATGAGTTATTTGACTTATTTCCTAAATGAATATATGTTTTTAATATTTAATGTAAATATTATACATATATTTAATATATTTGTATTTGATTAATTAATTAATTATTTAATTGTTAAATGATTAAATTAATTAAAATATAAATATCTTATGTTAGGATAATTAAAGTAAATGACATTAGTTGCATTTTTTGACCAAAATAAATATCTAATAAAGTAGTTTATAAGATATTTGTGCAAGTTGACCAATGAAACTTGAAATGAAATTGAAATTAATTTCCTTGTTTTTGTCTTAGCCAATTTCGGCCAAAGGCTAAATGAAACAAGTATAAATTGATTTTCATTTCATGATACACTTAACCTAATACACTTTATCACAAACAAAATTCCATTGAAGAAAGGCAAAGAAAGAAAGTGAAGGAAGAAAAGAAAAACCAAAGAAAAAGCTTGGATTTTGTAAGTTTCTTAAACTTACTATTAGAGAGGAATTTGTTCCTTATGATCTAGGCTACCTCTCATGAGTTTCTTAAGTTATTCTTTTCTTTATTTCTTGTGGTTTTTGATGATGGAAATTTGTTTAGAAGTGTTGAGCATGTATGATGAACAAAGAGTGTAACTAGTGTAGTTATATGTATTCTTTTAAGGTTTATGAAACCATGTTGCTATTCTAGAGTTGTTGACCCACTCTTAAATGACCTAGATTTGATCTTGAGTTGTTTCATTGTGTTGAGACTTGAATTAGATGAAAGATTGATGATTGAAGTAATTGATTTGGTGTATTAAGTCCAATTTGCCCAATTTGTTGAAATTGAGAATTAGGGTTTATAACCAATTCTAAATTTGGGGGTTTTGAGATATGTAGAGCATTTGGGTGTGTATTAGATGCATGCAAAGTTTCATGTTGATTGGATTTCATTAAGATGAGTTTTGAGACATGAAATGACCAAATGGTCAACATGCCCTCCAAATGGAGCTCACGGCATTGTGAGGGAATTTGGGGTTTTTTGTGTCCTATGGTGTTTTGATGTTTTGAGCATGATAAATTCATCCTAGAAATGATTTAGAATCATTCAAATTGATTGGATCAATTTCGGACTAAAACGGACAAAATACCACATAAGGGTAATTTGGTAATTTCACTTGAATTTGATTCAATTGAAATTTTATTTCATTATTTGATTATTGGGTATTAAATAAATATGTTTATTTATTAATCCAGAAAAAGTTTTGAAATCTGAAAATCGAATTTTCACCGCTTCCGCTGCGCTTACCGGATTCACCCCTATCAGACCCCTTCAACAAATCAGGTCGCGTACATATCATGGCATACATGATCGATCCGACTGCCGAGGCGAACGATATCCGACTCATGTTATCTCTCTCTTCTTTAGTCTTAGGACACATGTCTTTAGACAGAAGGATACCACGTGACATTAGCATCAATCCCCTCTTGGATTGATCCATGTTGAATCGCTTCAACACTTTGTCAATATATGTACTCTGGGAGAGTCCAAGCAGCTTTCTAGATCTATCCCGGTAGATCTTTATTCCAGAATAAAGGCTGCTTCTCCCAGATCTTTCATGGAGAATTTTAATGAAAGCCAAGCTTTCACCGACGTTAGCATGGGAATGTCATTGCCTATAAGTAATACGTCGTCGACATAAAGACAATAAAAGTCAGTGCTCTCCCACTAACCTTCTTGTATACACAAGGGTCATCAGCGTTTTGCACGAAATCATATTCTTTTATGATCTCATCAAAATGCTGATTCCATGACCGTGATGCTTGCTTCAATCCATAAATGGATCGATTTAACTTACAAACCTTGTTTGCAAGTCTAGGTACGATAAAACCGTCAGGCTGTTGCATATAAACATCCTCCAAAAGGTTTCCGTTAAGGAAAGCGGTTTTAACGTCCATCTGCCATATCTCGTAATCGAAATATGCAGCTATTGCAAGCATTATCCGAATGGATTTAATAATGGCAACGGGTGGAGAAAGTTTCGTCATAATCAATACCATATTGTTGACGATACCCATTTGCTACAAGCCTAGCTTTGTACGTTTGCACGTTGCCATCCATGTCGGTCTTCTTCTTGAAGATCCATCTGCATCCAATAGGCTTTACGCCTTCTGGTGCATCAACCAGTGTCCAAACTTGGTTGGCATACATGGAATCCATCTCGGACTTCATGGCTTCTTGCCATAAAGCGGAATCAATATTCTGTATCGCTTCCTCATACGTAGCTGGTTCATTATCCTCAATAAGATTAATATCTACATGAGGCGAGATCAGGAACCCATACCTCTCAGGTACTGTCCTGACTCTCTCCGACCTACGCGGTCCTTGTGTATATGAAGATTGTGGTACAGACTCATCCCGGATGGTCTGTTTATGTTCCGTCGTTGATTCATTGCCAGGAACAGTATCACTACGATTTTCATCGAGCTCCACTTTCCTCCCACTTACCACTGCATCTAGGAATTCCTTCTCAAGAAAAAATGCATGTAGAGCAACAAATACTTTGTTCTCTTGTGGGTGATAGAAGTAATATCCTTTGGTTTCCCTAGGATATCCCACTAAAAGGCATTTATCTGATTTGGGTTCTAGTTTGGTACCTTCCAAACGTTTAACATATGCCCAGCATCCCCAATCTTCAGGAAAGAGAAACCTGGTTTCCTTCCTGTCCATATCTCATATGGAGTCTGTTCAACAGACTTTGACGGAACCTTATTCAAAATAAGTACTGCACTGTTTAATGCGTATCCCCAGAAGGATATTGGTAGCTCAGTGCGACTCATCATCGACCTTACCATGTCTAACAAGGTACGATTTCTCCGTTCAGACACACCGTTTAATTGCGGTGTTCCAGGAGGAGTCCACTGTGAAAGAATACCATATTCTTTCAATTAATCTTGAAACTCATAACTTAAGTATTCGCCACCACGGTCCGACCGCAATGTCTTAATACTCTTACCTGTTTGTTTTTCTACTTCGTGTCGAAACTCTTTGAATTTCTCAAAAGTTTCCGACTTGTGTCTCATTAGATACACATAACCATAACGAGATGCATCATCCGTAAAGGTTACGAAGTAATGATATCCACCTCTAGCCTGGCTAGACATGGGCCCACATACGTCGCTATGAACGAGGGCTAACAGTTATGTGCCACGTTCACCTTTACCACTAAAAGGTGATTTAGGCATTTTGCCTAAAAGACAAGATTCGCAGACATCATATGAATTATGATCAAATCCGTCCAAGTACCCACTCTTCGAAAGTGTGGATATGCGAGTCTTGTTGATGTTTCCTAGACAACAATGCCACATGTAAGCTTCATCTTTTAGATTACTCCTTTTGAGCCTTTTGTTTGTTATTTTATGTTTAGGAGATTCATTTATATTCAAAATATAAAGGCCATTATTTGCAACGGCAGTGCAAATTTCTGCATCATCTTTATATAAATAACACCCAGTGTTTTTAAATACAAAAGTGTACCCATGCAGGGTTAACAAAGATACAGATATGATATTCCTAGTCAAACTAGGTATATAATAACAGTTCAAAAGTTTAAGTACATGCCCCGAGGGCAATTCCAAAACAAAAGTCCCTACAGCCAAAACAGCAACTGGAGTTCCGTTTCCGACTCGTAGATCAACCTCCCATGAAGCCAGCATCCTGCTATTCTGCAGATCCTGCAAATCAGTACATATATGAGCAGCACAACCAGAATCAAAAATCCAATTTTTAAAACTAGAAGTAGTCATATTTATCTCAATAACAAACATACCAGAGGCTAGTGCCTTGCCTGCCTTGATATCCTCCCTGTGTCCCTTGCCCATTCGGCAGTCACGTTTCCAGTGACCCTTCTTGCCGCAGTTGAGGCAGACATCTTGAGACTTGTTCCTTGGCTTCCCAGAAGCTTTTGTCAACTTGCCTTTACCCTTGTTCTTATGTTTCCTCTTCCTCACCCCTCCAGTTGCTTTGGGCCCAGCCCTTGGCCCCTGAGAGGTCGATGCATAGTGCGCCTCGCGCTTGCCCCCTTTATGGAGTTCTTTTTCAGACTCCTTCAAGATGGACAACAGCTCTCCAAGAGAGTCATCCGTGTCCATCAACTTGTAGTTGATTATGATTTGTTTCCAAGAATCAGGAAGTGACTGTAAGATCAAATTTACGGTCAGCTCAGCCTCCAAGACTATTCCCATATTGGCCAACTCATCAATATCGGCGATCATTTGAGTCCCGTGGGCCTCAACTGATGCGCCTTCAGTCATTCGGGCACGGAAGAGTTTCTTCACCAACTCATACCTCTCCATCCGCTTATTGGTGCGGTGGAGATCTTGCAGTCTAGCCATCATGTTTTAAGGATCCAAGTCCCTATTCTGGCGACGAAAGTGCTGAGTCATCGAAGCTAACAAAATAGCCTGAGCTGTGTCACAATCATCGCTGTGACTTTTCCATAACTCCAGCTCAAGTGGGTCAGTGGGCTTAGGCGGGAGAGGTATCTGTATAGTGTACAGCATCCTCTCAGCCCCAAGGACTATCCTCAGGTTCATTTCCCAATCAGCGAAGTTTGTGCCCTTAAAGACATTGTCACCCATGATGATGTCTCGAACATTTCCCTTGCTTGCCATCTCAACTACGATAGTCCAACTATCTAGTAACGATAAAATGGGTACAGTCAAACTGTTACAAGAAAAAAAACAATGTATTAGTCCAACTAATTTTAATAAATAGACGAAATAATTTTGAAAGACGCGTAAGGCTAAGTATCTGAACGAAATTCAAATTCAATACTAGCCTCCCACTATTTTCATCAAGTCTCTAACCCTCTGTTGAGAACTCGGGTAATCCTATTTCCTAGTGGGCTAGGATCCCGTTAAGTAACACACAACCTTGACTTTGGCCAACAAGCTGTATGCTATTTAACTAGGTAGATCTCAAAGATCAATTGGATCCCATCCAATTCCTAGATCCGGTTAGGTGGACATCCAAGTCCAAAACATATGTACATTACTTATGCCAATGTATCTAATACATTTTCCTAACCAAATCATCTAGGCCTTGGCTTTGGCACAACAAACCTAATGATTCCAGTTAAGCGGGACCCATTGACAAGGAAAGTTTCGTATCAATGTCGTTGGACAAGAAGTGATCTTGACTTTGGCCAACAAATCACAACTTGGACAAGACACCGATATGGAACAAAACTCTCATGATTCAAGTACATCCTCAATTGACAAAGGTCTTGACTTTCGCAACAAACCAATGCCAATTTTGGATCTTGAACAAGAATCATTCAACGGAAGGATAATCGCTTAATATAGATTGAGGGATTTTTGCGTAATTGGCAACCAATTTATTATCTTTGTTAGGTCTCATCATCATACACCCTTAAGCATGCGCGTCTAAGTATGGATATATAAAACAACTTGTTCCTAGAACAAATCACTCCCTTTCCTCTCCCCGCTAGCACTATTCTACTTCTACCCAATTACATAATAGAATAAGAGAAACCTCATATACATTGAGGGGAATTAGGTGAGAAGAGAATACAAAGAGATAAAAGAGATTAGACTGGACACGCAGGTCCAATTTATAAATTCTAAATTTACAATAATTTCTAAAATTACCCAGCCCTTCTAATATCCATCTGATATACACTATTCATTCATCACATACATATATATTCAATCAAGACATGCTATACAACCAATCTAATCCAATTAATTAGTCTTTGTTTAAGTGATCATCCAATGTTCAAACAACGGTTTGATTTTGCGCGAGTCCAACTCGTTTGAGAATAATTACATAAGGTACGAATTCACGAATTATATCGAACTACTCGTTAAATCCAATTTAAGTCGTATTCAATACTAATTCAATTTATTTAATTCCAAATTAAATGTTTACACTTTTAATGTGCTTTTAAAGACTTAGATTCTAAATCTAATCTAATTGGGTCTCCAAGCCCAACTAACATCCAATGTTTGTTTAATTAAAGTCCGATTGGCTTTCAATTGATTTATTAAGGCTTAGGCTTTGGTCAATGTGGGTCAATCCCAATTACTAAGCCCAAATAAGGAATCACCCTTAAATGCCATAAAATCAATTTCAAGCCCATAAGGCCAATCAAACATTAAAGCCCATTTTACTATATTTGGACTTAATGGAGTGATTTAAGCCCAAATTGGATCCAATCCTTTTGGCCCAAATCTACTTGGCCCAACCAAGCCCATTATGCCCAAATATAATAATACAAGCCCAATTTTACAATCAAGCCCATTAATTAAATTTTAATATTCCATATTTTAAAATTCAATTAATTAAAGTGTAAATCCATGATTAATTCATTAAACCAAATATTTCCAAAACACCAATTTAATTTATTAATCATCACTTGTTCAAAACACATGTCCAACATTTATTTGAACAAAAAATCAAGTCCTTTTACATGTCTTTTGCATTAGGCCAAGGGGAAATTTTTGGTTCGATTTGTTTTTCAATCCGATTGAATCACTAATCTACGTCCCGTATATGTTTTAAGTCATCTATGAACTTGTACACAAAAAATTCCAATCCAGTGCAAGGACCTCCATATTCGGCCAAAGCAACAAATTTGGGGAAAAATCATCCAATGCATTTTTCTCAAATTGATCATGTATAACATCATATAACATACATATAAGCATACTTAATCATCAAATTGCACAAGAACATGCTTCAATCAACTTTACCCAAATTAACCCTAATGTATTTCATGCTTAAACATAGCTCCATGATACCATTGTTGGTTTCTATTATAGTCCCAAAGAAAGTATAAGCAAATGAAACACATGATTTATATATGTAAAACTTGAAGCATGGCGGAATCATACTTACAAAGCTTGTGATGAAAAATGTTGAATAAAATCCTTGAGTCTCCAAGTGGAAATTTTCGGCCAAGATGAAATGAAGAAGAAGCTCCAAGCCTTTTTGTATTCCAAGCTCCAAGGTTGTTTCCCTATCACCTCCTTTGATCCTTCAATGTGCTAGCAAATGGAGTAAAAGAAAAATCATTTTTTTCCTATGCCAATGGTGCTCACGGCATGGAGAGAGAGAGAAGGAGAAGTTTTTGGTTTTTGCTATTTCTTTCTAAAAGAGAATAATGAGAAACAATTACCAAAATATTTGGTATATACTTTTCTAAAAGTCGATTTCAACTTTCCCTCCAAAAAGCCATTAAATGGCCTCACCTACTTACATCATGAACAGTGACAATGTGTCACTCAATAAAGGTGACTTGTGACATCCATCAACTAGTCATGTCAAGTGATGATACTTCGCGATGTGACTTGCGGGTCCTACTCGTTTCAAAATATGAATGTGTCCGCAAAACTTTCGGGCTCGGTTTCGCTAATTCCGAATTAACGAATTTCCGTCGCGACGTAAATTAAATAATTATGCCTAGCGAAATTACTATTCACATCGCTAACGAATTAATTCTAAATTAATTCGTTTGCCCGAATTAAAATCCGATTTTAATTCCGCGTCGAAATCTAATTTCGTTTAATATATCGAATATATTATTTTATCGATTAATTCCAAATTAATCGTTCTCTCTCTAAATTAGGCATTTTAATCCAAGATAAGTTTCTTCGTAATTAATCCAAGATTAATAAAGTTCGAATCAAATATCATAGGTGAATCTTCAGGAAGCGACCCAAGAGATCTCCGGATATTTAGCAGTAAATACGGTCGTCGGATAATCCGAACACGTACGTACCTTATACTACGTTTTTACCGATTTACAAGACAAGGTTGGCTTCTAGCAAAGCCCATGCCTACCCAATTCTCCAGAAATATTCTTATTGGAATATTAGATCTTTATCAAGCGTAGTATACCGCAGTTTGCGTACATCGATCCAGTATCGGCGATCACATGTTAGGCCTGGGGCTGGAAATGTGTCTGCCCCGTACGAACATTATCGGACATCAAACAACTAGTCTCTTTAATCGGACAATCCTGACATGGTCATATTTGTTAGGTTTTATCTAGGTCCCAAGATCATACAAGACATGAAATACATGTGTGAACACATCAATGGAGGTAGCGGAATACTCACATCGATCGGTTGAGAGACGCGGCAGCAACAAAACTCAAAATTCCTAACTGCATTGGGCGTGAACTGCAGTGAATTTGCTCACTGTTTTGGAGTGAAAATGGTCCTTCGCAAGCTCCAAGCTTCGTCGAACGATCCCGCCTCATGGGTGGACTTCCCTAACACCTTCGCAAGTCTCGTAAGTGTGCTAGCACTTGAGTTTTTGCCACAAAAACTCACTCATGCTCCCCTATTGCTCACGGCAGTGAGCTGAAATGGAAGAAGAAGAGACAGCCCCTTGGGCGTGAGAAGGAGAGAAAATGGAGGAATGTGTAATGGTTGACTTGTTAAATGAATTACCAAAATGCTTTATATATTTTTCCAAAAAATAATAAGCATTTACCATTTTATTTATCAAATAAAATCAAATGGAAATGGCATCTCAACCACCAACACTATTCCACCAAAACACATCAACTATTCATTTCACTATATTAAAGTGACATGTAGTCTTTCAATCAATCAATCACATCAATCAATCACATCACTTAAAGTGACATTTGATTTGACGCTTGATGTGACGAATGATTTGACACTTGATGTGACTTGCGTCGCCGCACTCAAATTCGAAATACGAATGCGCTCGCAATCACACTCGGGCTCGGTTTTGCTAATTCCTAATTAGCGAGTTTTCCGTCGCGTCGTAATTAAATGATTACGCCTAGTGAATTCACTATTCACGTCGCTAACGAATTAATTCCAAATTAATTCATTCGCCCGAAATAAAATCAAATTTCAATTCCGCGTCGAAATCTAATTTCGTTTAATATATCGAATATATTAATTTATCGATTAATTCCAAATTAATCGTTATCTCTCTCTAGACTCCGTAATTAATCCTTGATTAATTTTCTCTTTCTTCTATATAATCCAGATTATAATGAGTGCGAGTTATGCGTCATCGGTGCATTATCGGGAAGCGACCCATGAGATCCCCGGATAATCGGCGTGCAGTAAATACGGTCGTCGGAGTATCCGAATCACGTACGTACCAAGTACTACGTTCTACCGATTTACGAGACAAGATCGGCTTCTAGCAAAGCACGAAGTCTATCCAATTCTCTGGTCATATTCATCTAAGAATATTTAAGATCTATATCAGGCGTAGTATACCAAGTATTGTGTATATCGGCCCAGTATCGGATAGTCACGTGCTAGGGCTGGGGCTGGATAAGTGTCTGCCCCGTCCGAAGCACATATCGGATGTCTGGTAACTAGTCTCTATAATCGGATATACATGACCTTGTCATAATATCCCGATGGCCTGCCAGCACTTAAGAGCACTAATTCCGTATCCTGCGTGACATCATCTCCACTATGACTGGAGTGATACTTCCGTCTTGACATCACAACCAATACTCTATGATTCTCAATATACCCAGCATTGGCGTACACAGAACCGGTTAGAGTCCTAGACGACCTCAACCAAAGTATATTGTTGTCGTAAGCATTAGCGGGCAAGTCTCAGGTTAAGACCATACACACCTACCCTGATGTCGGACTCCCATAGACACATAGTCATAATACCAATGGGATTCCGAGGGGTCTATCCAGAGCGAAGCTGTTTCCCGTGTATCGGTGATCGTGTGAAACACAACCTCCTATCGCACTTGCATGAGTATCCAATACCCAAATATATGAGAACTATGCCGTTGTGCCCTCACAACGCGCACAAGTGCAATACTAGCCTATTCCGCATTATCGATGTCCAGTCTCGATAATACTCCGGCTAGGGATATTTAATGATTAATCCTTCGTGGACTGATACTGTCTCATATCATCTCAATCCAGGAACTAATCATATGGACCTCTCTTCATTTATATATCTAAGGTGATCTAATCACAAATGATGAGAGTGCAATTTCCTTGTCACATAGTTAATTTGTACAACAACACTATGATCTGTACAAATAGTGACGCTATGGGTCATATTATCCAACAATCTCCCACTTGGCACATAGCCAGTCACTCAAGTGTCGAACACCCGAACTATGTACGGTTCGCTCAAATTGCTGAGAAAAGGTTTTCGTCAGCGGATTTCCATGATTATCGTCTGACGCGATTTATACGATCATCACATCGCCACGATGTATGATCCGAACGAATCAGATGATATAGAAGTATATATCTGGATCGTCGATGAGACCTTTAATTCTTTAGCCTTGTGCTGACGCCTAGCTCAGCTGCTAACAGAACTATATCTAATCTAATTAGAATTTTATATCGACCAAATGGCTTCTATTGCTGCCTCAGCTGCAGCAATAATCCGCATTTGTTGTTTATTCGGCAACAATATCTTGCTCGGAAGATTTCCAGCTCACTGTCCCGTTATTCAAACTTTATAATACCGCAGTATTTAACTGTTGGAAACTTGCGGTAGTGATCCCAGTCACTTCAAGTTCTCATTCTCCATAGTTTAAGACAGCATCTTTAGTTCTCTAAGATACTAACATGTCCTTAACTTCAATCCAGTGACTATCACTTGGATTGACCCGATTGTGACTCCATAAGCTCAAAGCGTATGAGACACCATATCAAGTACATTTTAAATGTACAATTTCCCAGAGAGTGTTAAACAACTCCAAATCTATCCCAGTAGATCTTTATTCCTTGAATAAAGGTTGTTACTCTTCAGAATTCTACGGAGAATTTATATGAAAGCCAAGCTTTCACCAATTGCTTTATGGGAATTTCATTATCAGTGCTCTCCCACTAACCTCCTCATATACACAAGAATCATTTCGTTTTGAGTCAAATCATAAACCATTATGATTATTTCAAAACGACAGTTCCAAGAACCTTATGCTTGTTTCAATCCAAACATGGATCGAATAACCCGCAAACCTTGTTTGTCGGTTATACAAAATCGTCATGATGTTGTAAGCATCCTCCAAGAGGTTTCCTTTTCAGGAAAGCGATTTTGATCATTAACTGACACATTTCATAAATGAAATATGCAGTATCTACAAGCATCTTCAAAATGGATTTACCAAGGCAACAGGTAAAAGGTTGAACCGTAATCAACACAATGTTGATAACGATACCTTTCCGTCAAAAGCCTCGCTTTGTACGTTGGTATGTTGCCATCCATGTATGTCTTCCTTGAAGACGTTTACAGTACCAATAGGCACAATGCCTTGCGGTACAACAACTAGTATCCAAACATAGTTGTTATTCATGGAATCCATTTCGGACTCATGGCACTTTGCCATAATAGGGAGTCGATACCTCGTATCACTTCCTCAAAACGTGGTCGGTTGGTATACCTCCACAAGATTAATATCTTTATGAGGTTAATCAGAAACCCATACCCCAGGTTGTTTTCTGATTCTCTCCGATCTACGCAGTTCTTGTGTATTTGAAGATTAATGGTTTAGTTTCATCCTTGATGAACTATTTGTGTTCCATTATGGACTTCGTGCCTTGAATAGTATTACTCCGATTTTCATCGAGTATCACTATCCTCCCACTTACCACTGCATATCGGTGTTCCTCTTAGGAAAACCGCATGGTGAGCAACAATCATATTGTTCTCATGTGAGATTTCTAAGTACTATACTTATGGTTTCCCTTGGATAACCTATATTGGCACTTATCCAATTTGGGTTCTATTTGGTATCATCCAAACGTTATGCCCGGCATACCCAAATTATTAGGAATGAGAAACCTTGTTTCTTTCCTGTTCATATCCTATATGATATCTGTCAAACAGATTTATATGGAACCTTATTCTAAATAAGTTTTGCACTGTTAATACATATCTTGTTGAAGGAAATGATTAGCTCAGAGCGACTCGTGATAAACCTTATCATGTCCAACAAAATTCGGTTTTTTCGGACACACCGTCTAACTGACGTGTCTCAGGAGGAGTCCTCATCTGAAAGAATACTATACTCTTTCATGTATGTTTGAAACTTACTGCTTAAGTATTTTCCATTACGGTCTTACCGTGACGGTATAATACTATAGTCGATCTGTTTATCTACTTCGTGTCGAAACCTCTAGTAGTTTCCGATCTGTGTTCTTCAAAAGAAACACATAACCATAACGTGATGCCACATCCGTTAAGGTCACGAAATATTCATTTTCACATCTAGCCTAGCTAGATATGGGCCCACTAACTTCACCATGAATAGGGCTAACAGATCGATGGCATTTTCACTATTACCAAGTAAATAGTGTTTTAGGTACTTTACCTAATAAACTAGATTCGTAGACTTTATTTGAATATTCAAATCAGTCTTAATACCCACTCTTCAAAAGTGCGGATATACGAGTCTTGTTTAATTATGTCCTAGACAACAATGCCACAAATAAGTCTCTACTTGATCAAATCAATTTGAGCTATTTATTTGTCTTTTTATATGTTTTGAGATTTTAATTATATTCAAAATATAAATTCTGTTATTCACATCTAATGTGTTTATCTCAGTATCATCTTTATATAATGAAACACTTAGTGTTCTAGATATAAAGGTTTATCCACAATGGATTAAACACTGATATAGAGATAATGTCTCTAGTCAAACTAGTTACATTATAACAGTTCCTAATTTAAGTACACACCCGAAGGGTAGTTCCTAAACTTAGGTATCTACGGTCGAAACAGCGACTTTCGTCCCGTTTCCGATTCGCAGAACAATCTCAGCCTGAAGTCAGTATCCTGCTCAAAGCAGATTCTGAACATCAATACATATATTTTATGTGTACCACACTAAGTATTTAAAATCTAATTTCAATACTAGTAGTGAACATAACTTTGACAAACATTTTTAAAGTAAGAGCCTTGCCCTTTCTTTATTCCTTCGTGTCTGCCATATCCAAATGGTAGTCACTTTGGGATATGTCAATTATCCTTTTCAATATTTCAGAAACCTTAGGCCAAGCCTTGGGTTTTTAGAATATCGAAACAATGTGCACCTCGTGCTACATGCCCAATTGCAAACTTTGACTTTTCACCTCCTAGAATAGTCAATTAATTCTCCAAGAATTATTATTACAATTTTAATACTTATTAAATCTAAATTAGATTTATGACAAGTTATTAAATTAAGCATTAAAGTCATCATCACATAAATCTTCCAAAGATTTTATGCTCTACTTATTTTGCTTAATTTTGGGCTTAAGGTATAATAAGTTATTCATCAAATAAAGTAACCTATTATTTATTCCCAATTTGAAAATTAAATCATTTAAAATATTTTAATCCCAGATTATATTTTAAATATCCAACTTTTCAATTTATCTTGATTACAATAGTCCAACTATTTAATCAACGATTAGTAGTAGTACTATATATATTATAATGATTATAATAGTCCAACTATATAATCAAATATAATCCAAATTAATTAAACTCAATTACATTGATTACTATAATCCAATTATAAAATCAACTGTAAACTGAAATTAATTAATTCAAATATATTGATAATATAATCCAATTATATATAATCAAGTATAATACAGTCCAACTGTTTATTAAAACAACATTAAATATTAGTCCAACTAATACTTTTAATATATGACGAGTGATATTTGTTTGAGCGCGTATGGCGAGTAATTGAACGAATATTGCAAATTCAATTCTTGCCTCCCACTATTTTCGGCGAGCCTCTAACCTCTGTCGTCGAGTACTCGGGAAACCGTGTTTCCTAGTGGGCTAGGATCCCGTTAAATATCACACAATCTTGACTTTGGCCAACAAATTGTATGATAATTAACTAGGTAGATCTCTAAGATCAATTGGATCTAATCCAATTCCTAGATCCAGTAGGTGGACATCCAAGTCCGAAACATATATTTATATATGCCTATATATCCAATATATACCCTAACCTTTTTCCTCTGAATCAACTAGGCCTTGGCTTTGGCACAACAAACCTGATGATCCCAGTCAAGCGCGGACCCATTGACCATGGAAGCTTCGTAATCAATGTCGATGGACAAGAAGTGGTCTTGACTTTGGCCAACAAACCACAACTTGGACAAGACACCAATATGGAACAAAGCTTCGTGATTCAAACACATCTTCGACGGACAAGGGCTTGACTTTGGCCAACAACCCATGCCAATCTAGGATCTTGAGCAAGAATCACTCAATGGAAGGAAAAGACGCATGATATTGATGAGGGCTTTTCGCGTGCAAATTGGCTACCAATTTCATTATCTTTGTTAAGGTCTCATCATCATACACCCTTAAACATGCATTCTAAATACATAATAAAGCGAGTATGAAAATAAATAATAATGATATGCGGATGGATACTTAACACATTGATCCTAGATCAAATCTCTCCTTTCTCACTCAAGCTAGCACTTGTATTACTTCTACCCGTTACACTACACTTCTAAAGAAACCTCATTTACATTGAGGGGAATAGGTGAGAAGAGAATACAAAGAGAATAAAGGTGATAAGGCTGGACACGCAGGTCCAATTTATAAATCGAATTCATTACAACAATTTCCAAAATTGCCCCACCCGACTAATATCCATCCGATATACATTATTCATTCATCACAACCACGTATTCACACAAAAACATGCTATCAATCAATCTAATCAAATTAATTAATCTGATAATTAATGATCATCCAATGTTCAAACAACGATTTTGATTTTGCTCGAGTCAAACTCGTTTTTGCGAATAAGTACTCAAAGTACGAATTCATGAATTAAATTAAACTACATAATTAAATCCAATTTAACATGTATTTAATACTAATTCACTATTCAATTCCAAATTGAATATACACTTTATTTAATAAACCTTTAACGACTTAAATTCCAAATTAATCGCGTCGGGACTCAAAGCCCGATTAACGTCCAACGTCAATTCAATTCAAGTCTAATGGGCTTTAATTAATTTCTATAAGGCGTGGGCTTCGGCAACCAAAGCCCAATCAAGGAGTAACCCCATAAGCCCAGAAATCAATTTAGGCCCATTAGGCCCAATTTAAACTTTAAAGGTTTATAAGTGCATTGGGCTTTATGGTAGTGTGTTTTGGGCCCAATTGGATCCAATCCATTTGGCCTAAACCCGACTTGATAAAATCAAGCCCCAATAAGCCCAATTAACAACATTAGAAGCCCAAATCCAATTTAAGTGAAATAACTAAATACATGAATCCAATGCCGCAATTTAATTACCTAAAGTGCATTACATGATTAATCACCCAATCAATATTTCTAAAACATCCTAAATTAGTCCAAGAATCATGTTCAAGCATTATTTATGTCCACCACATAAAGGGAAAAATCAAACCCATTACATGCTTTTAAGCTCCGGCCAAGAGGGATTTTGTGTCCGATTGGTGGTCCAATCCAACGAACCCACAATCGAATTAAAATCACCATCCAATTTGATTTCATACACATCCAATGTCACAAAAATCAAAATTACCAGATATTTAGGGGCATTATACCCATTCGGCCAAGTGAAGCAAATTGGGGATTTTTGTTCAATTCAAAATTCAATCTAATTGAATTCAAATTAACCTCATCCAACATCATTACAACTCCTCAATGAACCACAATGAAAAAATTCCAATTTCCAAAATGCTGAAGATTCGGCAAAGATATAATTTTGGGGAAAATTATTCCAAAATCAATTTTCAACAAAGGGCCAAACCAAAATGCAATTCAACATCATAAAAACATGCTCAATCAAACAATGTCACTAAATCATGCTCAAAATCAATTTAACTAAAACATGCTCAATCAAACAATTTAACTAAATGATTACGCCTAGCGAATTCACTATTCACGTCGCTAACGAATTAATTCCAAATTAATTCGTTCGCCCGAATTAAAATCCAATTCAATTCCGCGTCGAAATCTAATTTGTTTAATATATCGAATATATTAATTATCGATTAATTCCAAATTAATCGTTATCTCTCTCTAGACGATATTTTATCCCAGATAAAATATCTCTGTAATTAATCCTTGATTAATTTTCTCTTTTTCTATATAATCCCAGATTATACATGAGGCGAGTTATGCGTCATCGGTTTTGCATATCGGGAATGCGACCCATGAGATCCCGGATCAATTCGGCAGTAAATACGGTCGTCGGAGTATCCGAATCCCGTACGTACCAAGTACTACATCTCTACCGATTTACGAGACAAGATCGGCTTCTAGCAAAGCACGAAGTCTATCCAATTCTCCGGTCATATTCATCTAAGAATATTTAAGATCTATATCAGACGTAGTGTACCAAGTATTGTGTATATCGGCCCAGTATCGGATAGTCACGTGCTAGGGCTGGGGCTGGATAAGTGTCTGCTCCGTCCGAAGCACATATCGGATGTCTGGTAACTAGTCTCTATAATCGGATATACATGACCTTGTCATAATATCCCGATGGCCGGCCAGCACTTAATAGCACTAATTGTATCCTGCTTGACATCATCTCCACTATGACTGGAGTGATACTTCCGTCTTGACATCACACCCAATACTCTACGATTCTCAATATACCCAGCATTGGCGTACAGGAACCTGTTAGAGTCCTAGACGACCTCAACCAAAGTATATTGATTGTCGTAAGCATTAGCGGTGCAAGTCTCAGGTTAAGACCATACACACCTACCCTGATGTCGGACTCCCATAGACACATAGTCATTAATACCAATGGGATTCCGATGGGTCTATCCAGAGCGAAGCTGTTTCCCGTACCATCGGTGTGAAAACACAACCTCCTATCGCACTTGCATGAGTATCCAATACCCAAATATATGAGAACTATGCCGTTTGCCCTCCAAACCCGCACAAGTGCAATACTAGCCTATTCCGCATTATCGATGCCAGTCTCGATAATACTCCGGCTAGGGATATTTAATGATTATCCTTCGTGGACTGATACTGTCTCATATCATCTCAATCCAGGAACTAATCAATGGACCTCTCTCATTTATATATCTAAGGTGATCTAATCACAATGATGAGAGTGCAATTCCTTTGTCACATAGTTAATTTGTACAACACCACTTATGATCTGTACAAATAGTGACGTTATGGGTCATATTATCCAACAATATGTCCCGACGGTTGCAACCTTTATAGAGTACTAGTTCTGTATCATGCGGTGATCATCATCTAATATGTCTGAAGTGATACTTCCATCTTGACATCACATCCAGTACACTACGATTTTTCGATAAACCCAGAAGAGGTGTACACACAGAACGGTTAAAGCCCTGAACCACCAAAACCAAAGTTTACCGATTTTCGCAAGTACTAGCGATGCAAGTCTCAGGTTAAGACCATATACACCTACCCTGATGCGGCCTCCCTAGACACGAGACATACTACCAATGGGATTCCGCGGGGTCTATCCAGAGCGAAGCTGTTTTCCGTACCATCGGTAAAACACAACCTCCTATCGCACTTGCATAAGTATCCATACTTAAATATATGAGAACTATTGCCGTTGTGGCATCACAACGCGCACAAGTGCAATACTAGTCTATTCCGCATTATCGATGTCTGATCTCGATAATACTCCGACTAGGGATATTTAATGATTAAACCTTTTATATTGATACTGTCTCATATCATCTCAATACGGAAACTAATCATATGGACTCTTGCCATTAATATATCAAAGTAAATAATTTACAAAACGGCAAAAGGCAATTTCATTATCACATAGTTAATTTTGTACAATAATACAATATCATTTAAAAACACAGTGACGCTCATGGGTCATAATGTCTAAACCCCACCCCATTAAATTCAAAATTCACGGGGATTTGACACACACTTCGGACTTGGTTACGTTTAATCTAATTAAACGAACTTTCTGTCTCGACGTAATTAAATCCAATTTTAATTAAAAAATATGCCTCGCAAAATTATTACGGAAGTCGCTAACGAATTATTATAAATTAATTCGTTTGCTAGAATTAAAATCTAATTTTATTTCCGAATTGAAATCCAATTTCAATTAATATATCCCTTATTTCATTTTAGCCTAAATAAATAAATTAAATAGAAAAATCCAATTTAACTATTAAATTTATTTTACCGATTAATTCCCAATTAATCGCGTTCTCTCTTCTCGACGAATTTAATCCCAGATAATTCTCGACGCAATTAATCCTAGATTAATTCTTTCTCTTAATTAATCAAGATTAATTCTTACCGTAATTAATCCCAGATTAATTTTCTCTCTCATAATTAATCAAAGATAAATCTGTTCGTGTCAAATGTCATTGTGAATCTTTGGGAAGCGGACCCAAGAGATCCATGGATATGTTGGCAGTACAATAGTAATACGGTCTTGGACTATCCGATGTGTGTACCCGGTACCACGTTCTTACCGATTTACAAGACATGGTTGGCTTCTAGCAAAGCGCCGTGCCTACCCAATTCTCCAGAAATATTCTTCTGCGGAATACAAGATCTTTGTCAGGTTGCTAGTATATATAGTATTGCGTATTACCATCTAGTATCAGATGTCACTAGGTCTTGCTGGAGGTCGTGGGGCTGGATGGAATTGTGTCTGCCTCGTACGAAGCATATATCGTATATCTGGTAACTAGTCTCTATAATCAGATAATCATGACCAAGTCATGTTATCCCGATGACTGCAGTACTTAAGAGTACTAGTTCCGTATCTCTGCTTGATCATCATCTCCATATGACTGAAGTGATACTTCCATCTTGACATCAAACCCAATATACTACGATTCTCAGTATACCCAAAAAAGGCGTACACAGAACCTGTTAAAGCCCCGGAAAACCAAAACCAAAGTATACTGATTGTCACAAGTATTAGCGATGCAAGTCGCAGGTTAAGACCAAATACACCTGTCCAACTATATATATTTTTAAAACAACATAAAATATTAGTCCAACTAATACTTTTGATTAATATGACGAGTAAGATATAGATGAGCGCGTTTAGCGAGTATTCGAACGAATGTTGCAAATTCAATACTTGCCTCCCACTATTTTTCGTCGAGCCTCTAACCCTCTGTCGAGTACTCGGGAAACCGTGTTTCCTAGTGGGCTAGGATCCCGTTAAATATCACACAATCTTGACTTTGGCCAACAAATTGTATGATAATTAACTAGGTAGATCTCGAAGATCAATGGATCTCATCCAACTCCTAGATCCAGTAGGTGGACATCCAAGTCCCAAACATATATCTTATATATGCCTATACATCGAATGTATACCCTAACTTTTTTCCTCTGAATCAACTAGGCCTTGGCTTTGGCACAACAAACCTAGTGATCCCAGTCAAGCGCGGACCCATTGACATGGAAGCTTCGTAATCAATGTCAATGGACAAGAAGTGGTCTTGACTTTGGCCAACAAACCACAACTTGGACACGACACCGATATGGAACAAAGCCTCGTGATTAAAACACATCTTTGATGGACAAGGGCTTGACTTTGGCCAACAACCCCTGCCAATCTCGGATCTTGAGTAAGAATCACTCAATGGAAGGAAAATAAACGCTTGATATTTAACGAGGGTTTTTCGCGTGCAAATTGGCTACCAATTTAATTATCTTTGTTAAGGTCTCATCATCATACACCCTTAAACATGCATTCTAAATACATAATAAAGCGAGTATGAAAATAAATAATAATGATATGCGGATGGATACTTTACACATTGATCCTAGATCAAATCTCTCCCTTTCTCACTCAAGCTAGCACTTGTATTACTTCTACCCGTTACACTACACTTCTAAAGAAACTCATTTACATTGAGGGGAATAGTTGAGAAGAGAATACAAAGAGAATAGAGGTGATAAGGCTGGACACGCAGGTCCAATTTAATAAATCGAATTTATTACAACAATTTCTAAAATTGCCCCACCCGACTAATATCCATCCGATATACATTATTCATACAACACAACCACGTATTCACACACATAAGCATGCTATCAATCAATCTAATCAAATTAATTAATCTGATAATTAAGTGATCATCCAATGTTCAAACAACGATTTGATTTTGTTCGAGTCAAACTCATTTTTGCGAATAAGTACTTAAAGTACGAATTCATGAATTAAATTAAACTACATCATTAAATCTAATTTAACATGTATTTAATACTAATTCACTATTCAATTCCAAATTAAATATTACACTTTTATTTAATAAACCTTTTAGGATTTAAATTCCAAATTTAATCGTAACGCGTCTCAAAGACCGATTAACGTCCAACGTCAATTCAATTAAAGTCCAATGGGCTTTTAATTGATTTCTTAAGGCGTGGACTTTTGGTCAACTCGGGTCAAACCGATAACCAAAGTCCAATCTGGGATTTACCCCATAAGCCCATAAATCAATCTTGGCCCATTAGGCCCAATTGAACTTTAAAGGTTCATTAGTCGCATTTGGGCTTTATGGTTAAGGTTTTGGGCCCAATTGGATCCAATCCATTTGGCCTAAACCCAACTTGATAAAATCAAGCCCAATAGGCCAAATACAACATTAGAGCCCAAATCCAATTTAAGCCTAAATAATTAAATTTCATGAATCCAATTCCGCAATTTAATTACCTAAAGTACATTACATGATTAATCAACTAAATCAACATTTCCAAAACACTAAATTAGTCCAATTAATCATACTCAATTCATTATTATATGTCCAACACACAAATTGAAAAAATCAAACCCATTACATGCTTAAAGGTCTCGGCCAAAGGGAGGGATTTCACATCCGATTTGGTTTCAATCCAATCAAACCCACAATCGACATTAAATCAACATCCTAAATGATTCCATACACATCCATGTTCATAAAATCAAAAATCCAAGACATTAGGCCATTATACCATTCGGCCAAGTGAAGCAAATTGGGGATTTTTGTTCAATTCAAATTCAATCTAATTGACTTCAAATTAACATCATCCAACATCATTACAACTCATCCAATGAACCAAAATGAAAAAATTCCAAATTTCCAAAATGACTATCACATTCGGCCAAGATATAATTTGTGGGGAAAATTGTTCTAAATATTTTTTTCTTGAAATTGATCAAATCAATCTTCAATATTACATATACTAAGCATGCTCAATCATCCAATTTAATCAAATCATGCTCAAATACAAAATACCCAATTTTAAGCCCTACATTTTTCATGCTTGAACCTAAGCTCTGATACCATTGTTGGTTATTATCTAGGTCCCAAGATCAAACAAGACATGAAAATATTGTGTGAACACACCAACGGAGATAGCGGAATACTCACATCGATCGGTTGAGTCGATTTGAAGACGAATGAAGCCCAAAAAGCCCACTGTTTTTGGCTCCACTGGTAGCAGTTCACTGCCCTCCAAATCTGAAATTTGAGCTGCGAAACGGAGCTCCAAGCCTCGTCGAACGGATCCCGGCTCATGGGTGAACCTCCCTACCACCTTCGCAAGACTCGTAGTGTGCTAGCACTTGCGGTTTTTGCCACAAAAACCCAACTCTTGCTTCCCATTGCTCACGCCATTTTGGCTTCAAAACCAGTCCACATTTTTTGTTTTGGGCGTGAGGAGATTAGAGAAAAAGAGAGAGAAGAAAATTGTAAATGTGTTAATGAAAAGCTTTTCCAAAAAGCTTTATATATATTTTCCAAGAAAAAATAATAAAACCAATTACTTAATTGATTTAAATAAAACATAAAGTAAATGATTTTCCCTCCAAACAATATTACACCAACTTACATCAACTATTCACATGTCACTTTAATAAAGTGATGTGATGCAAGTCAATCCATCAATCCATCAATCAATCAATCACTCAAAGTGACTTTTGATTTGACGCTTGATGTGACGATTGATTTGACGCTTGATGCGACTTGCGATGCCGCACTTGAATTCGAAATACGAATGCGCTCCCAATCACACTCGGGCTCGGGTTCGCTAATTCCAAATTAACGATTTTTCCGTCGCGTCGTAATTAAATGATTACGCCTAGCGAATTCACTATTTACGTCGCTAACGAATTAATTCTAAATTAATTTGTTCGCCCGAATTAAAATCTAATTTTAATTCCGCGTCGAAATCTAATTTCGTTTAATATATCGAATATATTAATTTACCGATTAATTCTAAGTTAATCGTTATCTCTCTCTAGACGATATTTTATCCTAGATAAAATATCTCCGTAATTAATCCTAGATTAATTTTCTCTCTCTTCTATATAATCCCAGATTATTCAAGAGTGCGAGTTGTGCGTCATCGGTGGATTATCGGGAAGCGACCCATGAGGTCCCAGATAAGTTGGCAGTAAATACGGTCGTCGGAGTATCCGAATCACGTACGTACCAAGTACTACGTTTTACCGATTTACGAGACAAGGTCGACTCCTAGAAAAGCACCAAGTCTTCCCAATTCTCCGGACCTATCCATTTAAGAATATTAAGATCTGTTATCAAGCGTAGTATACGATTGTATTGTGCATATCGGCCCAGTATCAGATAGTCACGTGCTAGGGCTGGGGCTAGATAAGTGTCTACCCCGTCCGAAGCACATATCGGATGTCTGGTAACATAGTCTCTATAATCGGATATTCATGACCTGGTCACAATATCCCGATTGGTTGCGCAACACTCAAGAGCACTAGTACCGTATCCAGCGTGACATCATCTCCACTATGACTGAAGTGATACTTCCGTCTCGACATCACAACCAATACACTACGACTCTCTGATAAACCCAGAAGTGGTGTATGCAGAACCGGTTAAAGCCCTGTACCACCAAGACCAAAGTCTACCGATTATCGCAAGTATTAGCGATGTAAGTCTCGGGTTAAGACTATACACACCTACCTTGATTTCGGCCTCCCATAGACACATAGTCATAATACCAATGGGATTCCGAGGGGTATATCCAGATCGAAGCTGTTTCCCGTACCATCGGTGAAACACGACCTCCTATCGCACTTGCATAAGTATCCAATACTTATATATATGAGAACTATGCCGTTGTGCCCTCACAACGCACACAAGTGCAATACTAGCCTATTTCGCATTATCGATGTCCAGTCTCGATAATACTCCGGCTAGGGTTATTTAATGATTAATCCTTCGGGGATTGATACTGTCTCATATCATTCTCAATCCAGGAACTAATCATAGTGACCTCTCTTCATTTATATATCTATGGTGATCTAATCACAAATGATGAGAGTGCAATTTCCTTGTCACATAGTTAATTTGCTACAACAACACAATGATCTGTGCAAATAGTGACGCTATGGGTCATTTTGTCCAACACCTTTTGTTTGTCATGTTATATGTTTGAGATTCATTTATATTCGAAATATAAATATTGTTATTCATATCTAATGTGTATATCTCAATATCATATTTATAAACAAAACACCTAGTGTTCATGACCATAATGGTATACCCGCAACGGGTTACACTAGATATAGAGATAATGTTTCTAGTCAAACTAGGTACATTATAACAGTTTCCTAATTTAAGTACATGCCCAAAGGGCAGTTCCAAAACTTATGTCTTTTGTCTTCCTAGAAGTATGTGATGATTTTGCCTTTCCCCTTATTTTCACACCCCCATAAGCCTTCAGCCAAGCCTTGGCCTTCTGGGATGTCGAAGTAATATGCGCCTTGCGCTTCTTGCCTTTTTAGAAGTTCTGGCTGTGCTTCCTTGAGCACTGCCATTAACTCTCCAAGAGTTTTCTCTTGGTTCAAGATGAACCCGCCCCAACTTTCGGCCAGAGACTATAAGATCAAATCTATGGAAGTCTCGGCCTCGTATGTAATACCCAGTTAACCTAGTTGTTCGATGTCAAAAATCATCAACGACACCTAGTGCTCGATAGATATACCTTCCGACATACACGAGAGAAAGAGCTTCTATTAAGATCTAAGGTTAGATCTATGAAGATCCTTTAATTTCATCATCATAGTATAAGGATCTAATCCTTAGTTCTGATGAAGAAATTAAGGATTCTTTGCGGCAAGCATATCAGATTGAGTACTAAAGTTATAATCACGATGAGTATTCCAAAGCTCATGCTCTACTATTTGCTCAACTCTGGGCTTAGGCCCGAGAGGTCGCTATATCAAATAGAGTAATTTCTCAACTCCCAAGACTATCATGAGATTCATTTCCCAATATGAAAATTAAAGCCGTAAAATACATTTTTCACCTAGGATTATGTCCTTTAACGCTAATCTTTCCAAATATAATGATTGCTATAGTCCAACTATCCAATCAACGATTTAGGGTACAATCAGATGTAATGATTACTATAGTCTAACTATATAACCAACTATAAATGATCGGTTAAATTGAAATATATTGATTACTATAATCCAATTATATAACCAACTCTAAATGAAGTAGTTTGAATACAGTACAATTGTTCAATTAAAACAATAATTGAATATTAGTCCAACTAATATATTTATATTTAAATATTAACAAAAAATGAAATGAGCACGTATTGGCAAGTATCTAAATGAAAATGCAAATTTAATACTTACCTCCCACTATTTTTCGGCGAGCCTCTAACCCTCTGTGGAGTTCTCGGGAAACCTAGTTTCGTAGTAGGCTAGAATCTCGTTAAATAACACATAACCTTGACTTTGGCCAATAAGCTGTATGAAACTTAACTAGGTAGATCTCTAAGATCAATTGGATCCCATCCAATTCCTAGATCCAGTAGGTGGACCTCCAAGTCTGAAACATATATCCAATATATGCCAATATACCCAATATATTGCCTAACATTTTTCCTTTGAATCAAATAAGCCTTGGCTTTGGTTCAACAAGCTTAATGAAACTAGTTAAGTGTGACCCATTGATAGTGGGAAAGCTTCGTAATCGAGGTCGATGAACAAGAAGTGACCTTCACTTTGGCCAACAAATCACAACTTGCCCAAGACGTACGATATGGAACAAAGCTTTCGTGATTCAAACACATCCGCGATGGACAAAAGTCTTGACTTTGGCCAACAAACCAATGCCAATCTTGGATCTTGAGATAGAATCACTCAATGGAAGGAAAAACGCTTAATATAAAATGAGGGTTTTTGTCGCGATTTGGCAACCAATTTATTATCTTTAATTAGGTCTCATCATACACCCTTAAGCATGCATTCTAAAAGCATAATAAGGCGCGAATAAACTAATAATGATATTCGGATGGATATATAACAAACTTTGTTCCTAGAATAAATCTCTCCATTTCCTCTCTCCCGTTAGCATTATTCATACTTCTACCCAATTACATAATACTTCTAAAGAACCCTAATTTACATTGATGGGAATTGGTGAGAAGAGAAATACAATGAGATGATGAGATAATAGGCTGGACACGCAGGTCCAATTTAATAAATTCTAAATTTATTACAACAATTTCTAAAATTGCCCTCACCCTTCTAATATCCATCCGATATACATTATTCATTCATACATCCAAGTATTCACACAAAGCATTTTATTCAATCAATCTAATCCAATTTATTAATCTTTTAAATAATGACCATCTAATGTTCAAATAACGATTTGATTTGCGCGAGTCTAACTCGTTTAAGAATAAATACTCAAAGTACATATTCTTGAATTATATTGAATTACAATTTTAAATCCAATTTAAATTATATGCAATACTAATTCATATTTAATTCCAAATTAAATAATTACACTTACTTATGTACCTTAAAGACTTGGATTCCAAATCCAATCTTAATGGGTCTCAAAGGCCCAATTAGTATCCAATACTATTTAATTAAAGTCTAATGGGCTTTTAATTAATCCTTTAGGCATGGGCTTTGGCCATTATGGATCAAACCCAAGATGCCAATGCCCAATAATGAATCACCCTTATGCCATAAAATCAATTTTAGCCCATTAGGCCCAATTAAATTTTAAAGGCCCAAGTCATATTTGGACTTTATGGAATGGTTTTAGGCCCAATTGGATCCAATCCAATTCTACAAAACCAAACTTGCCCCAACCAAGCCCATTAAGCCCAGTTACAACAAATTAAATTAACACATTATTCCAAATTACATATTAATTCAATTCAAATGTAATTAAATATAATTAATCAACTAATCTAATGTTTCTAAAACACTAATTAATCCAATTAATCATCCTCTACATTTTCAATTCTTGTCCAACACAAATTGAAGCAAAATCAATTCCATAACATGCTACATAGCTCACGGCAAAAGGCAAGAAATCATCATGCAATTTGATTTTAATCTAATTAAATCAACATTAACATACAATTCATGCCATCAACACATCCAATTGTTAATTTTCAAAAAATCACCATGATCAACCTAGGGGATACATTCAGCCAAGCTAAGGTAATTGGTGATTTTTTATCTAATCAATTTTTCTCAATTCCTAAGATGTACAAATCCAATTCTGTTGGATAATATGACCCATAGCGTCACTATTTGTACAGATCACGGTGTTGCTGTACAAATTAACTATGTGACAAGGAAATTGCACTCTCATCATTTGTGATTAGATCACCATAGATGTATAAATGAAGAGAGGTCCATGATTAGTTCCTGGATTGAGATATATGAGACAGTATCAATCCCCGAAGGATTAATCATTAAATATCCCTAGCCGAAGTATTATCGAGACTGGACATCGATAATGCGGAATAGGCTAGTATTGCACTTGTGCGCGTTGTGAGGGCACAACGGCATAGTTCTCATATATATAAGTATTGGATACTTATGCAAGTGCAATAGGAGGTCGTGTTTCACCGATGGTACGGGGGAAACAGCTTCGCTCTGGATAGACCCCTCGGAATCCCATTGGTATTATGACTATGTGTCTATGGGAGGCCGAATCGAGGTAGGTGTGTATAGTCTTAACCTGAGACTTGCATCGCTAATACTTGCGATAATCGGTAAACTCTTGTCTTGGTGGTACAGGGCTTTAACCGGTTCTGGGTACACCGCTTCTGGGTTTATCAGGGAGTCGTAGTGTATGGGGTGATGTCGAGACGGAAGTGTCACTTCAGTCATATTGGAGTAGATGTCACGCAGGATATGGTACTAGTGCTCTTGAGTGTTGCGCACCAATCGGGATATTGTGACCAGGTCATGTATATCCGATTATAGAGACTATGTTACCAAACATCCGACATGTGTTTCGGACGGGGCAGACACTTATCCAGCCCCAGCCCTAGCACGTGATTATCCGATACTGGGCCGATATACACAATACTACGGTATTCTACGCTTGATACAGATCTATATATTCCTGTAAGAATATTTCTGGAGAATTGGGTAGGCATGGCGCTTTGCTAGAAGCCAACCTTGTCTTGTAAATCGATATAAACGTAGTACGAGGTACTTACGTGTTCGGACAGTCCGACGATCGTATTTACTGCCAACATATCCGGAGATCTCAGGGTCGGTTCCCGAAGATTCACCGATGACGTATTACTCGCACTTTGATTAATCTGGGATTAATTAGAAGAGAGAGATAGAATTAATCTGGGATTAATTCGGAGAGATAGAATTAATCTGGGATTAATTCGATGAGAGAGAAAATTAATCTGGGATTAATTGCGGAGATATTTTATCTGGGATAAAATATTATTTAAGAGAGAGAACGATTAATTTGGAATTAATCGATAAAATTAATATATTCGATATATTAATCGAAATTGGATTTCGACGCGGAATTAAAATTAGATTTTAATTCGGGCGAACGAATTAATTTAGAATTAATTCGTTAGCGACGTGAATAGTGAATTCGCTAGGCGTAATCATTTAATTACGACGCGACGGAAAATTCGTTAATTTGGAATTAGCGAACCCGAGCCCGAGAGTGATTGCGAGCGCGTTCGCATTTCGAATTCGAACGCGGCATGCAAGTCACATCAAGCTTCAAATCGTTGTCACATCATGCGTCAAATCAATTGTCACTTTGAGTGATGTGATATGACATGTTGTCACTTTATTAAAGTGACATGATGTGAATATAGGGACTTGTGTATATATATATTTTATTCATTTACTTGGTAAATGGAATAAAGATATAAGTATATATAAATCATTTTCTCTCTCTTGGACTTGTGTGGTTCACGGTTTTGGCAAAAACTTTTGCCATTCACGTGACTCATTGGTATTGCTCATTCACGTTTTTGGCCTAATTTAGGACCACATTCACGTGACACTCTGCACTTCTTTTTGGTCTTCACGTTTTAGACTAAATTGAGCAAAATCACTCTCTCTCACACATGCAAAGGACATACGGTCCTTTCTCTTTCCCTCCCATTTTTCTTCTCTTCTTCTTCTCGGCTCACTGCCGATTCTTCTTCTCTTCTTCTGTTTTTCACCGAAAATTTGAGAAGTAAGATGAAGATAAACTAGTGCTAGCACACTCTAGGAGTGATACAAAGGTGATAGGGAAGTGAGTTTGTGAGCATGGAATCTCAAAGCTTGGAGCTTTAATGGAGTTCTCACATGGCCGAAAATGGTGAAGATCTACACGCCCAAAACCGAGCAGTCCACTGACTTTGGAAGCCATTGCCGAGCATGTTGAGGAGCAAAAATCGCACCTTGTTCTTCATTTCATCAAAACCGAAAATCAAAGTGAGTATATTCCGCACCTCCTTTGATGTGTTCATATGTGGTTTTTTATGCATGTTTATGATCCTTGGGACTTTGATTGAACTCCAACAATGGTATCTTGAGCTTTTGATGCATGAAAACCGAATTAGGGTTCTTGAGTAAATTTGGGGCTTTTTGATTTTGGCTTGATTATGACAAATTGATTGTTCAAGAATGCTTATATATGATCTAATTTGAGATATATGTAATCAATTTGACAAAAAATTGATTGGATTGATTTTCCCCAATTTGCAAATTTTTGTCAAAACTTTAATTTGGGTAAACTCGATTTAGGCATGATTGGTTGAATTGTTTGATGCATTATGCTTGAATGAGGTTGAATTGAAGTTGTGCATGATCAATTTCAAGAAAATTGGATTAGATCCATTTTCCCCAATTCTTAGGTTGGATATGAAACTTGAAATTGGGCAAAATGTGTTTAAGCATGTTTTTATTGAATTGGATGTTTAAGTATGCTTAGAACATGTTTAATTGAGATTGTGTGTGGTCAATTTCATGAAATTGGATTGGATTCATTTTTCCCCAAATTGAAGGCTTGGCCGAAAATTGCATAACCCTAATGTCTTGGTAATTTTGCTTTGTTTAATCATTGGATGACTTAAAACAATTGGTTAATGTTGTTTTGATGTTCAATTGGATTGAATTTTGATTTGGAACATTTTTCCCTTTTAAAGTGGCTTGGCCGATTTTAAAGAACATGAAATTCATTGTGATTTCTTGTTTTAATTCATTGGATGAATTGTATTGATTTGGGAAATTATGATTGTGGACTCAATTGGATTGAAACCGAATCGAATTGAAAAACCCCTAATTGCCGAGACTTGATAGCATGTTAATTGGGTTTGATTTTGATTGAATTGTGTTGGACACTATTTGGTTGTTAAAGTGCATGATTAATTAGGCTAATTGATGTTTTAGAAATGTTAATTGGGTAATTGATTATGTAATACACTTAGGTTAATTAATTGTGAAATTTGGAATTTTATAAGTTAATTAATTTAGGCTTGATTTTGGAAATTGGGCTTGTTAGGTTGTAATTGGGCTTTTGGGCTTTGTTGTAACAAAGTTGGTTTAGGCAAAATTGGTTGGATCCAATTAGGCCCAAAACCGAATCCAAAAGGTCCAATTATGACTTAATGGACCTTAATTATTTAATTGGGCCTAATGGGCCAAAATTAATTTAAAGGCTTATGGGGTAACTCCCGGATTGGATTTTGGTTGTTCGGTTTGACCCGAGTTGACCAAAAGTCCACGCCTATAGAAATTAATTAAAAGCCCATTGGACTTTAATTAAATAAAACATTAGATGTTAGTCGGGCTTTGAGACCCGTTGCGATTAAATTTGGAATTTAAGTCGTAAAGGTTCGTTAATAAAGGTGTAATATTTAATTTGGAATTAAATAATGAATTAGAATTAAATACGTATTAAATTGGATTTAATTATGTAATTTAATTTAATTCGTAGAAATTGTACTTTGAGTACGTGTTTGCAATACGAGTTTGACTCGAACAAAAATCAAATCTTTGTTTGAACATTGGATGATCACTAATATTCAAGATTAATTAATTTGATTGATTGATTGATAACATGCTTGTATGAACACATGGTTGTGATGTTTGAATAATGTATATCGGATGGATATTAGTCGGGTTGGGCGATTTTGGAAATTGTAATAAATTTGATTTATTAAATTGGACCTGCGTGTCCAGCCTTATCTCCTATTTCTTTGTATTCTCTTCTCACCTATCCCTCCATGTAAAAGAGTTTCTTTAGAAGTGTAGTGTAACAGGTAGAAGTAATACAAGTGCTAGCGGGAGAGAGAAAGTGAGAGATTTGATCTAGGATCTATGTAAAATATCCATCCGCATATCATTATTATTTTATTTCATACTCGCTTTATTATGTGTTTAGAATGCATGCTTAAGGGTGTATGATGATGAGACCTTAACAAAGATAATTAAATTGGTAGCCAATTTGCACGAGAAAAACCCTCGTTAAATATCATGCGTTTTTCCTTCCATTGAGTGATTCTTACTCAAGATCCGAGATTGGCAGGGGTTGTTGGCCAAAGTCAAGCCCTTGTCCATCAAAGATGTGTTTTAATCACGAGGCTTTGTTCCATATCGGTGTCGTGTCCAAGTTGTGGTTTGTTGGCCAAAGTCAAGACCACTTCTTGTCCATTGACATTGATTACGAAGCTTCCATGTCAATGGGTCCGCGCTTGACTGGAATCATTAGGTTTGTTGTGCCAAAGCCAAGGCCTAGTTGATTCAGAGGAAAAAGGTTAGGGTATACATTCGATGTATAGGCATATATAAGATATATGTTTAGGACTTGGATGTCCACCTACTGGATCTAGGAGTTGGATGAGATCCAATTGATCTTCGAGATCTACCTAGTTAATTATCATACAATTTGTTGGCCAAAGTCAAGATTGTGTGATATTTAACGGGATCCTAGCCCACTAGGAAACACGGTTTCCCGAGTACTCGACAGAGGGTTAGAGGCTCGACGAAAAATAGTGGGAGGCAAGAATTGAATTTGCAATAATCGTTCAATACTCGCGCCATATGCGCTCATTTAAATTATTTCGTCATTAGATTAAATGTTAGTTAGACTAATATTTAAATGTTGTTTTGATTAAACAGTTGGACTGTATTATACTTGATTATATATAATTGGATTATATTAATCAATATATTTGAATTAATTAATTTCAGTTTACAGTTGATTTTATAATTGGATTATAGTAATCAATGTAATTGAGGTTAATTAATTTGGATTATATTTGATTATATAGTTGGACTATTATAATCATTATAATATATAAAGTACCACTAATCGTTGATTAAATAGTTGGACTATTGTAATCAAGATAAAATTGAAAAGTTGGATATTTAAAATATAATCTGGATTAAAATATTTTAAATGATTTAATTTTCAAATTGGGAATAAATAATAGGTTGCTTTATTGGATAAAATAACTTATTATACCTTAAGCCCAAAATTAAGCAAGATAAGTAGAGCATAAAATCTTTGGAAGATTTTTGTAATGATGACTTTAATGCTTAATTTAATATACTTGTCATAAATCTAATTTTGGATTTAAGAAGTATTAAAATTGCAATTTATAATTCTTGGGGAATTAATTGATTATTCATGTAAAGTCAAAGTTTGCAATTGGGCATGTAGCACGAGGTGCACATTCCTTTCAATATTATAAAAACCAAGGCTTGGCCTAAGGTTCCTAAAATATTAAAAAGGATAATTGACATATCCCAAAGTGACTACCATTTGGATATGGAAGACACGAAGGAATTAAAGAAAGGGCGAGGCTCTAACTTTAAATATATTTGTCTTAGTTATGTTCACAGCTAGTATTGAAATTAGATTTTAAATACTTAGTGTGGTACATAAAATATATGTATTGATATTCAGAATCTGCTTTGAGCAGTATACTGACTTCAAGCTGAGATTGCTCTACGAATCGGAAACGGGACGAAAGTCGCTGTTTCGACCGTAGATACCTAAGTTTAGGAACTACCCTTCGGGTATGTACTTGAATTAGGAACTGTTATAAAGTAACTAGTTTGACTAGAGACATTATCTCTTTATCAGTGTTTAATCCGTTGCGGATAAAACCTTTATATTATAGAACACTGAGTGTTTTATTATATAAAGATGATACTGAGATAAATATTAAGATATAAATAACAGAATTTATATTTTGAATATAAATAAAAATCTCAAACATATAAATTGACAAATAAATAGCTCAAATTGATTTGATCAATAGAGACTTATTTGTGGCATTGTTGTCTAGGACACAATTTAATTAGACTCGTATATCCACACTTTTGAAGAGTGGGTACTAGGAATGATTTGACTATTCAAATAAGGTCTGCGAATCTAGTTTATTAGGTAAAGTACCTAAAATACTATTTGCTTGGTAATAGTGTTAGTGCCACCGATCTGTTAGCCCTATTCATGGTGAAGTAAGTGGGCCCATATCTAGCTAGGCTAGATGTGAAAATGAATATTTCGTGACCTTAACGGATGTGGCATCACGTTATGGTTATGTGTTTCTTTTGAAGAACACAAATCAGAAACTTTAAAGTTTCGACACGAAATACACAAACAGATCGGCTATAGCATTATTCCGCCACGGTAAGACCGTAATGGAAAATACTTTAGCAGTAAGTTTCTCGTATACTTGAAAGAGTATAGTATTCTTTCAATGAGGACTCCTCTTGGAACACGTCATTTTGACGGTGTGTCCGAACAGGATTAACCGAATTTTGTTAGACATAATAAGGTTAATCACGAGTCGCTTTAAGCTACCATTTCCTTCAATAGGATATGTACTAACAGTGCAAAACTTATTTAGAATAAGGTTCCATATAAATCTGTTTGACAGATATCGTATAGGATATGAACAGGAAAGAAACGAGGTTTCTCATTCCTGACAATTTGGGTATGCTAGGCATAACGTTTGGATGATACCAAACTAAGGACCCAAATTGGATAAGTGCCAATATTGGTTATCCTAAGGGAAACCATAAGTATAGTACTTAACACCTCACTAGAGAACAATTAGATTGTTGCTCTCCATGCGGTTTTCCTAAGAGGAATACCGATATGCAGTGGCAAGAGGGAGGATAGTATAACTCGATGAAAATCGAAGTAATACTGTTCTAGGCACTGAATCTTAATGGAACATATATAGTTCATCAAGGATGAAACTATACCATTAATCTTCGAATACACAAGAACAAAGGAAGTGATACGAGGTATCGACTCCCTATTATGACAAAGTGTCATGAGTCCGAAATAGACTCCATGTATATCAATATGTTTGGATTGAAGCAAGCATAAGGTTCTTGGAACTGACGTTTTGATATAATCAAAATAGTTTATGATTTGACTCAAAACGAAATAATCTTGTGTATAAGGAGGTTAGTGGGAGAGGGCACTGACAATGAAATTCCCATAAAACAATCGGTGAAAGCTTGGCTTTCATAAGAAATTCTTCGTAGAATTCTGGGGAGTAACAACTTTATTCAAGGAATAAAGATCTACGGCTAGATTTGGAGTTGGCAACACTCTCTGAGAAATTGTACATTTAAAATGTACTTGTATTGGTGTCTCATACGCTTTGAGCATATGGAGTCACAATCGGGTCAATCCAAGTGATAGTCACTGGATTGAAGATTAAGAACATCTGTTAGTATCTGAGAGAACTAAAGATGTTGTCTTAAACTATGGAGATGGAGAACTTGAAGTGACTGGGATCACTGTTGCAAGTTTCCAAACCGGTAAATACTACGGTACTATAAAGTTTGAACACTGGGACAGTGAGCTGGAAATCTTCCGAGCAAGATAACTGTTGCCGAATTAACAACAAATACGGATTATTGCTGCAGCTAAGGCAGCAATAGAAGCCATTTGGATCGATAATAAATCTAATTAGATTAGATATAGTTCTGTTAGCAGCTGAGCTAGGCATCAGCATAGGCTAAAGAATTAAAGGTCTCATCGACGATCCAGATATATACTTCTATATCATCTGATTCGTTCGGATCATACATCGTGGCGATGTGATGATCGTGTAAATCGCGTCAGACGATAATTAAGCAATCCGCTGACGAAAACCTTTCCTCAACAATTTGAGCGAATTGTACATAGTTCGGGTGTTAGACACTCGAGTGACTGGCTATGTGCCAAGTGGGAGATTGTTGGATAATATGACCCATAGCGTCACTATTTGTACAGATCACGGTGTTGCTGTACAAATTAACTATGTGACAAGGAAATTGCACTCTCATCATTTGTGATTAGATCACCATAGATGTATAAATGAAGAGAGGTCCATATGATTAGTTCCTGGATTGAGATGATATGAGACAGTATCAATCCCCGAAGGATTAATCATTAAATATCCCTAGCCGAAGTATTATCGAGACTGGACATCGATAATGCGGAATAGGCTAGTATTGCACTTGTGCGCGTTGTGAGGGCACAACGGCATAGTTCTCATATATATAAGTATTGGATACTTATGCAAGTGCAATAGGAGGTCGTGTTTCACCGATGGTACGGGAAACAGCTTCGCTCTGGATAGACCCCTCGGAATCCCATTGGTATTATGACTATGTGTCTATGGGAGGCCGAATCGAGGTAGGTGTGTAGTCTTAACCTGAGACTTGCATCGCTAATACTTGCGATAATCGGTAAACTCTTGTCTTGGTGGTACAGGGCTTTAACCGGTTCTGGGTACACCGCTTCTGGGTTTATCAGGGAGTCGTAGTGTATTGGGTGTGATGATGTCGAGACGGAAGTGTCACTTCAGTCATATTGGAGTAGATGTCACGCAGGATATGGTACTAGTGCTCTTGAGTGTTGCGCAACCAATCGGGATATTGTGACCAGGTCATGTATATCCGATTATAGAGACTATGTTACCAAACATCCGACATGTGTTTCGGACGGGGCAGACACTTATCCAGCCCCAGCCCTAGCACGTGATTATCCGATACTGGGCCGATATACACAATACTACGGTATTCTACGCTTGATACAGATCTATATATTCCTGTAAGAATATTTCTGGAGAATTGGGTAGGCATGGCGCTTTGCTAGAAGCCAACCTTGTCTTGTAAATCGATATAAACGTAGTACGAGGTACTTACGTGTTCGGACAGTCCGACGATCGTATTTACTGCCAACATATCCGGAGATCTCATGGGTCGGTTCCCGAAGATTCACCGATGACGTATTACTCGCACTTTGATTAATCTGGGATTAATTAGAAGAGAGAGATAGAATTAATCTGGGATTAATTCGGAGAGATAGAATTAATCTGGGATTAATTCGATGAGAGAGAAAATTAATCTGGGATTAATTGCGGAGATATTTTATCTGGGATAAAATATTATTTAAAGAGAGAGAACGATTAATTTGGAATTAATCGATAAAATTAATATATTCGATATATTAATCGAATTGGATTTCGACGCGGAATTAAAATTAGATTTTAATTCGGGCGAACGAATTAATTTAGAATTAATTCGTTAGCGACGTGAATAGTGAATTCGCTAGGCGTAATCATTAATTACGACGCGACGGAAAATTCGTTAATTTGGAATTAGCGAACCCGAGCCCGAGAGTGATTGCGAGCGCGTTCGCATTTCGAATTCGAACGCGGCATGCAAGTCACATCAAGCGTCAAATCGTTTGTCACATCATGCGTCAAATCAATTGTCACTTTGAGTGATGTGATATGACATGTTGTCACTTTATTAAAGTGACATGATGTGAATATAGGGACTTGTGTATATATATATTTTATTCATTACTTGGTAAATGGAATAAAGATATAAGTATATATAAATCATTTTCTCTCTCTTGGACTTTGTGTGGTTCACGGTTTTGGCAAAAACTTTTGCCATTCACGTGACTCATTGGTATTGCTCATTCACGTTTTTGGCCTAATTTAGGACCACATTCACGTGACACTCTGCACTTCTTTTTGGTCTTCACGTTTTAGACTAAATTGAGCAAAATCACTCTCTCTCACACATGCAAAGGACATACGGTCCTTTCTCTTTCCCTCCCATTTTTCTTCTCTTCTTCTTCTCGGCTCACTGCCGATTCTTCTTCTCTTCTGTTTTTCACCGAAAATTGAGAAGTAAGATGAAGATAAACTAGTGCTAGCACACTCTAGGAGTGATACAAAGGTGATAGGGAAGTGAGTTTGTGAGCATGGAATCTCAAAGCTTGGAGCTTTAATGGAGTTCTCACATGGCCGAAAATGGTGAAGATCTACACGCCCAAAACCGAGCAGTCCACTGACTTTGGAAGCCATTGCCGAGCATGTTGAGGAGCAAAAATCGCACCTTGTTCTTCATTTCATCAAAACCGAAAATCAAAGTGAGTATATTCCGCACCTCCTTTGATGTGTTCATATGTGGTTTTTTATGCATGTTTATGATCCTTGGGACTTTGATTGAACTCCAACAAATTCAACATCATCCAAGCTCAACCAAAACATCAATTCAAGAAAATACATACTCCAAGCATAAAATCCCAAATTTAAAGTCATGAACCATAGATTTTCAAATCAAACTTAGGAGGCTCTGATACCATTGTAAGTGTTCCTAGACATGCCAAGATCGTCTAAGAGTGATTTTTGTGTGAATAAATCAAAGAAAGTTGCGGAAATACTCACTTTGATCGGATGAAGTTCAAGACTTTTTCTTCTTTGTAGGAAGCTTCAAGCCTTTGATTTGAATTCCAAACTCAATGATGAGTTTCCCTATCACCTTAGTTGACTCCTTTAAGTGCTAGCTTTGGAAAATTTTGCAACAAAAATTCCATTAGAGATATTGTTTCCAAAACCATGTTGGTTAAAAGCAAGTGGTTTTCTAAAAACCATTCATTTTTGCCAACTAGCACCATCACATTTGACAAGTGATGTGAGTGGTGGGTCCCACCCAATTAAATTCAAAATTCAAGTGGGATTAGACAACACACTTCGGACTCTGTTACGTTTAATCCAATTAAACGAACTTTCCATCGCGACGTAATTAAATCCAATTTTATTAAATAATAATGCCTCGCAAAATTATTACGGAAGTCGCTAACGAATTAATTCTAAATTAATTCGTTCGCTAGAATTAAAATCTAATTTTAATTTCGAATCGAAATCCAATTTCAATTAATATATAAATTATATTATTTTAGCCCAAATAAAAAAATTAAATAGAAAAATCCAATTTAACTATTAAATTTATTTTACCGATTAATTCCAAATTAATCATGTTCTCTCTTCTCGACGAATTTAATCCCAAATAAATTCTCGAAGAAATTAATCCCAGATTAATTCTTTCTCTGTTAATTAATACCAGATTACATATTAATTCATTCTTATGGGAATACAAGATCTTTGTCAGGCGTAGTATACGTAGTATTGCGTATTACATATTGGTTTTTATTGATGTCCCAAGATCATTTTAAGCCACGAAATTGAATGAATACTATAAAGAAATATGGCGGAAACACACTTACAATGATCGGTTTGGATGTGATGCTCAACAAAATTTTCTTCCAAGATGCTCCAAGATTCGGCCAATAGAAGCTTTGTTGATGAAGATGATGATGCTCCAAGCTTTAAGGATTCCAAGCTCTAAGATTCGGTTCCCTATCACCTTGTATTGATCCTTATATTGTGCTAGCAAAAGATGAAAGAAAAAAATCCAATTTTTCCCTCCAATGGAGCTCACGGTTTCATCAAGAAATAGAGAGAGAGAGAGTTTTGTTTTTCTATATATTTTTTTTGGCTTCAAAAACCGTATATCATGAATAGAAAAACAATTACCAAATATTTGGTATTAACTTGGAAAAAGTCAACAAGCATTTTGGCATTAAATGCCCACACCAACCTCCATCATAAATAGTGACAACATGTCACTCACAAAAAGTGACTTTGACATCTATCACAAATAAATGACAAGTGATGTGACTCGCGATGTGACTTGTGGGCCCCACTCAAATTCAAAATGCCAGTGGGCCCACAAACACTTCCGGGCTCGGTTTCGCTAATTTCGAATTAACGAACTTCCGTCGCGACGTAATTAAATAATTATGACTAGTGAAATTACTATTCACGTCGCTAATGAATTAATTCTAAATTAACTCGTTTGCCCGAATTAAAATCTAATTTTAATTCCGCGTCGAAATCCAATTTTATTTAATATATCGAATATATTATTTTTTCGATTAATTCCAAATTAATCTTTCTCTCTCTTCAAATAGTACTTTATCCAAGATAAAGCGTTTCCGCGATTAATCCTAGATTAATTAAGTTCGGATCATACGTCATCGGTGAATCATCGGGAAGCGACCCAAGAGATCCCTGGATATATTGGCACCAAATACGGTCGTCGGACTATCCGAACACGTACGTACCTCGTACTACATTTTTACCGATTTACGAGACAAGGTTGGCTTCTAGCAAAGCGCCATGCCTACCCAATTCTCCAGAAATATTCATATGGAATATACGATCTATATCAGGCGTAGTATACCGTAGTATTGTGTATTGCGATCCAGTATCGGATGTCACGTGCAAGGCTTAGGCTGGAATAGTGTCTTCCCCGTACGAAGCATATATCGGATATCAAGCAACTAGTCTCTTTGAATCGGATAATCATATTATCCCGATGGTTGCAACACAATAGAGAACAAGTTCTGAATCCATATGTCTGAAGTGATACTTCCGTCTCGACATCACATCCAATACACTACGATTCTCAATAAACCCAGAAGAGGCGTACACAGAACCTGTTAAAGCCCTTGAGGACCAAAACCAAAGTTTACCGATTGTCGCGAGTACTCGCGATGCAAGTCTCAGGTTAAGACCAAATACACATACCCTGAAGCGGACTCCCTTAGACACATATACATACTACCAATGGGATTCTACGGGGTCTATCCAGAGAGAAGCTGTTTTCCGTACCATCGGTAAAACACAACCTCCTATCGCACTTGCATAAGTATCCAATACTTAAATATATGAGAACTATATCGTTACGCCCTCATAACGCACATAAGTGCAATACTAGTCTATTCCGCATTATCGATGTCCAATCTCGATAATAATATGACTAGGGATATTTAATTATTAAACCTTCATGGATTGATACTGTCTCATATCATCTCAATCCGGAATTAATCATAAAGACTCTTACCTTTTATATATCAAAGTAAATAAATTACAAAACGGTAAAAGGCAATTTCATTACAACATAGTTAATTTTGTACAAAAACGTAATGTCTTTTACAAACAGTGACGCTATGGGTCATAACTGTCCAACAATGTCCCACTTGCCCTATAGCCAGTCACTCAAGCATCTAATACCTGAACTATGTACATGTCGCTCAAACTTTTGTTGAGGAATAGCTTTCATCAGCGGATCTGCCATGTTGTCATCTGATGCGACCTTCTCGACCTTCACATCGCCACGATGTATGATCTTTCGAATCAGATGGAAACGTCGAAGAACATGCTTGGATCGTTGATGAGACCACGGTTCCTTAGCCAGCGTTATAGCTCTGTTATTGTCACAATACAATGGAACGGGCTCAGCTGCTAATGGAACTACTCCTAATCCAATCAGGAATTTTCGGATCCAAATTGCTTCTTTTGCTGCTTCAGCTGCAGCAATGTACTCCACTTCTGTTGTTGAATCAGCAACAGTCTCTTGCTTGGAAGATTTCCAGCCCACTGCTCCGTTATTCAAACAAAATATGTACCCGGATTGCGACTTATAGTCGTCTTTGTCAGTTTGGAAACTTGCATTTGTATATCCAGTTACCTCAAGTTCTCCATCTCCATAGATTAAGAAAGCATCCTTAGTTCGTCTAAGATACTTAAGGATATTCTTAACCGCCATCCAGTGACCTTCACTTGGATCGGCCTGATATCGACTACACATGCTCAAAGAATAGGAGACATCAGGTCGCGTACATATCATGGCATACATGATTGATCCGAATGCTGAGGCGAACGGTATCCGACTCATGTTGACTCTCTCATCTTGAGTTTTAGGACACATGTCCTTAGATAGATAGACGACATGTGACACTGGCAACAGTTCTCTCTTGGACTGATCCATGTTGAATCTCTTCAACACTTTGTCAATGTACGTACTTTGGGAGAGTCCAAGTAGTTTTCTAGATCTATCCCGGTAGATCTTTATTCCCAGAATAAAGGCTGCTTCTCCCAGATCTTTCATGGAGAATTTCAATGAAAGCCAAGCTTTCACCGACGTTAGCATGGGAATGTCATTGCCTATAAGCAATACATCGTCAACATAAAGGACAATAAAAGTCAGTGCTCTCCCACTAACCTTCTTATATACACAAGGATCATCTTCGTTTTGAATGAAATCATATTCTTTTATGATCTCATCAAAACGTTGGTTCCATGATCGTGATGCTTGCTTTAGTCCATAAATGGACCGATTTAATTTACAAACCTTGTTTGCAAGTCTGGGCACGATAAAACCGTCAGGCTGTTGCATATAAACATCCTTCCAAAGGTTTCCGTTGAGGAAAGCGGTTTTAACGTCTATCTTCCATATCTCGTAATCGAAATATACAGAAATTCCAAGCATTATCCGAATGGATTTAATCATGTCAACAGGTGAGAAAGTTTCGTCGTAATCGACACCATGTCGTTGACGATACCCCTTCGCTACAAGCCTAGCTTTGTACGTTTATACATTGCCATCCATGTTAGTCTTCTTCTTGAAGACCCATTTGCATCCAATAGGCTTTACGCCTTCTGGTGCATCAACCAGTGTCCAAACTTAGTTGGTGTACATGGAATCTATTTCGGACTTCATGGCCTCGTGCCATAAAGTGAAATTGATATCTTGTATCGCTTCCTCATACGTAGCCGGTTCGTTATCCTCAATGAGATTAATATCTAAATGAGGTAAGATCAGAAACCCATACCTCTCAGGTTGTTTCCCGACTCTCTCCGATCTACGCGGTCCTTGTGTAATAGAAGATTGTGGTACAGTCTCATCCCGGATGGACTGTTCTTGTTCCGTTGAGGATTCTATGCCAGGAACAGTATCACTCCGATTTTCACCGAGTTCTACTTTCCTCCCACTAATCACTGCATTAAGGAATTCCTTCTCAAGGAAGACCGCATGTAGAGCAACAAATACTTTGTTCTCTCAAGGGTGATAGAAGTAATATCCTTTGGTTTCCCTAGGATATCCTACGAATAGGCATTTATCCGATTTGGGTTCAAGTTTGGTACCTTCCAAACGTTTGACGTATGCCCAGCATCCCCAAATCTTCAGGAATGAGAAACCCGGTTTCTTTCCTGTCCATATCGCATATGGTGTGTGTTGTACAGACTTTGACGGAACCTTATTCAAAATAAGAATTGCATTGTTTAATGCATATCCCAGAAGGAAATAGGTAGCTCAGTGCGACCCATCATAGACCTAACCATGTCTAACAAAGTTCGGTTTCTCCATTCGGATACACCATTTAATTGTGGTGTTCCAGGAGGAGTCCACTGTGAAAGAATACCATATTATTTCAAGTAATCTAGAAACTCATTGCTCAAGTATTTGCCATCATGGTCCGACCGTAATGTCTTCATACTCTTGCCGGTCTGTTTTTCAACTTCGTGTCAAAACTCTTTGAATTTCTCAAAAGTTTCCGACTTGTGTCTCATTAGATACACATAACCATAATGTGATGCATCATCCGTAAAGGTTACGAAGTATTCATATCCACCTCTAGCCTGGCTAGACATGGGCCCACATACGTCACTATGAATGAGGGCTAATAGTTCGGTGGCACATTCAGCCTTACCGCTAAAAGGTGATTTAGGCATTTTGCCTAATAAGCAAGATTCACAGACGTCATATGAATTTGGATCAAATCCGTCCAAGTACCCACTCTTCGAAAGTGTGGATATGCTAGTCTTGTTTATGTGTCCCAAACGATAGTGCCACATGTAAGTTTCATCTTTATTACTCATTTTAAGCCTTTTGTTTGTTATATTATGTTTGAGATTGATTTATATTCAAAATATAAAGACCATTATTTGCAACAGCAGTGCAAATTTCTACATCATTTTTATACACAAAATACCCGGTTTCCTGAATACAAAAGTATACCCACATTGGGTTAACATAAATACAGAAATAATATTCCTAGTCAAACTAGGTACATAATAACAGTCATTAAGTTCAAGTACATGCCCCGTGGGCAGTTCTAAAACAAAAGTGCCAACGGCCAAAATGGTGACTGGTGCCCCATTTCCGACGCATAGATTAATCTCCCATGAGGCCAGTCTCCTGCCTATCCGCAGATCCTGCACATCAGTACATATGTGAGTACCACAACCAGAATCAAAAATCCAATTTTTAAAACTATAAATAGTCATGTTTATTTCAATAACAAACATACCTGAAGCTGGTGCCTTGCCCGCTTTAATCTCCTTCTGGAGCGCCTTGTACTCGCGGCAGTCACGCTTCCAGTAACCCCGCTTGCCGCACTGGAGGTAAACATCCTGAGATTTGTCCTTAGGCTTCCCAGAAGCCTTTGAGGATTTGACCTTGCCCTTTCTTTTATGCTTCTTCTTCTTCACACCTCCAGTTGCCCTGGGCCCAACCCTCGGTGTCTGAGATGTCGAAGCAAAGTGCGCCTCGCGCTTGTTGCCCTTAAGCAGCTCCTTTTCAGCTTCCTTGAGAATTGACAACAACTCTCCAAGAGTATCATCAGTGTTCATCAGGTTATAGCTTATTATGAATTGTTTCCAAGTGTCGGGGAGAGATTGCAAGATCATATCTATAGTAATCTCAGCCTCTAAGACTATCCCCATCTTAGCCAACTCATATATGTCAGCAATCATCTGTGCCACATGTGACTCAACAGACATGCCTTCTGACATACGTGAACGGAAGAGCTTCTTCACTAACTAATATCTCTGGGACCTTCGGTTAGATCGGTGAAGATCATGCAACCTCGCCAACATGTTGTAGGGATCCAAGTCCCTGTTCTGTCGATGGAAATGCTGAGTCATAGCAGCAAGCATAATAGACTGAGTAGTATCATTATCATCGTTGTGAGTCTTCCAAAGCTCCAGCTCAAGTAACTGATCAGGTTTGAGCTTAGGCCCAAGAGGTCTCTGTATAGTATATAACAACCTCTCGGATCCAAGGACAATCCTCATATTCATTTCCCAATCGGTAAAGTTCGTGCCCTTGAAGACATTTTCGCCAATGATAATGTCTCAGACATTTCCCTTTCCTGTCATCTTGATTACGATAGTCTAACTATCTAATCAACGATATAGGGTACAGTCTAACTGTTACAAGAAAAATAACATTGTATTAGTCCAACTAATAAAATAATTTTGACGAAATAATATGAAAGCGCGTAAAGCTAAGTATATGAATGAAATTGCAAATTCAATACTAGCCTCCCACTATTTTTCGGCGAGCCTCTAACCCTCTGTCGAGTACTTGGGAAACCCAGTTTCCTAGTGGGCTAGGATCCCGTTAAATAACACACAACCTTGACTTTGGCCAACGAGCTGTATGATACTTAACTAGGTAGATCTCGAAGATCAATTGGATCTAATCCAATTCCTAGATCCGGTAGGTGGACATCCAAGTCCGAAACATATATACAGTTATATGCCAATTTATCCAATATATTTTCCTACCTTTTTCCTCTGAATCAACTAAGCCTTGGCTTTGGCACAACAAGCTTAATGATTCCAATTAAGCGGGACCCATTGACATGGAAAGCTTCGTAATCAATGTCGATGGACAAGAAGTGATCTTGACTTTGGCCAACAAATCACGACTTGGACAAGACACCGATATGGAACAAAAATCTCATGATTCAACACACATCCGCAATTGACAAAGGTCTTGACTTTGGCCCACAAACCAATGCCACTTTGGATCTAGAGTAAGAATCACTCAACGGAAGGAAATAACGCTTACTATATTTTGAGGGTTTTTCGCGTAAATTGGCACCCAATTCATTATCTTTGTTAAGGTCTCATCATACACCCTTAAACATGCATTTCTAAAAGCATAATAAGGCACGGAAAGTAAAATAATAACGATATGCGGATGGATATTTAAACAGATTGTTCCTAGACCAAATCACTCCATTTTCTATCCCCGGCTAGCACTATTCTACTTCTACCCAATTACATAATACAATAATAGAAACCTCATTAACATTGAGGGGAATTAGGTGAGAAGAGAATACAAAGAATCAATAAGAGAGAAGGTTGTACACGCAGGTCCAATTTATAAATTCCGAATTTACAATAATTTCTAAAATTTCCCTTTCCCTTCTAATATCCATCCGTTATACGCTATTCATTAATCACATCCATGTATTCATTCAAGCATGTTATTCAATCAAACTAATCAAATTAATTATCTTTGAATATTACTGATCATCAAATGTTCAAATAATGATTTGATCCGTATTCAATACAAATTCATGTATTTAATTCCAAATTAAATATCTACACTTTTTAATGCGCTTTAACCTAAGATTCCAAATCTAATCTTATCGGGTCTCAAAGCCCAACTAACATCCAATGTTCGTTTAATTAAAGTCCGATGGGCTTTCAATTGATTTTATAAGGCATGGGCTTTGGTCAATATGGGTCAAACCCAATTACCAAGCCCAATTGAGGAATCACCCTCATATGCCAAAACACAATTTTAGCCCATAAGGCCCAATTAAACTTTTAAAGCCCATTTATTACATTTGGACTTAATGGAATGATTAAGGCCCAATTTGGATCCAATCCAATTGGCCTAAACCAATTTGGCCCAACCAAGCCCATTATGCCCAAATATAATAATTTCAAGCCCAATTCAGAAATTAAGCCTATTAACCAAATTTTAAAATTCCAAATTTTATAACTTAATTAATTAAAGTGTAATACATCAATTAATTAACTAAATCAATATTTCCAAAATACAATTTAACCAATTAATTATGTATTTATTTGTTCAATTAATGTCCAACATTTTTGAATCAAAAATCAAGTCCAATACATGTCTTCTAACTCTCAGCCAAGGTAAGGAATTTAGTCCGATTTCGTTTTTCAATCCGATCGAATTACAAATCGACATTTCCAATTCGTTTCAAGTCATCCAATGATCATTAAAACAAAAAATACCAAGACTTGCAAGGGTAAGGAGTATTCGGCCAAGCCTCATTTTTAGGGAAAAATTCATCCATTTGTTTTTCACAAAATTGATCATAACAACTCAAAGTCATCCATCCAAAGCATGCTCAAACAAGTAATTTATTCAAAACATGCTCAAAATCAATTTACCCAAATTTTACCCTAAAATTTTTCATGCTTAAACAATGCTCACTGATACCATTGTTGGTTTCTATTGATGTCCCAAGATCATTTTAAGCCACGAAATTGAATGAATACTATAAAGAAATGTGGCGGAAACACACTTACAATGATCGGTTTGGATGTGATGCTCAACAAAATTTTCTTCCAAGATGCTCCAAGATTCGGCCAAGAGAAGCTTTGTTGATGAAGATGATGATGCTCCAAGCTTTAAGGATTCCAGGCTCTAAGAGTCGGTTCCCTATCACCTTGTATTGATCCTTAGATTGTGCTAGAAAAAGATGAAAGAAAAAATCCAATTTTTCCCTCCAATGGAGCTCATGGTTTCATCAAGAAATGGAGAGAGAGAGAGAGTTCTATTTTTCTATATCTTTTTTTTTCGCTTCAAAAACCGTAGATCATGAATAGAAAAACAATTACCAAATATTTGGTATTAACTTTCAAAAAGTCAACAAGCATTTTGGCTCTAATTTTGGCATTAAATGCCCACACCAACCTCCATCATAAATAGTGACAACATTGTTGGATAATATGGCCCATAACGTCACTATTTGTGCAGATCACGGTGTTGTTGTACAAATTAACTATGTGACAACGAAATTGCACTCTCATCATTTGTGATTAGATCACCATATATGTATAAATGAAGAGAGGTCCATATGATTAGTTCATGGATTGAGATGATATGAGACAGTATCAGTCCACGAAGGATTAATCATTAAATATCCCTAGCCGGAGTATTATCGAGACAGGACATCGATAATGCGGAAAAGGCTAGTATTGCACTTGTGCGCGTTGTGAGGGCACAACGACATAGTTCTCATAAATTTAAGTATTGGATACTTATGCAAGTATGATAGGAGGTTGTGTTTCACCGATGGTACGGGAAACAGCTTCGCTCCGGATAGACCCCTCGGAATCCCATTGGTATTATGACTTTGTGTCTATGGGAGGCCGAAATCAAGGTAGGTGTGTATAGTCTTAACCTGAGACTTGCATCGCTAATACTTGCGATAATCGGTAGACTTTGGTCTTGGTGGTACAGGGCTTTAACCGGTTCTGCGTACACCGCTTCTGGGTTTATCAGAGAGTCGTATTGTATTGGGTGTGATGTCGAGACGGAAGTATCACCTCAGTCATAGTGGAGATGATGTCACGCAGGATACGGTACTATTGCTCTTGAGTGTTGCGCAACCAATCGGGATATTGTGACCAAGTCATGAATATCCGATTATAGAGACTATGTTACCAGGCATCCGATATGTGCTTCGGACGGGGTAGACACTTATCCAGCCCCAGCCCTAGCACGTGACTATCCGATACTGGGCCGATATGCACAATACTACGGTATACTATGCTTGATACAGATCTATATATTCCTGTAAGAATATTTCTGGAGAATTGGGTAGGCATGGCGCTTTGCTAGAAGCCAACCTTGTCTTGTAAATCGGTATGAACGTAGTACGAGGTACTTACTGTTCGGATAATCCGACGACCGTATTTACTGCCAACATATCCGGAGATCTCATGGGTCACTTCCTGAAGATTCACCGATGACGTATGACTCGCACTTTAATTAATCTGGGATTAATTCGATGAGAGAGAAAATTAATCTGGGATTAATTACGGAGATATTTTATCTCGGATAAAATATCGTTAAAGAGAGAGAATGATTAATTTGGAATTAATCGGTAAAATTAATATATTCGATATATTAATCGAAATTGGATTTCGACGCGAAATTAAAATTAGATTTTAATTCGGGCGAACGAATTAATTTAGAATTAATTCGTTAGCGACGTGAATAGTGATTTCGCTAGGCGTAATCATTTAATTACGACGCGATGGAAAATTCGTTAATTTGGAATTAGCGAACCCGAGCCCGAGAGTGATTGCGAGCGCATTCGCATTTCGAATTCGAGCGCGGCACGCAAGTCACATCAAGCGTCAAATCACTGGTCGCATCAATTATCAAGTCACTTGTCACTTTGAGTGATGTGACATGACATGTTGTCACTTTGATGAAGTGACTTGATGTGAATAGTAAAAGTGATAGGTAAAAGGTGAAAAGCATTGATTGTTTTTGCCTTTTGACTTAATGGAATATGAAAAGGTTTGGTATAATATTTTATTTATTTTTAGAAAATAAATGAATAATATATATTACATTTTTTCTTTTTCCTCTCACTATTAAATTCGGTCTTCTCTCTCTCTTGGAAGATATACGATTTTTAGCTTTTGGAGCCAAAACCATCTCCTTCTTCTCTCTCGGTCTTGGACCGTTCTTCATCCTTTTTTTTTCTGGTTTTCTGCTGATCAAACATGGAGAAGCAAAGATCTTGTTGCAAGATCTATGTGCTAGCACACTCTTGGAGTTATCCTAAGGTGATAGGGAAGTGAGTTTGTGAGCATGGAAAAGCTTGAAGCTTGGAGCTTCAATGGAGGTCATCAATGGCCGAACATGGAGGAGGCAAACCAGTCACCACCGTGCAGTCCCCACCATGCGCAGCCCACTGCCGAGCTCCCAAGGGCAGTGCGTTTTTGTTCTTCGTAGCATCCAACCGATCAATGTGAGTTTATTCCGCACCTCCTTTGACATGTATTCACTCGTTTTTATGCTTATATATGGTCCTTGGGACTTGATTTAAACTCTACAATGGTATCTTGAGCTATTGGTTGCATAAAAATGAATTAGGGTTCTTGAGCTAAAATTGGGGCTTTTTGATTTAAGCATGATTTTGACAAATTGTTTGTTTAAGAATGCTTGTATATGATTAAATTAGAGTTATATGTAATCAATTTGATGAAAAATTAATTGGATTGATTTTCCCCAATTTGCTTAATGTTGGCCAAAACTTTAATTTGGGTAAACTCATTTTGAGCATCAAATGATTAAATTGTTTAGTATAGTATGCTTGAATGAGGTTGAATTGATGTTGTGCATAATCAATTTCATGAAATTTGGTTGGATCCATTTTTCCCCAAATTTTGGGCATGACAAATTGGGTAAACTTGATTTTGAGCATTTTAATGAAATTGGATGATTTAGAATGCTTAAATGTTGTTTAATTGATGATTGATTAGATCAATTTGATGAAAAGTGTTTGGAACAATTTTTCCCCAATTTGCTTGTGATGGCCGAATTTGGCAGGCCCTAATGTCTTGGTTTTTTGATTTTTTGTTCATTGGATGACTTAGAAATCATTTGGGGATGTTGAATTTATGTTTGATTGGGTTCAATTGGATTGAATTTGATTTGGGCATTTTTCCCCTTCTGGCCGAGACTTTAGCATGTTTTAATTGGGTTTGATTTTGATTTAATTATGTTGGACATGATTAATTTATGATAAGCATGATTAATTGGACATTTTGATGTTTTGGAAACTTTGATTTGGGTAATTAATAATGCTATGCACTTTGTTTAATTGAATTGTAAAATTGGATTTTGTAATTTAATTAAAATGGGCCTTAAAATTGGATTTGGGCTTTTTAAGTTGTTACTGGGTTTATTGGACTTTGTTGTACAAAGTTGGTTTAGGCCAAAATTGGTTGGATCCAATTAGGCCCAAAACCGCTTCCAAAAGGCCCAAATGCAACTAATAAACCTTTAACGTTTAATTGGGCCTAATGGGCCTAAATTAATTTATGGGCTTATGGGGTAACTCCCGGATTGGACTTTGGTTGCGGGTTTGACCCGAGTTGACCAAAAGTCCACGCCTCAAGAAATTAATTAAAAGCCCATTGGACTTTAATTAAATTATATTGGATATTAATCGGGCTTTGAGACTCGTAACGATTAAATTTGGAATTTAAGTCGTAAAGGTTTATTTTATAAAGTGTAATATTTAATTTGGAATTAAATAATGAATTACAATTAAATGCGTATTAAATTGGATTTAATCATGTAATTTAATTAATTATTCGTAGAAATCGTACTTTGAGTACGTGTTCGCAATACGAGTTTGACTCGAACAAAATCAAATCTTTGTTTGAACATTGGATGATCACTAATTATCAAGATTAATTAATTTGATTGATTGATAACATGCTTGTATGAATACATGGTTATGATGTTTGAATAATGTATATCGGATGGATATTAGTCGGGTGGGGCGATTTTGGAAATTGTAATAAATTTGATTTATTAATTGGACCTGCGAGTCCAGCCTTATCTCCTATTTCTTTGTATTCTCTTCTCACCTATTCCCCTCAATGTAATTAGGTTTCTTTAGAAGTGTAGTGTAACGGGTAGAAGAATATTTGTGCTAGCGGGAGAGAGAAAGTGAGAGATTTGATCTAGGATCAATGTGTAAAATATCCATCCGCATATCATTATTATTTTACATATGCGCTTTATTATGTGTTTAGAATGCATGTTTAAGGGTGTATGATGATGAGACCTTAACAAAGATAATAAATTGGTAACCAATTTGCACGCGAAAAGCCCTCATAAAATATCATGCGTCTTTTCCTTCCATTGAGTGATTCTTACTCAAGATCCGAGATTGGCAGGGGTTGTTGGCCAAAGTCAAGCCCTTGTCCGTCAAAGATGTGTTTTAATCACGAGGCTTTGTTCCATATCGGTGTCGTGTCCAAGTTGTGGTTTGTTGGCCAAAGTCAAGACCACTTCTTGTCCATAGACATTGATTACGAAGCTTCCATGTCAATGGGTCCGCGCTTGACTGGGATCACTAGGTTTGTTGTGCCAAAGCCAAGGCCTAGTTGATTCAGAGGAAAAGGTTAGGGTATACATTCGATGTATAGGCATATATAAGATATATGTTTGGGACTTGGATGTCCACCTACTGGATCTAGGAGTTGGATGAGATCCAATTGATCTTCGAGATCTACCTAGTTAATTATCATACAATTTGTTGGCCAAAGTCAAGATTGTGTGACATTTAACGGGATCCTAGCCCACTAGGAAACACGGTTTCCCGAGTACTCGACAGAGGGTTAGAGGCTCGACGAAAAATAGTGGGAGGCAAGAATTGAATTTGCAATACTCGTTCAATTACTCGCCATACGCGCTCATTTAAATTATTTCGTCATTAGATTAAATGTTAGTTGGACTAATATTTAAATTGTTGTTTTAATAAACAGTTGGACTGTATTATACTTGATTATATATAATTGGATTATATTAATCAATATATTTGAATTAATTAATTTCAGTTTACAGTTGATTTTATAATTGGATTATAGTAATCAATGTAATTGAGGTTAATTAATTTGGATTATATTTGATTATATAGTTTGACTATTATAATCATTATAATATATATAGTACCACTAATCGTTGATTAAATAGTTGGACTATTGTAATCAAGATAAAATTGAAAAGTTGGATATTTAAAATATAATCTGGGATTAAAATATTTTAAATGATTTAATTTTCAAATTGGGAATAAATAATAGGTTACTTTATTTGATAAAATAACTTATTATACCTTAAGCCTAAAATTAAGCAAAATAAGTAGAGCATAAAATCTTTGGAAGATTTATGTGATGATGACTTTAATGCTTAATTTAATATACTTGTCATAAATCTAATTTTAGATTTAAGAAGTATTAAAATTGTAATTTATAATTCTTGGAGAATTAATTGACTATACATATAAAGTCAAAGTTTGCAATTGGGCATGTAGCACGAGGTGCACATCGTTTCGATATTCTAAAAACCTAAGGCTTGGCCTAAGGTTTCTGAAATATTGAAAAGGATAATAGACATATCCCAAAGTGACTACCATTTGGATATGGCAGACACGAAGGAATTAATAAAGGGCAAAGGGCAACTTTCTTACTTTGAAAATGTTTGTCTTAGTTATGTTCACAGCTAGTATTGAAATTAGATTTTAAATACTTAGTGTGGTACATAAAATATATGTATTGATGTTCAGAATCTGCTTTGAGCACGATACTGACTTCAAGCTGAGATTGCTCTGCGAATCAGAAACGGGACGAAAGTCGCTGTTTCGACCGTAGATACCTAAGTTTAGGAACTACCCTTCGGGTGTGTACTTAAATTAGGAACTGTTATAATGTAACTAGTTTGACTAGAGACATTATCTCTATATCAGTGTTTAATAATCCGTTGCGGATAAAACCTTATATTATAGAACACTAAGTGTTTTATTATATAAAGATGATACTGAGATAAATACATTAGATGTAAATAACAGAATTTATATTTTGAATATAAATAAAATCTCAAACATATAAAATGACAAATAAATAGCTCAAATTGATTTGATCAATAGAGACTTATTTGTGGCATTGTTGTCTAGGACACAATTTAACGAGACTCGTATATCCACACTTTTGAAGAGTGAGTACTAGGACTGATTTGACTATTCAAATAAAGTCTACGAATCTAGTTTGTTAGGTAAAGTACCTAAAACACTATTAACTAGGTAATAGTGTAAATGCCACCGATCTGTTAGCCCTATTCATGGTGAAGTAAATGGGCCCATATCTAGCTAGGCTAGATGTGAACATGAATATTTCGTGACCTTAACGGATGTGGCATCACGTTATGGTTATGTGTTTCTTTTGAAGAACACAAATCAGAAACTTTTAGAGTTTCGACACGAAATAGACAAACAGATCGGCTATAGTATTATACCGTCACGGTAAGACCGTAATGGAAAATACTTAAGCAATAAGTTTCTTATATACTTGAAAGAGTATAGTATTCTTTCAAATGAGGACTCCTCTCGAGACACGTCAAAGTGACGGTGTGTCCGAATGGATTAACCGAATCATGTTAGACATGATAAGATTAATCAAGAGTCGCTCTGAGCTACCTTTTCCTTCAATAGGATATGTATTAACAGTGCAAAAATTATTTAGAATAAGGTTCCATATAAATCTGTTTGACAGATGTCATATAGGATATGAACAGGGAAGAAACGAGGTTTCTCATTCCTGATAATTTGGGTATGCCAGGCATAACGTTTGGATGATACCAAACTAAAGACCCAAATTGGATAAGTGCCAATATAGGTTATCCTAAGGGAAACCATAAGTATAGTACTTATATATCTCACATGAGAACAATGTGATTGTTGCTCACCATGCGGTTTTTCCTGAGAGGAATACCGATATGCAGTGGTCAGTGGGAGGATAGTGATACTCGATGAAAATCAGAGCAATACTGTTCAAGGCACGAAGTCCTTAATGGAACACAAATAGTTCATCCATGATGAACCTATACCATTAATCTTCGAGTACACAAGAACCGCGTAGATCAGAGAGAGTCAGAAAACAACCTGGGGTATGGGTTTCTGATCTCACCTCATAAAGATGTTAATCTTTTAAGGTCTACCAACTGATTACGTATGAGGTAGTGATACAAGGTATCGACTCCCTATTATGACAAAGTGTCATGAGTCCAAAATGGATTCCATGTATATCAACAAGTTTGGATACTAGTTGATGTACCATAAGGCATTGTGCCTATTGGTACTTTATAAGTCTTCAAGGAAGACATACATGGAAGGCAACATACCAACGTACTAAGCTAGGCTTGTAAAGAAAAGGTAGAGTTATCAACATCGTGTTGATTCCGACGAAACCTTTTACCTGTTGCCATTGTAAATCCATTTGGATAATGCTTGCTAAAGCTATGTATTTCATTTATGAAATATGACAGCTTAACGGAAAATCGCTTTCCTGAAAAGGAAACCTTTCGAGGATGTTTATAACATCCTGTCGGTTTTATCGTACCATAACAAGCAAACAAGGTTTGTAGGTTATTCGATCCATGTTTGGATTGAAGCAAGCATAGGTTCTAGGAATTGTCGTTTTGATGTAATCATAATGGAGTATGATTTAATTCAAAACGAAATGATTCTTGTGTATATAAGGAGGTTAGTGGGAGTGCACTGACATGAATGTCATGTAAAATAATGATAATATGTCATTTCTTGGAAATGAAATTCCCATAAAGCAATTGGTGAAAGCTTGGCTTTCATAAGAAATTCTTCGTAGACTTCTGAGGAGTAACAACTTTTATTCAAGGAATAAAGATCTACTAGGATAGATTTGGAGTTGTTAACACTCTCTGGGAAATTGTACATTTAGAATGTACTTGTATTGGTGTCTCATACGGTTCGAGCATATGGAGTCACAATCGGGTCAATCTAAGTGATAGTCACTGGATTGAAGATTAAGAACATCTGTTAGTATCTGAGAGAACTAAAGATGCTGTCTTAAACTGTGGAGATGGAGAACTTGAAGTGACTGGGATCATTGTTGCAAGTTTCCAAACCGGTAAATAATACGGTACTATAAAGTTTGAATAACGGGACAGTAAGCTGGAAATATTCCGAGCAAGATAACTGTTGCCGAATAAACAACAAATGCGGATTATTGCTGCAGCTGAGGCAGCAATAGAAGCCATTTGGATCGAAAATAAATCTAATTAGATTAGATATAGTTCTTTTAGCAGCTGAGCTAGGCGTCAGCACAGGCTGATGAATTAAAGGTCTCATCAACGATCCAGATATAAACTTCTATATCATCTGATTCGTTCGGATCATACATCGTGGCGATGTGATGATCGTGTAAATCACGTCAGACGATAATTAAGCAAATCCGTTGACGAAAATCTTTTCTCAGCAATTTGAGCGAACCGTACATAGTTCGGGTGTGGGACACTCGAGTGACTGGCTATGTGCCAAGTGGGAGATTGTTGGATAATATGACCCATAGCGTCACTATTTGTGCAGATCACGGTGTTGTTGTACAAATTAACTATGTGACAAGGAAATTGCACTCTCATCATTTGTGATTAGATCACCATATATGTATAAATGAAGAGAGGTCCATATGATTAGTTCCTGGATTGAGATGATATGAGACAGTATCAGTCCACGAAGGATTAATCATTAAATATCCCTAGCCGGAGTATTATCGAGACAGGACATCGATAATGCGGAATAGGCTAGTATTGCACTTGTGCGTGTTGTGAGGGCACAACGGCATAGTTCTCATATATTTAAGTATTGGATACTTATGCAAGTACGATAGGAGGTTGTGTTTCACCGATGGTACGGGAAACAGCTTCGCTCCGGATAGACCCCTCGGAATCCCATTGGTATTATGACTTTGTGTCTATGGGAGGCCGAAATCAAGGTAGGTGTGTATAGTCTTAACCTGAGACTTGCATCGCTAATACTTGCGATAATCGGTAGACTTTGGTCTTGGTGGTACAGGGCTTTAACCGGTTCTGCGTACACCACTTCTGGGTTTATCAGCGAGTCGTAGTGTATTGGGTGTGATGTCGAGACAGAAGTATCACCTCAGTCATAGTGGAGATGATGTCACGCAGGATACGGTACTATTGCTCTTGAGTGTTGCGCAACCAATCGGGATATTGTGACCAAGTCATGAATATCCGATTGTAGAGACTATTGTACCAGGCATCCGATATGTGCTTCGGACGGGGTAGACACTTATCCAGCCCCAGCCCTAGCACGTGACTATCCGATACTGGGCCGATATGCACAATACTACGGTATACTACGCTTGATACATATCTATATATTCCTGTAAGAATATTTCTGGAGAATTGGGTAGGCATGGCGCTTTGCTAGAAGCCAACCTTGTCTTGTAAATCGGTATGAACGTAGTACGAGGTACTTACGTGTTCGGATAATCCGACGACCGTATTTACTGCCAACATATCCGGAGATCTCATGGGTCGCTTCCTGAAGATTCACCTATGACGTATGACTCGCACATTAATTAATCTAGGATTAATTCGATGAGAGAGAAAATTAATTTGGGATTAATTACGGAGATATTTTATCTCGGATAAAATATCGTTAAAGAGAGAGAACGATTAATTTGGAATTAATCGGTAAAATTAATATATTCGATATATTAATCGAAATTTGATTTCGACGTGAAATTAAAATTAGATTTTAATTCGGACGAACAAATTAATTTAGAATTAATTCGTTAGCGACGTGAATAGTGATTTCGCTAGGCGTAATCATTTAATTATGACGCGACGGAAAATTCGTTAATTTGGAATTAGCGAACCCGAGCCCGAGAGTGATTGCGAGCGCATTCGCATTTCGAATTCGAGCGCGGCACGCAAGTCACATCAAGCGTCAAATCGCTGGTCGCATCAATTATCAAATCACTTGTCACTTTGAGTGATGTGACATGACATGTTGTCACTTTGATAAAGTGACTTGATGTTAATAGTAAAAGTGATGGGTAAAAGGTGAAAAGTATTGATTGTTTTTTCCTTTTGACTTAATGGAATATGAAAAGGTTTGGTATATATATTATATTTATTTTTAGAAAATAAATTAATAATATATATTACATTTTTTCTTTTTCCTCACTATTAAATTCGGTCTTCTCTCTCTCTTGGAAGATATACGGTTTTTAGCTTTTGGAGCCAAAACCATCTCCTTCTTCTCTCTCGGTCTTGGACCGTTCTTCATCCTTTTTTTTTTCTGTTTTCTGCCGATCAAACATGGAGAAGCAAAGATCTTGTTGCAAGATCTATGTGCTAGCACACTCTTGGAGTTATCCTAACGTGATAGGGAAGTGAGTTTGTGAGCATGGAAAAGCTTGAAGCTTGGAGCTTCAATGGAGGTCATCAATGGCCGAACATAGAGGAGGCAAACCAGTCACCACCGTGCAGTCCCCACCATGCGCAGCCCACTGCCGAGCTCCCAAGGGCAGTGCATTTTTGTTCTTCGTAGCATCCAACCGATCAATGTGAGTTTATTCCGCACCTCCTTTGACATGTATTCACTCGTTTTTATGCTTATATATGATCCTTGGGACTTGATTTAAACTCTACAAACATGTCACTCATAAAAAATGACTTTGACATCTATCACAAATAAATGACAAGTGATGTGACTCGTGATGTGACTTGTGGGCCCCACTCGAATTCAAAATACGAGTGGGCCCACAAACACTTCCGGGCTCGGTTTCGCTAATTTCGAATTAACGAACTACCGTCACGACGTAATTAAATAATTATATCTATCGAAATTACTATTCACGTCGCTAACGAATTAATTCTAAATTAACTCGTTTGCCCGAATTAAAATCTAATTTTAATTCCGCATCGAAATCCAATTTCGTTTAATATATCGAATATATTATTTTGTCGATTAATTCCAAATTAATCTTTCTCTCTCTCCAAATTAATCTTTATCCAAGATAATGCATCTCAAGGATTAATCCTAGATTAATTAAGTTCAGATCATACGTCATCGGTGAATCTTTGGGAAGCGACCCAAGAGATCCCTGGATATGTTGGCAGCCAAATACGGTCGTCGGACTATCCGAACACGTATGTACCTTGTACTACATTTTTACCGATTTACGAGACAAGGTTGGCTTCTATCAAAGCGCCATGCCTACCCTATTCTCCAGAAATATTCTTACTGGAATATACGATATATATCAGGCGTAGTATACCATAGTATTCTGTATTGCGATCCAGTATCGGATGTCACGTGCAAGGCCTGTGGCTGGAATAGTGTCTGCCCCGTACGAAGCACATATCGGATATCAAGCAACTAGTCTCTTTGAATTGGATAATCATGACCTTGTCATATTATCCCGATGGTTGCAACACAATAGAGAACAAGTTCTGAATCCCTGCGTGATCATCATCTTCATATGTCTGAAGTGATACTTTCGTCTTGACATCACATCCAATACACTACGATTCTCAATAAACCCAGAAGAGGCATACACAGAACCTGTTAAAGCCCTGGATGACCAAAACCAAAGTTTACTGATTGTCGCAAGTACTCGCGATGCAAGTCTCAGGTTAAGACCAAATACACCTACCCTGAAGCAGACTCCCATAGACACATATACATACTACCAATGAGATTCCGCGGGAGAATAATTTGAGCGACAAAAAGAAAGTGTCACACTTTCAGATCCAGCCTAACATTCGGGCAGTCATGTCTAGCTGATGACTTTAAACTTAGTGTTAGCAGAGAGGCAACCCATGCAATTTTTGTATATATTGTGATTTCGTGTGTTTTATTTTTGTGCGTTTAATTTTTACAGGTAAAGTCATTTCATGATGGAAGACGTTCTTGCAAATCTTCACAAGAAATTTCCTTCTCTCCCTCAAAACTCTTTGATGAAAGTCTACAAAGCTCGCTTGGAACGGATGAGACTACTGATGGTCAAAGGTATTCCTAATGACATTAGTTGGATTATTGAAGCATGGGTCCGATTGGCAAGTGAGTCTTCTGACTCTTTTGTTTCATATCTGCCAGGTTTAGGAAGAAGCACCTATGCTAAAAAAATAAGAGTTAAAAGATTGAGTGTTTGCTATAAATGTGCTCGCATGACATGTAATACTCGTTGTCGTTCTTTAGGAATAGTGTCTGATAACCGTGAAGATAAAATTAAATTCATTAGGGATGGCTTGAGTAAGGAGTCTTTGGATGACATATCTAAAAATCTTGAGACGCATTCCAGTGGATATATGCACCATGCAATTCACATGTTATATACACAATTCCGAAAAGAAAAACAACAATTCAGTCTCGGGAATCCGACTTTAAAAGACCATGTTTGCCAATTTATAAGAAAATTGAATGGGAAGCTTGTCCCTGGCCCATAGATGTCATTCAAGCCGTTACATTTTGTAAATATTATTATCTCTTTGTGTTTTCCCAATAATTGTGATTTGTTTTGTCATTTTCTTTTATTTTCTCCGACAGGATCTAGACTTTTTGACCTTTCACGATCTATTTTGCTTTTTAGCTAATAATTGTCTTTTCGCTGGTACTAGTGCTATTATTACTCACCCTTTTTCAGGTGTTATAAATTCAACTCAACATTACACTTTTGAAGGCATCCAGATTTGAGAAAGAAATACATAAAAATGGAAGCTGCTTCAAGAAGACGAGTTGTAAACATCTGTGTGTTTTGCGGTACTAGTGTTGGTTCTAAGCCAGAATACGTTGGAGCAGCATATGAATTGGGTAGAGTCATAGCTGAGAGGAGTATGCACTTAGAATATGGCGGTGGCAACCTTGGACTAATGGGGATCGTTTCAAGGGCTGTACAGGAAGGAGGCAGTCAAGTCTTGGGAATCATCCCAAAACCCTTGAAAAATGTAAATCTTATTGGACCATGAAACGGAGAGGAACTGATCATGCCAGGTATGTCTGAACGGCTGGTGGAAATGATTAACCATGCAGATGCTTTTATTACTTTGCCAGGTGGCTTGGGCATGATGGAGGAACTTTTTACAGTACTATCTTGGGCGAACTTGAACATTCACCAGAAACTGCTTGTACTATTTAACGGTGATGAATTTTATTATTTTCTTTGTGTGTTTCTTGATGATGCCCGGAGAAATGGGTTCGTGTCAAAACTTGTAAAAGAACTCCTCTTTATTGTCAGAACTGCCCCGGATTTAATTGATCAAATTTTAGCATTTGAACCACAAATTGACCATATCCTTTCCAAGATAAATTAGTCTGATAATGATCGTGGTAAGAAGCGTCGGATAAATCTGGGTCATAACCTTTAAATTTTCATTTTAGATGTAGAATCTCAACTAACCAGGTACTGTCTCTAAACTCTTCTTCTACTTTTTAAGACATTGGGGACAATGTCTCATTTAGGTTTGGGGGAGGGGAATAGTTAACTGATATATTATTTTTATTATGTTGTTTTTATTTGATTATTAGTCAAAAAATTTCGAAAAAATTCAAAAATTTTAGAAAAATTTAAAAAATATTTTGTTTTTGTGTTTTTAATTTGATTAATCATGTGAAATTGGTATGAGATAGCTGTGTAAGGAATTTCCACTCCTGAAACGTATCTCAACCTATTTCGGAACAAGTTAATTTTTGTTTATTTCCTTTTGAATTATTTAATTTGTGAATTCCCAATGAAACTTACTAAAATCGATCTTCATATGTTCAGTTGACAGGTATTATCAACATACATGGTAATATTGTTGGTTTCTATAATATGTCCCAAGGAAAGATTAAGCATTCATGAAATACAACAAAGAATATATATAAAAGACGAAGTATGGCGGAATCATACTTACAATGCTTTGTTGATGAAGAAAAACAAACCAAATGGAAGCTCCAAGGTGGATGACTTTCGGCCAAGGAAGACAAGAAGAAGGAAGCTCCAAGCTTTGTGTATTCCTTGCTCTATGATGGTTTCCCTATCACCTCTTTTGATCCCTTGAAGGTGCTAGCCTTGTATGTTCCAAACAATAACCTTTTCTTCAAGCTTTTGGCAACCAAAATGAAGAAGATGAAGACCAAAAACTGCATGCAGTTTTCGGCCAAGTGAGAGAGAAGAGAGTTTTTTTTTCTTTTGTTCTTGTTGATTTTTGATACCAAAAATCAATTTATATTTATGCCATAATATTTATTAAATAATAATAAATCTATGACACAAGCCATGCAAAGGCTTAGAGTGTCAAACACTCTAATTCCATGCATAACATTTGAGTGAATCACACACTATCACCATGCAATGCATCATCAATATAATAATACATATAATGACATGTGTCATGTGGGCCCCACACGTTTCCAAATGAAAGTGGGCCCACGTGCACTCACGCGTTCGGGTTCGATATTTCCGAAATACCGAACTTGCGTTGCGACGTTTAATTAAATCGAATTTAAATAAATAATCGCTCCTAGCGAAATTATTATTTACGTCGCTTACGAATTAATTCTAAATTAACTCGTATGCCCGAATTAAAATCTAATTTTAATTTCGCGTCGAAATCGAATTTCAATTATTATATCGAATATAATAATTTTACTGATTAATTCAAAATTAATCGTTCTCTCTCTCTAAATAAGGCACTTTATCCGAGATAAAGTTTCTCCGCAATTAATCCAAGATTAATTAAGTTCGAATCAAATATCATAGGTGAATCTTCAGGAAGCGACCCAAGAGATCTCCGGATATTTTGGCAGTGAATACGGTCGTCGGATAATCCGAACACGCACGTACCTCGTACTACGTTCTTACCGATTCACAAGACAAGGTTGGCTTCTAGCAAAGCGCCATGCCTACCCAATTCTCCAGAAATATTCTTATAGGAATATAAGATCTATATCAAGCGTAGTATACCGTAGTATTGCGTACATCGATCCAGTATCGGATGATCACATGCTAGGCCTGGGGCTGGAGATGTGTCTGCCCCGTACGAAACATATATCGGACATCAAGCAACTAGTCTCTTTAAATCGGACAATCCTGACCTTGTCATATTGTCCCGACGGTTGCAACCTTTTATAGAGTGCTAGTTCTGCGTCCTGTGTGATCATCACCTCCATATGTCTGAAGCGATACTTCCATCTTGACATCACATCCAGTACACTACGATTCTCGATAAACCCAGAAGAGGTGTACACAGAACCAGTTAAGGTCCCCAACCACCAAAACCAAAGTTTACCGATTGTCGCAAGTACTAGCGATGTAAGTCTCAGGTTAAGACCATATACACCTACCCTGATGCGGCCTCCCATAGACACGCAGACATACTACCAATGGGATTCCGCGGGGTCTATCCAGAGCGAAGCTGTTTTCCGTACCATCGGTAAAACACAACCTCCTATCGCACTTGCATAAGTATCCAATACTTAAATATATGAGAACTATGCCGTTGTGCCCTCACAACGTGCACAAGCGCAATACTAGTCTATTCCGCATTATCGATGTCCAGTCTCGATAATACTACGACTAGGGATATTTAATGATTAAACCTTTGGGGACTGATACTGTCTCATATCATTCTCAGTCCAGGTACTAATCATATGGACTTTCGCCATTTATAACTCAAAGTAAATAATATTACAAAACGGCAAAAGGCAATTTCATTATCACATAGGTAATTTTGTACAATAATACAATATCATTTACAAACAGTGACGCTATGGGACATAATGTCTAACAAATATACGGACATTAGAAGTAATTGAAAAGTTTGTAATATTCAGTGTTCTAGTTTAATTGGAAGAAGCATCTAAACATGTGATGGGATATATAAAAAAAAACATCTGAGATCCGAGTTATTAAGTCCGAAGGGGTGTTTTAACATCTAGTGCCCTAAAACCAACTGGTTTGCGAGCCACTGGCCCAAAGCTTGCTACATGGATCAAATATGTTGTAAGAAAATATATATATATCTAAAGTCTGAGTAATTAAATCTGTATGGGTGTCTTAACTCCTATTGCCCTGAAGTCAACTTGTTTGGGAGTCACTTACCCAAAGCTCGTTACATGGATGGATAATATTGTATATAAAGAAAAAAATCAGAAAAATCAGAAAAATATTCCATTGCTAAAAAATGTGTGAAGTCTGATATAACTTTAGGACAAAAATATTACCCTATTTTCAACTACACTTATGAATATTGTGGGAACAATGAATTGATTAATATCTTGTTAGCTGTATGTAGGGAGAATGGTAAAAATAATCGGAGAATTTACTTATTCGATAATTTAGAAAGAAAGAAAACAACTCTTAACTTGGATAAGGAGTTTCACATGTTTAGTAACTAACTTGTTTATTTTCTTTTCTCTTCTCTTTTTACTTTTGTGTGCATCAGTTTTAGATTGACGTTTGTGGGTATCGTTGTTGTAAGCCCTCACGAGACTACAACTCGTCCACTATGGACACCTAGGGGTTTAAAGGCTTGTTGCATACGCTAAATGCAACCGTGATCCCTACAAAAATGGCTTAGTTTAATTTTATTTTAAATATGTTTATGTTATTTTATTGTTTTGCTCGAGGACTAGCAAAATGTTAGGTTTGGGGTGTGATGAGTGGTAAATGTATCACTATTTCCCTCTAATTTGACATATTATTTTGTATAATTTCTTGAGTTTTGTGAATATTTTGAAGTGTTTTGTGTTATTTTATAGATAAATAAAGTTTTAGGACTTTCTGGAATCAAATTAGGGCCAAAACAGTCAAACACTGACAAAAAGGGCAAAACTATCATTTGGGCGTCGCGACTACTAACGTGTGCCGGGACACATGGACCAATCAGAGAAGTTTTTTTTAAAATGTTCCATCTTTTAACGTGCGTCGAATCTGCTAAGGTACGCCTGCCACGTGTCAACATCACAGCAAATCATGCTAACATACGCCGGAAACGTGTCACCATCACATGCTGCCAACAATCATCATCGCCACATCATCAATGACATCAGCATAATAATTCAGTCACCGCCATATCAGCATAATTATTGAGATAATCACTCAGCCTGCCACGTGTCACCATCTCCGTAACCCGCGTGCCACGCGTCCTTCATCAACGGCGCGTCACAACGCAAGAACAATCTTGCGTGTCGCAACGCGCGAAACAAATTTTTTCTATAAATAGAGGCCGAAATTTGAAGAATTGAATTCATACCTTCTTCTATGTAATTCCTTAAGAATACTAAGAAGATTGTATCTTGTTTGTTTATTTACAGCTTTCAGTAATTAATTTTCGCATTTGCACTTTCTTTTCTTTACTTTTCAGTCTTTACTTTCTGCAATTTACTTTTACGCACAATACTTTTATTTCTTTACTTTTTCTGTTTTTACTTTTCAGTAATGAGGAGGTAACTTCCCTGCTGGGGTAAAAGGTAAAGTTTTTATTACTAATATTTAAATTAATCTCCCTTAATTATAATATATAAACTATTTAAAACCTGACTTAAAGAGGATACCGCCTTCTGGTCGGTTGGGCTTAATTTATAAATTGGTTTTAACCTGACTAAGCTTGGATACCACCTATATGGAAGGTTGGTAATTAATTATAAATTTGACTTAATCAGGTTACCGCCTGACAAGAAACACACTTGGATTCGAAATCCAAGGAAACCCCAAGCAAGAGAAAGAACCCCAAGAATCGGGAATTTGATTTTGTAGGAACAAAACCCTTCCAAGGCCACAAAGAAGTCCCACAAAGAACTTTCCCTTGAGAACCTTTAAGATGATTCCTTGTAATGCTTTGCTAGCAATGGAGACGCCACTAAGCTTGCTAAACTTAGATAAGTCGATTTTAACTTGAAAAGGGGAATCCCTCCCTTACAAAAATTCGGCCATAGCCAAAGCTTTAAGCTTTTGTGTTTACAAATTTCATTGATTCCCCAAAAATAAAAAGAAAGAAAGTTTAAATAGTGTTACAAAGAGAAACCCTAAAGCCATAAAGACAACAATGCCCCTAAAGGCTAAATTACAAAAATACCAAAGTCTTCAAGTGTTCAAAGGCCTGTGAAGATTCATTCAGGACTGATTTGGTCCAAGAGAAGTGGCTTTGGGCCCTCTCTATTGAAGCCCACATGCGTCTCTATTTTTTTGTTGCAATCGGCCATAACACACTGAACTAATCTCATCATTGCTTCTATGAGTCTTTTGGTCTTCTGCCTCATAATTGGCCCTTCTGGTACTTGTAATGGGTCTTTTGCTCTGTTGTCGGCCTATATTTTGTCATCCCCTCCCTCTTGAAAAGGATTCGAACTCGAATCTGTACCTCCATTGGACTTTAATTAAATTAACATTGGACATTAATCGGGCTTTGAGACCCGTAGCGATTAAATTTAGTATTAAATACAAATTGAATTTGATTTAATTTTGTAGTTTAATTTAATTCAAGAATTCGTACTTTGAGTACTTATTCGCAAAACGAGTTTGACTCGCACAAAATCAAATCGTTGTTTGAACATTGGATGGTCACTAATTATCAGATTAATTAATTTGATTGGATTGATTGATAACATGCTTGTGTGAATACATGGTTGTGATGCATGAATAATGTATATCGGATGTATATTAGATGGGTGGGGCAATTTTAGAAATTGTTGTAATAAATTTGGAATTTATTAATTGGACCTGCGTGTCCAGCCTTATTACCTCCTTACTCTTTGTATTATCTTCTCACCTATTCCCCTCAATGTAAATGAGGTTTCTTTAGAAGTGTAGTGTAACGGGTAGAAGCAAATACTTGTGCTAGTGGGAGAGAGGAAAGCGAGAGATTTGATCTAGGATCATTGTGTAAAGTATCCATCCGCATATCATTATTATTTTATTTATACGCGCTTTATTATGTGTTTAGAATGCATGTTTAAGGGTGTATGATGATGAGACCTTAACAAAGATAATAAATTGGTTGCAAATTTGCACGCGAAAAACCCTCACAAATATTAATCGTTTTTCCTTCCATTGAGTGATTCTTACTCAAGATCCGAGACTGGCATTGGTTTGTTGGCCAAAGTCAATGCCTTTGTCTGTCGAAGATGTGTTTGAATCACGAAGGTTTTGTTCCATATTGCTGTCTTGTCCAAGTTGTGGTTTGTTGGCCAAAGTCAAGACCACTTCTTGTCCATCGATATTGATTACGAAGCTTTCCATGGTCAATGGGTCACGCTTAACTGGGATCACTAAGTTTGTTTTGCCAAAGCCAAGGCTTAGTTGATTCAGAGGAAAAATGTTAGACAATATATTGGATATATTGGCATATATCAGATATATGTTTCGGACTTGGATGTCCCCTACTGGATCTAGGAATTGGATTTGATCTAATTAATCTTAAAGATCTACCTAGTTAATTATCATACAATTTGTTGGCCAAAGTCAAGATTGTGTGATATTTAACGGGATCCTAGCCCACTAGGAAACATGGTTTCCCGAGTACTCGACAGAGGGTTAGAGGCTCGCCGAAAAATAGTGGGAGGCAAGAATTGAATTTGCAATATTCGTTTAATTACTTACCATACACGCTCAAACAAATATCATTCGTCAAATAAATTAAATGTTAGTTGGAATAATATTTAATCGTTGTTTTTTATTAACAGTTGGAATGTATTCAAACTATTCACTTATATTTGATTATATAATTAGATTATAATAATCAATATATTTAATTTAATTAATTATAGTTGATTAAATAGTTGGACTATAATAATCATTATAATAAATAGTACCGAAAATCATTGATTAAATAGTTGGACTATTAGAATCAAGATATAATTGAAAGATTGACATTTAAAACATAATTCTAGGGAAAATGTATTTAAATGGTTTAAATTTTCAAATTGGGAATAAATCTCAGGATGGTCCTGAAAACTAATAAGTTACTTTATTTGATAAAATAACATATTAGGCCTAAGCTCGGAATTAAGCAAATAGTAGAGCATGATCTTTGGAAGATTTATGTGATGATAACTTTAGTGCTTAATCCATTAAACTTGCCAAATAGACTCCTTAATTTCTTAATCTGACCTAAGGATTAGATCCTTAAAGTATGATAATGAAATTGAAGGACATTCATAGATCTTTATAGATCTTAGAAGTACTAAATTGCAATACTAAACTCTTGGAGAGTTAATGACTATTCTCAAGGAGACAAAGTCAAAGTTTGCAATGAGGCAAGTAGCGCAAGACGCACTTTACTTCGATATTCTAGTCAGCCGAGGCTAGGCCAAAGGCTTCTGGAGTGTTGAAAAGGGCAAAGGCAAAATCATTATAATCTTCTGGGAAGATAAATGGACATATCCCAAAATGTCTACCTAAATTGTGGCAAACGGGATCGCGGAAGTGTGACTGCCATTTGGACAAGACAGACATGAAGGAATTGAAGACAAGCAAGGCTCTGACTTCAAATATGTTGGTCATAAATATATTCGTTACTAGTATTAAAAATTTGATTTTAGATATTTAGTGTGGTACATAAATATATACTGATGTTCAGAACCTGCTATGAGCAAGTACTAGCATCAGTTGAGATTAATCTGCGAATTGGAAATGGGACGATTGTCGCTATTTTAACCGTAGGTACCTAATTTAGGAACTACCTTCGGGTGTGTTCCTAAATTTGGAAACAGTTATAATATAACTAGTTTGACTAGAAACATTATCTTTATATAAGTGTATAATCCGTTACGGATTTACCTTTATATTCTAAAACACTAAAGTGTTTCATTATATAAAGATGATATCGAGATAAACACATTAGATGTGAATAACAGCATTTATATTTTGAATATAAATAAATCTCAAACATATAACATGACAAACAAATATCTCAAACTGATTTGATCAGAAGAAACTTGTATGTGGAATTGTTGTCTGGGACACAATTTAAACATGACTCGTATATCCACACTTTCGAAGAGTGGGTACTATGACATATATGATTCTATTCAAATAAAGTCTACGAATCTAATTTATTGGGAAAAGTGCCTATAACACATTTACTTGGTAAAAGTGAAAATACCACTGATCTGTTAGCCCTAGTTCATAGTGAAGAAAGTGGGCCATATCTAGCTAGGCTAGAGGTGGAAATGAATATTTCGTGACATTTACGGATGTGGCATCTCGTTATGGTTATGTGTTTCTTAAGAAATAAAAATCGGAAACTTTTAAAGTTTCGACACGAAGTAGACAAACAGATCAGCAAAAGTATTAAACCATCACGGTTAGACCATGATGAAATACTTGAGCAATAAGTTTCTTAAATACTTGAAAGAGTATAGTATTCTTTCAATAAGGACTCCTCTCGGAACATGTCAGTTTGACGGTGTGTCCGCACAGAGAAACCAAATTTTGTTGGACATGATAAGGTTAATCATGAGTCTCTCTGAGCTACCATTTCCTTCAACGGATACGCATAAACAGTGCAGAACTTATTTTGAATAAGGTTCCATAAAAATCTGTTAGGCAGAATTTCATATTAGATATGAACAGGAAAGAAACTGGGTTTCACATTCCTGAATATTTAGGTATGCTAGGCATATGTTTGGATGATACCAAACTAGAACCCAAATCGGATAAGTGTCTAAGTTGTTGGTTATCCTAGGGAAACCAAAGTATAGTACTTATACAACTCACTAGAGAACAATGTAATTGTTGCTCGCCATGTGGTTTTCCTAATAGGAAAACCGATATGCAGTGGTAAGTGGGAGGAAAGTAAAAATCAATGAAAATCAGAGTAATACTATTCCAGGCACCGAATCCTAATGGAACACAAATAGTTCATCAAGGATGAAACTATACCAGTAATCTTCGAATACACAAGAACCGCGTATGTTAGAGAGATTCAGAAAACAACCTATGGTATGGGTTTCTGATCTCACCTCATAAAGATGTCTATGTTATTGAGGAATACCAACTGACTACGTATGAGGAAGTGATACAAGGTATCGACTCCCTATTATGGCAAAGTGCCATGACATCCGAAATGGATTCCATGTATATCAACCAATTTTGGATACTAGTTGATGTACCATAAGGCATTGTGCCTATTGGTACAATATAAGTCTTCAAGGAAGACATACATGGAAGGCAACATACCAATGTACTAAGCTAGGCTTGTAGCGAAAGGTATCGTTATCAACATTGTGTTGATTACGATTCAACCTTTTACCTGTTGCCACGGTAAATCCATTTGGATAATGCTTGCTAAAGCTACATATTTCATGTATGAAATATGTCAGCTTAACGGGAAAATCTCTTTCCTGAAAAGGAAACCTTTCGGAGGATGTTTACAACATCCTGTCGGTTTTGTCGTACCAAAACTAGCAAACAAGGTTTGCGGGTTATTCGATCTATGTTTGGATTGAAGCTAGCATTAGGTTCTTGGAATTGTCATTTTGATATAATCATAATGGTTTATGACTTAATTCCAAACGAATATGATTCTTGTGTATATAAGGAGGTTAGTGGGAGCGCACTCACAGTGGCTGTCCTATAAATAATGATGATATGTTGTTTCTTGGAAATGATATTCCCATAATACAATCTGTGAAAGCTTGGCTTTCGAGAAAACTCTCCGAGAACTCGAACATTGAAAAATGTACGTGACCTGGTGTCTCATACGCTTTGAGCATATAGATTCACAAACATGCAATCCAAGTGATAGTCACTAGATTGATGTTAAGAACATCCGTTAGTATCTTAGAGAACTAAGGATGCTGTCTTAAACTATGGAGAATGAGAACTTGAAGTTACTGGATCACTGTTGCAAGTTTCCTAACTAATAAAAATGACTATAAGTCGTAAAACGGTACTATACAGTTTGAATAACGGTACAGTGAGCTGGAAATCTTCCAAGTAAGATACTGTTACCGAATAAACAACAAATGTGGGTTATTGCTGTAGCTGAGGCAGCAATAGAAGCTTTCTGGGTCGATATAAATCTAATTAGATTAGATACAGTTCTGTTAGCAGCTGAGCTAGGCGTCAGCACATGCTAACGTAGTGTGTTAGGTGTGATTTCAAGACGGAAGTATCACTCCAGTTATAGGGAGATGATGGTCACGTAGGATACGGGACTGGTTCTCTTAAATGCTGCAGCTATCGGGATATTATGACAAGGTCATGTATATCCGATTATAGAGTCTAGTTACCAGACATCCGATATGTGCTTCGTACGGGGCAGACACAATTCCAGCCTCAGGCCTAGCACGTGATCATCCGATACTGGATCGACATACGCAATACTACATATACTACGCCTGATATAGATCGCTTATTCCTGTAAGCATGTTTCTGGAGAATTGGGTAGGCATGGCGCTTTGCTAGAAGCCAACCTTGTCTTGTAAATCGGTAAAACGTAGTACTAGGTACGTACGTGTTCGGATAGTTCGACAACCCAATTTACTGCCAACATATCCGGGGATCTCATGGGTCACTTCCCGAAGATTCACCGATGACGTATGACTCACACTTTTATTAATCTGGGATTAATTAGATGAGAGAGAAAATTAATCTGGGATTAATTACGGAGATATTTTATCTGGGATAAAATATCAATTAAAAAGAGATAACGATTAATTTGGAATTAATCGATAAAATAATATATTTGATATATTATAAGAAATTGGATTTCGACGCAGAATTAAAATTAGATTTTAATTCGGGCGAACGAGTTAATTTAGAATTAATTCCTTAGCGACGTGAATAGTGATTTCGCTAGGTAAAATCATTTAATTATGTCGCAAAAGAAAATTCTTTAATTTGGAATTAGCGAACCCGAGCCCGGGATTGTTTGCGAGCGCATTCGCATTTCGAATTCGAGTGCGGCACGTAGGTCAAATCAAGCGTTAAATCGCTAGTCGCATCAAACATCAAATCATTAGTCACTTTGAGTGATGTGACAACTTGTCACATTGATTGATTGATTGATGTGGATTGATGGTGGTAGTTGGCAAGTATTTATTGGCTTGACTTTTGTATTTGGTAAATCAATTTATTTGATTTTTTGAAAATAGAAAATTGTGTATTAGATACACAAAATTGAATTACCAAAATACAGCCATCTCTCTCTCTTTCTTTTACGGTTTGGAGCCATTTCTTTCTTCTCTCTCACACGCCCATTTGGGCATTTCTTGTTCTATTTTCTGGGCAAAACCGAGCAGTGAAAGGAAGCAAAAAGTCATGATTTTGTGGCAAAATCAAGAGTGCTAGCACACTACGAAGTCATGCGAAGGTGATAGGGAAGTCCACCCGTGTGCATGGAATCGTTTCATCAAAAGCTTGGAGCTTGGAGGACCTCACATGGATGAATCTTGGAGAGGGGAAAAGCTCACTGCCGTGACCTCTACAAAGGGCCTAAAAAGTTTTTTGTGTTCGTTGCATCGCCTCAACCGATCAATGTGAGTATTCCGTAACTCCCTCGTTGTATTCGCACTATATTTTCATTGCTTGATATGATCTTGGGATGCTTAGAAAATTCCAACAATGGTATCAGAGCAAGGTTGAACATGAAAATATTTAGGGCTTAAAATTTGGGTAAAATGTTTTTGAGCATGATTTGAATGAATTGGATGTTTGAGTATGCTTAATACATGTTTAATTGAAGTTTGATTTGATCAATTTCAAGAAAATTGATTTGGAATAATTTTCCCCAAAATTGGATGGCTTGGCCGAATGGTTGATGAACCCTAATGTCTTGGAATTTTGTTTTTTGATTCATTGGATGACTTGAAAAACAATTGGGAATATTGATTTTGGATTTGATTGGATTGAATTCGGAATTGATTTGAAAATCCCTACTAAAGCCGAGAGTTTAGAGCCCTATTTTTCTTGGTGATTTTTTGATTTTTTGATCATTAGATGTGTTGGAAATCAATTGGGAATGTTGATTTAATATCGATTGTGGATTTAATTGGATTGAAACTGAATCAGACACAAATTGCCCAAATTACCGATAGTAGAATAGTATGAAAATGGGTTTGATTTTTGATGAAATGTGTTGGACATGTTTTGTTATTGATGAGCATGATTAATTAGGCTAATTGATGTTTTAGAAATGTTAATTAGGTAATTAATTATGTAATGCACTTTTTTTAATTAAATTATGAAATTGGATTTTTATGGTTTAATTAAATTGGGCTTAAAATTGGATTTGGGCTTGTTATGTTGTAAATGGGCTTATTGGGCTTGGTTGTACCAAGATGGGTTTAGGCTAAATTGGTTGGATCCAATTGGGCCCAAAACTGCATCCATAAAGCCCAAATGTGACTAATGGACCTTTAAAGTTTAATTGGGCCTAATGGGCCTAAATTGATTTCTAGGCTTATGGGGTAACTCCCAGATTGGACTTTGGTTATTGGTTTTGACCCGAGTTGACCAAAAGTCCACGCCTTAAAGAAATTAATTAAAATCTCATTGGACTTTAATTAAATTAAGATTGGATATTAATCGGGCTTTGAGACCCGTAACGATTAAATTTGGAATTTAAGTCGTAAAGGTTTATTAATAAAGTGTAATATTTAATTTGGAATTAAATAACGAATTAGTATTAAATACATATTAAATTGGATTTAATGTTGTGATTTAATTTAATTCGAGAATTTGTACTTTGAGTACTTATTCGCAAAAACGAGTTTGACTCGCGCAAAATCAAATCGTTGTTTGAACATTGGATGGTCACTAATTATCAGATTAATTAATTTGATTAGATTGATTGATAACATGCTTGTGTGAATGTAGGCACTGCATTTTTGCATGTAAGTCCCGATGATGAGCCTCGTATGGAGGCACTACCTTTTTATGTCGTGGAAGTCGCGAGAAATGGACGTCGGAATGGAAGAATTAAAAATTGACATTTTGTTGGATTTGATTCGCTTGTTTAGCTTCGGGTTTGTTCGTTGGATTTTCATTTCAAAATCATCATTGGCCCAAAACCCTCGCAAGCAACATTTCCTAGGCCCAAACACTAAAGCCCACGCCTATTACACATATTTACCCCCTCCATCCACTATTCAAACAACAATTACCCTTCCACCAAGCTTACCCCACAGCTTTGACCCTAATTTCACCTTAGCCTCCATTTTCAACAAGCTTTTCCAAGCCATTAAATAGCCTCCCATCACCATTTAATTAGGCCAACCCTACACCATTTAAACATAGCCCCACGCCCATGACCAAACATATCTCCCTTTCCAAATTTTCAACAAAGCAAGCCAACCCAATTAATTCCCCCTTGCCTACCCAATTAATGCACCTCCCTTTGCCTATTTAAAGAGCCCTTAGTTCACCATCATTCCCCTAGCATCCTGATAGCACCTTTGTAGCACATACTTAGCATCTTCATAACACAAACACCCTCTCTCCACTCAGCCCTCACTGCCTCTCGCCTCAAGCACCTCAGCCTCACAAAGACACGTCCACCACTGCCCACCTTCACGGCCTCACATAGCACACACCTGATCACTCAACTCTCTCACGCCACTAGCTTCACTCACGCACACATAGCACACTCACATCCCTTAATCCCACACCTGTCACACACACTCAGCACTCACCTCCCACCTCACGCACACACCTCACGCCACTAGCTTCACTCATGCACACACAGCACACTCACATCTCTTAATCACACATCGGTCACACACACTCAGCACTCACCTCACACCTCACGCACACACCTCACGCCACTAGCTTCACTCACGCACACACAGCACATTCACTACCTTTATCCCACATCGACCAAGAAACCACACACACTCAGCACTCACCTCACACCTCACTCACTCACGCACTCACTAGCACACCTAGCACATAGAAAACACAAGACCTCCTCTCCTCACTAGCATTCAGGCCACTGCAACCCTCACACAAGTCCCTGCCTCATACATCACAGTCACTGAAACCAGCCCCTGCACTGCCTTCAAATCCCCACTAAAACCAGCCCCAACATCACCGCAAATCCCCACTGGAACCAGCCCATATCCACGCCTAAACACACCAGCAACCAGTCCTTGATTCCCACTAAAATTCCCCTGAACAGCAGCCCAGTAAACTGCCTTGCAACCACAAAAAATAACAGCCCAATAAGCGGCCCCACTCACGCCCCTAACAAGCCACAAAATTGCACCCAAAAACTGCACAAAACAGCAACCCAATACCCCTCCAAACACGCCAAAACAGTCCCCTAAATTACCAAAAACAACGGCCGGAAAATACAACAGAAACCGTAGTAAAACGGAGTGAAAACAGCGAAACAACGAAGGAAAATGCCAAACCAGTGAACCAGAGGAGTTACGGAGCATCAACCCTTCCGACGGTCGTGTAACGCGCTTTCGAGAGATGAAAAATGAGGTTAGACCTGAGGGCACCCATTTTACTTATTATCATTTATTTTTAGTTACTTCTTTGCTTTATTTCGCATGAATATTGTGAATTAGTGTATTATGTGATTCCGGGTGAATGGAATATGTGTTCCCTTTGTGGTATATTGGATGGAAACCCGGACATAAATTCCGTAGTCGAATCCGAATGGACGGTATTATGGTTTTCACTCGGGATATAATGCCCCGTACCACTTGAGAGATTCACATATTTCATTTCATCCAAATTTGTTTTCAAGTATGATTAGGCCATTAGAAGGTTATTTTATTTTTTAATATGATTTAGTTTTAATACGTTATTTATTTATACATGATTTAATCATCTACCTTTCGCAATAGGAATTTAATTTACATCATGTTTAGATCGTTATTTGTTCAACATGTTTATTGTGTGACATTGTATGTTTGCCGTTATGAGAATTTACTTTTGAAGCATGCAAACTTAGACTTAGGCCTTATAGGAATGTAGATTATTTTGCAAATGTATGTTGAGTAGACTTGGTTAAAATTGCATAAATCCATTCATTACAATTGACATAAGTAAGGGACCATTCTGAACCTAACGGTTTGAGGCCTTCCCTTGCTAGGGGTGAGTGCGGCCTTAAACCATTTTCCCGGTTCACACCGGGTGACGACTCCATTATTCTCCAATTTATTCCCTCGCGGGCTACTCCGTACTCCCGACCGGGCCGCGAGCCCGAACAGAATTTGTCGCCGATTTCTGTGTTCTACAGTCTGGCGACTCCACTGGGCATAGAGAATCGGCCACGAAATAATGTCTTGTAATGTTTGTGATTTGTGCTTTAATTAACCATGGCTACTGTCGGTTTAGGGAGTTTAATCAAAGGCATTGTTAAGGCTAGGTGATGGTTTGATGTCTTCCTTCATTCACTACCTTTCTATAAGGAAAAGCTATGAAGACACATAGATAATCATTATTGTAGCTCACTGTGACAGACTAATTTGGAGGACTTGTTGTTTATTCCTGTCACCAATGCGATAAGAGCCTAAGAGGCTTGGGTATTTAAGAGAGCTTGCTCCACCCTCCCTCTAGGGAATCTACAATAGGAAATCCATTTGACAGTTAGTCACATACCGTAACTCGTTGGCACGTACCGTAAGGTATAAAAAAGGTATGTTCACTTGGTCGTTTGAACCCTTGAGTGGGGAGTCCTAGTTGTGGGCAATCCTTCGTCAACGAAAGCCTTTGTTTACACTCTTGTAACCTACATATGAACCTTAGTTGTATGACCCTTAGAAATTATCTATTTATGCTTATGTTTAGGACCATCGTCATTTAGATTCAGTTAGACTTTTTGTCAAGAAATGTGAACTTGTTGGGCCATTTAAACTGGGACAAGTTCATGTCCTTTGAAAATTGGACCAAAAGCTTCTAAAATGCCGATGGGCCATTTTGTGTCTAGGCCTCTTATTATTTGAAGTTATTTAGCCATGGTATCGCAAAAGTATGAACTTGTTGGGCCTTTTCAACTGGGACAAGTTTGCACCTTGCAATAACGTGGTTGAATGCTTTAAAATGACAATGGGCCGACTTATATCTCTCATGCATCGTACGCATCTCACGCATCTCATGCATACACGCATCATGTTAACCCTTTGTGTCTTAAAAGCCATCATAGATACCCGTTGGGTTAGGGAAGAAGGAAGACTAGTCAAGAGACCATCAACAAACATGAGCATATCAGAGAACGAGGTATCCCGTGTGGATCAGTTGGAAACCAGTCTCACCAAGGTTACTGAACAGTTGCAAGCCTTGACTACTGCTATGGCTAATATGGTTGTGCCCCGTGCTGGGGGAAGCTCTGAAAATGAGAGGCGTGAAGAGCCTCCGAACAAGTTGAGTGATGATATCTCTGTTTTTGATGATGACATGGCTGAATATACAGCCGAAAGAATAGCTGGGTCTCAGGCAGAGATACAGAAGCTCTGAGACCAGGTAGAATTAGTTACCCACAAGATGAAGGGTAAGGACGAAGACTTACTAGACTATGATACGATGACCTTCGAGGAACAGCTGCCAGCTCAATTCAAGATGCCCGACATAGCCAACTTCAATAGGAATGGGGACGCGAGGGTCCATCTCCGGCAATATGTCTCGATAATTAGTTCAGTGGGCCTATCACAGCGCCAAGTTCAGAAGATGTTTGGGATGTCGCTTGAAGGGGCACTTGTAGTGTGGCACCATAGCCTTGAAAGAAAAGTGAAAGAAGATTGGAGGGAACTGGCTGACTCCATTCTGAAGCAGTATGTTACGGACTTGGAGATTGACTTGTCGCTTCGCGACTTGGAGAACACTAAACAGAAGCCGGAGGAGAGCTTCAAGGATTATGTGGATCGCTGGAGAAGCCAGCTTTTGAAGATACAGACTCGGCCCTCGGAGAATGACCAAATCAAAATGATCATCAAGAGCACTAAGCCTTCTATTTATAGCAAGCTGAGGAGGATGACATCGATGATAGCTGATTTTCGACAGTTGAGGGAAACTGTCATGGACATTGAAGAGGAAAAAGCTGAGAACATAAAGTTTTATGGCCAGAATAGAAGGACCTTTGGAGGGCCTTCTGAAAGCAAGCCCGCTACTGCTGAGATCGCTGCCGTCAGAAACAGGCGATTCTCCAACCTTGGTAGACCTTTGTCGAGGGTGTTTGAAAAACTGAAGATGCAAAGGCTCCTGAAACCCTTAGAACCTAAACCACTTCCAAACCCTGTGCCACACTACCTTGACTTGAACTTATTTTGTTACTTCCATCAATAAAGGGGTCATGAAATTGACAACTGCCCCCGCCTCAGGCATAAGATCCAAGACCTCATTGACACCCGCAAAATACCGAACCCTGAAAAAGAACAACCCAACACATACAGAAACCCTCTACCCAACTACATGATCAACTCCGGCCTGCCCGAAAGCTTTGTCCTCCAAGCTCTCAAACACCCAGCTACTTACATGGGGATAAGAGATGGCAGTAGTGAAGAACCGTAGGTTGAAAAAGAAGACAATGCCGCAGACAATGAAGATGTTTTCCTTGGTTTATTTGATGATTTTATCTGTTTGATCAAACCTTTTTCTTAATAATAATAAAGACGTTTGTTTCGCTTACTTGTCTGAGTCTCTTCCTTTCAACCTGCAACATGAGTATATTTGGCAAAGGCATTCAACCTTGGTACTATAGTACTCAGCAATGTTTAGAACACGGGGAATCCTCGGAAGAAGCAAGCAGAAAAGACAGGATAGCCATTCAGAAATTGGGAAATGGAGCAGTGAAACTGTCAGACTTGAAAGGGAACGAGTTCACCGAGCCGATCAATGTTGACGGATTGAAGCTGTATTTAGCCTGAGGAAGAGAAGACTGAGCAGTCACCAAGAGAATTGGCAGAAGACCTAACCTGACGGGATAGGAAACTCATTCATGCATACATACACGTAATATACTTGCATTCTTTTGTGTTTTTTCTGTTCTATGTTTGCAGGTTCCGGTAAAAGAGAACCGAACCCCAAGGGGGCGACTAGAGACACGTGTAGGCACATGGCGCCAAAGAGCACAATGAGGGTCTAACCCACCAGAGACAATGAAGATGTTTTCCTACACCCAACGAACACGTGACTGCCATCTAAGTGTAAAAGATGTCTCATGTGCCCACAATGGCATCTCAAGTCTAAGAATCACAAGTGCTACTCAACCCGAGAAGATTCTTATTGACGTTGGTGTACCATCCATTAAGAATCTTCGGTGAGTCGTTTAGTGTTTATCCGCTATAAACACCCACACGTCTATACTAGTTTCCAAGACTAATGGTTTATTGAGAAACCATTGGAATCATATATTCCAGTATACGACATGTAATGGTCTCAATGGGTTTACTTTACTTACCAAATAGTGTAAACCTTGACCAAGAACTATCTGAGAATGACAACGTCATGATACTACTCAATGTCAGTTGCGACGCTTTTGCAGCTGTACCATGACTAATCATTCTAAGGTCATTACGTCTTTACCATATGAAACGATATATTATATTATAGAAACTGCATATATTATTCGTAATAATAATGTTTTACAGAAGTATTCAAAAGAAATACAACCGGGAATAAGCGCTCTGAGCACCAACCCCAACAAAATCTCCCACTTGCTCTAGTGCCAAAATCGATTGTATCTAATACCCATCAACTCCACGTGTTTATCAAACAGCTTCGGAGGTATGTCATTTGTTAGCGGGTCTGCTATATTATCTTCACTCGGTACCTTTCACACGATAATATCCCCTCGCGACACAATCTCTCGAATGATGTGGTACTTGCGTTTTATATGCTTCGACTTCTGATGCGCCCTTAGTTCCTTTGCTTGCGCAATGGCTCCAATATTATCATAGTATAACGGAATCGCATTCTCGATACTTGGGACAACTCCCAATTCTGTGATAAAGTTATTTATCAACACAGCCTCTTTTGCAGCTTCAGAAGCAGCAATATATTCCGCCTCAGTGGTGGAATCTGTTGTCGATCCCTGTTTGGAACTCTTCCAACAAACTGCACCTTCGTTAAGGGTAAATACGAATCTAGATGTAGACTTTCTATCATCGGGATCCGATTGGAAATCAGAATCTGTATACCGGTTAACTTGCAGTTCGTTTCCTCCATAAATTATTAACTTATCCTTAGTACCTTTAAGATACTTGAGGATATGTTTAATGACCATCCACCGGTCATTACCTGGATTGGACTGATACCGACTAGTTACGCTAACAGCGAAACTGATATCAGGCCTCGTACATAACATGGCATACATTATGCTACCCAAACATGAAGCATAAGGTTGGTTAGACATTCTAACCTTCTCATCTTCTGTTTGTGGACACATCTTCTTAGAAAGATGAATCTCATGTCTGAACGGTATGTTTGATGTCTTACAGTTACCAAAACTATACCATTCCAAGATCTTATCTATGTACGTTGATTGGGATAACCTAATCAGACTCTTTTGTCTATCTCTATTGAGTTTTATCCCTAAAACATAGGAAGCTTCTCCCAGGTCTTTGATGGAGAAATTCTTACAGAGGTAGGCTTTTACGCCTTGTAACATACCTAAATCATTCCCAATGATTAGGATGTCATCAACATATAGGACTAAAAATATGACCATACTCCCACTGGCCTTCTGATAAACACAGGATTCTTCTGAATTCTTCAGAAAACCAGATGATCTAACAATCTTATCGAATCGAAGATTCCAACTTCATGAAGATTGTTTAAGTCCGTAAATGGACTTCTTAAGCTTACATACCATGCCCGAGTTTTCGTTGGACGCAAAACCTTCCGGCTGTTCCATATAGATTTTTTCATCAAGAAATCCATTTAGAAAAGCCATTTTCACATCCATTTGCCAAATCTCATAGTCATGATACGCAGCTATAGAAAGAAAAATCAGAATAAACTTAAGCATTGGTACTGGCGAAAATGTTTCATCGTAGTCGACGCCAGGTCGCTGCGTGTAACCTTTTGCTACCAGTCGGGCCTTGTAAGTTTCGACCTTAGCGTCAGGCCCGCGCTTCCTCTTGTAAACCCATTTACAACCAATAGGAACAATTCCTTCGGGAAGCGGAACCAAGTCCCAAACTTGATTCTCATGCATTGAGTCTATCTCGGATTTCATGGCACATTGCCATTTCACGGAGTCGATGTCCAACATCGATTCTCTATAGGTGAAAGGATATGTCTCTTCAACTAAGAGAACATCCAGACTCATTTCTTGTATCAAATACAAGCATTCAGGAGGTCTAGATACCCTTTTCCGACCTACGGAGTGTGTGTGTTGAAGGTCCTTCATCTACTTGAACTTCAGGTTCCTCCGTTGGTTCGTTGTTTTAAGGTTGGACTTCATCAAGCTCAACCTGTCTATGATTACCACCTTCTGACAAAAATTCTACTTCTAGAAATTTTACGAAGCGAGCTACGAACACATTTCGATGCTCGGTATCATAGAACAGATATCCCCTCATATTCGAAGGATATCCGACAAACCTAAACTTTTACCCTCGAGGCGAAAACTTATCTTGTTGAGTCACCCTGACATAGGCATGACAACCCCAAACCTTAATATAATTAAGGTTTGGTCTCCTACCGAACCATATCTGATACGGAGTCGTAGGAATAGCTTTTGAAGGAATCTTGTTCAAAAGATGTGCAGCTGTTAAAAGAGAGTAGCCCCGTAAATAAGAGGGCAAATTTGTGAAACTCAACATTGATCGGACCATATCCAATAAAGTCTGATTTCTCCTCTCAGACATTTCATTGTGATGTAGAGTACCTGGAGGAGTATATTGAGCGAGAATCCCATTCTCCTTCATATAATCCATGAACTCACCACTCATATATTCTCCACCTCGATCAGATCGAAGACATTTAATATATTGACCAGTTTGTTTTTCTACTTCATTTCGGAACTCTTTGAACTTTTCAAAGGTTTTTCGATTTATGTCGCAACAAATAGACATAACCGTACAGTGACAGATCATCGGTAAAGGTAACGAAGTACGAATAACCACTGTGAGCAGTCTGACTTAGTGGACCACATACATCAGAATGTACGAGTTCCAGTAAGTTAGTGGCGCGGTGTCTAACACCAGAAAATGGGGTTTTGGTCATCTTACCCTGAATACAGGATTCACAAGTTGGATAGGATTCAATGGTAAGATCTGGTATCAAACCATTCCTAACCAATTGGGTTAGGCATTTAACGCCTATGTGACCAAGCCGCATATGCCAAAGTTCAGTATCGTTAATTACAGGTAAACTACGTTTATTAACTCTAGTATTTAAAATATCTTTTGAAGTTTGCAATGTATAATGACCATGCTGGTTTGGACAACTAAGGATCTGAATATTATTTCTATCATATAAATATAAAGAACTGTTCTTAATATTAATACAAAAGCCTTCTGTATCCAATACAAAAAGTGATATAATATTAGCTACACATCCTGGTACAAAATGGCATTCATTTAACAAAAGTGTCCCATTCGGTAATGAGATCTCGCATACTCCCACTGCAACTGCATCCAAAGAGTCTCTATTCCCGAATCGCAAATGCATCTCTCCGGGCTTCAGCCTCCTACTTTCCTTCAGCACCTGCAATGAATTTCAAATGGGAATGGGACAAGCCGAATCTAAAATCCAGCTGGATGTAACGGCTTCACAAGCCAAAGATAAATCAATAACTGGAAAAATAAATGTACCTGATGTAGATGCTCTATCTCCCCTCAGCTGGGCGATGTAATCAGGACAGTTCCTTTTCCAATGCCCGACTTTGCCGCAGTGGTGGCATTTATCTTCAGAAGCCCTTTAGGGCTTAGCTATCTTTGCCTGTTGTTGAGGACCGAAACCCTTCTTCTTCTTCCATTTCTTCTTCTTTCCCTTTGACCATGTCTGGGTAGAAGCATAGAGAGAAGTAGGTCTCGGAGGGCGAGTCGGTACTCCCTTCTTGAGGTCCTCTTCCGCCGTGAGAAACATCCTATGTAGCTCTTGGTAGGTACAGACAGTCCCATTCATGTTGAAGTACATCACGAACTGGTGATATGAAGCTGGAAGTGAACCAAGAATGACACTCCTACCGAGAATGTCATTCAAGATGAGATTATGTTGCCTCAATTGATCGATCAAATCGATCATCTGAAGAACATGTGGGCTAACATCTTGCCCCTCATCCAGACGCGCATGGAACAGTTCCATTGCGACTTTGTGAACAATCACTTGTTCTTGGTTCTCAAATGATTGTCTCAATCGCGTCATCATATTATACGAATCTAGCATACCATAATATTGTTTCTTGAGTTTCGGAGACAGTGAACTAAGGATGTATGATTTAACCCTTAAATCATCATCCTTCCAAGTTTCAAAAACTTGGCGTTCCTCCTCCGTAGCGTCCGCACCCACAGCAAGGGGCAACGGACCCTCAAGAACATATCCCAGCTTTTGGGAATCGAGGACAATCCTCAAATCCAATTCCCAGTCAGCGAAGTTCTCAGCACCTTTTAGTTTGTTCGCAAACTGATTTGTGGATGGTGCCGCCATCGTAAATCTATCATATAGATCACGAAAAACGGTTAGCATAAATTAAGCAGTTTCATATAATATCAAAAGCATAAACTAGATCATGGATTTTTAATCTAAAAATGCCCCTCCCACTAAATCATGCAATACTGTAATCCCCAAACAGAATACAAAGATTTAATAATTAAATTAAATACAAATAGTGAAAACTGGATCACGTGAATATATTTCAGCTCACAGCAGAGGCACGGTCTCGCCTACGTATATCATCAGGTAGACAACTCATTTGTCAATCATTCATTAATGACTCCTGGGTTTCCGGTCCTGGTCGTTTCTCGTTGTCGCTGCGAAGTCAGGCCCACAAGGAGACGTACCAAGGTTAAACTCGTCAATGATAAACTCAAGTTACTTACGTAATCCTGACAGTTAGGGCACGTTCAGAATTTCGTTTTCGCTTGAATTTATCTAGTATCTAATATACATCTGGTATAAATAAATCTCTATCGGCTACACCCTCACAGCAGAGGCACGGTCTCGGATGTAGTCACAGAGAAATATTCATAAACCGTATTGACAAGACAGACCATATAACATGCATCAAATACATAATTACATTTAAACCTTATTAATTAAGGATTTTCCGCTAAGTGTCATACACCCTAAATCTAACCAATTTAGATTCTAATAAGCATGTATAAAGTCAAGAAAATGTGATTAAACATTTATTTAATTAAGGATAATCATTTTAGGGGGCCTAGAATCAGACTCGCTCTGATACCATTTTGTAGGGGTTTTAGGGGCTAAATCCGGTAACGCAGCGGAAACAGTGGAAAATCAAATTTTCCAATTTCAAAATTTTTTCTCGGATTAATTAAATAAACATATTTATTTAATTACCCAATAATCAAATTGTGAAATAAAATTCAATAAATCAAATTTAAGTGAATTTACCGAATTGCCCTTACACATGGTATTTTGTTCATTTTAGTCCGAAATTGTTCAAATCAATTTTGGATGATTCTAAATCATTTCTAAGATGAACTTAGCAATGTTCAAAACATCAAAACACCAAAAGTAACAGAAATCCCCAATTTTGTTCATTTGGCCGAGAGCCTCCAAAGGGGGGGGGGGGGATTGTGCATTTTTCAATTCCATGCTTCAAGACACATCCAAATGAAATCCAATCAACATGAAACTTTATATGCTTCATATACACATCCTTATACACAACATAAATGAAAAGCCCCAAATTTGGTTGAGGTTTTAAACCCTAATTTTTCAATTTCTTCAAATTGGACAAATTAGACCAAATTGGTTAAATCAATTACTTCAATCATCATTCTTCAATCCAACCAAAGTCTCAACAAAATGAAACAACTCTAGATCAAATCTAGGTCATCTAAGAGTGGGTCAACAACTCTAGATTAGCAAAAAAGTTTCCAAAACCATAAGAGAATACTAATAACTACACTAGTCATAAGCTTCCATCATCATACATGCTCAACACTTTCATCAAAGTTCCATTCACCAAAAACACAAATAATAAAGAAAAGAATAGCATAACAACATCACAAGATTTGGCCTAGAACATAAGGAACAATTTCCTCTCTAATAGCAAGTTAAGAAAACTTACTAAAATCCAAGCTTTTCTTTACTTTTCCTTTCTTCCTCTCAAGCTTCTCTTGTTTTCTTTTATTGAGTTTAGGTTAGAAAGTGTATTAGGTTATTTACCAAATGAAAAAGAAAACAATATATACTTGTTACACAATGGCCTTGGCCGAAATTCACAAGCATATATATTAGGAAATGTAATTTCAATTTCATTTGATTTCAATTTCATTAACTTGTTAAATATCTAATAAACACTTTATAGATATTTTAATTAAGTCAACAAAAGCAACTAAATCATTTAATCCAAATATCCAAATGTTAAGAAATTTATATTTTAATAATTTAATCATTTAACAATTAAATAATTAATTAATTAATTAAATACAAATATATTAAATATATATATATATATATATAATATTTACATTAAATATCAAATATATATATTCATTTAGGATATTAGTCAAATATCTCAATTTGACTATTAATTAATGTGTATTTAAATTAATCAAGTATTAAATGTAAATACACAATAATTAAAGAAATGACTATCAGGTCCCTTCAGCATGTATTTTGCGTTTAACTTTTAAACGACTTTATAAATAATCAATATTATTTATAAATGTTGTTCTAGTGCTCTACGAGTATATTTCATTATTGAGACTCTCTAGATTCAGGTATATCCGTCACGAAATCCAATTTCGTGTCAATAATTTATCCACCCGTAAATTATGACGATCACAGATAAACTCGTTGAATCATACAGGTCGAGGTCATGGAAAATGTATAATTCCTCCGTCACAGGTATCCGGATAAATCCCAGAGATATAGATGTAAACGTCAAATCTCTATAAAGATTATCCAGTCGACTATTCTATTAGCAATCTCTAAAAGAATGTTTAGAACTAGCTTCTAAACTTTACCACGGGCCCATGGTTTTATCTAATTACAATTATAATTATTTTTCAATTAACCATTCGGTTTTTCCTTAAAAAAGAATTATAATTATTTTTAATTATCGGCTCATTTCAGTTCAAATTTTTTCCGGTTTTTTAACAATAACAATAAAAAAAATTTAAAAAAAATACTAATATAAGCTTTTTATTGGAAGTAATAATCATTTAGTTAATTTAAAATGTAGAAAAATAAAAAGAATCAACAAAACAAAAAAATTAAAAATATTTCATGCAATTAAACATCACTAAACACCAAAAAAAAAAAAATTTAATTATACAAAAAAAACATCAAATATAAATAACAACAAAAAATAGGTCGACTTAAAAATTCAATAAAAACTTATTATTCCGTTATTTTGCTTCAATTCGATTATTTCAGTTAAAAAATTGAACTAATTCCCTCTATTGTCTTCTTTTATTCAAAAATCAAACACATATTTTTTAAAATAAAAAATTATCGATTCAGTTCAATTATTTCGGTTAATCCAATTTTTTTGATCTCGGTTTTTTTCCTCACACTCCTAATTTATTTTCTGTGATTTATATATAGAGTTTATATTGTTTCTGGTAGAAAAAATTTAACTCATTTATATTCGTGTGCATATATATATATATATATATATATAATATATATATAATTTAAATATAATTTTAAATCGCTAAATTTGAATAATAAATATATCATAAATTAGATGTCCTAGGTTAAGTGTGGTGGTACTGGAGCATAGGGGTAACCAGACTACACACGTCGTTTTTGAGCAATTTTCCGGGATTTCATTTTTGGATGCTTACTGTTAGTAATATGCTTCAAACCCGTTAAATTATGACTATAATAATTGTTATGTAACTTGCTTTGAATGAAATAAAATGATATTTATTTATTATACGAGCACCTTATCTTTATCTTTAGTTAGATAATTTGTATAATAAAATGCATGAAATTATTTACAAAAGAATCATACAAAACTTTGGTTTATGAAATCCTATCACTCATCAATATTCATAGTTGTGGGATTATCAATAATAAAGGCATTGATATTCCAGATAGACTAGCATATTATTGTTACCGCACACGTGTGGGATAATTGATTTTATAAGCTACTAATATGATCCGAATGCTTGGTGTAAAACTTGGATACTGATGAAAATTAACAAGTATACTTAATTGACTTTGAAGGAGTTTTCATATGGAGATGTTTTATTCAATGTGTTTATGGAATACTACTGATAACAATGTATGAGCTCATCCTAAGACTTGAGGTCTTCAATAATCTTATGTGAGAGTTATGTAAATTTGATGTTGACTTGAGTTAGCCTTTAAGGACTAGAATAGAGGAGTGATTAGGTTACATGATAGGCATATGAAATTTATGATAGTCACAATAGGGGATCAAAAAACTCTGGATAAACATGTGTTTAGTGGGTTTAGTATCCTACTGCATTGTTGATGTTGATATATGTGATGATGCAAATCCATCCCCATGGTGGGAGAATTCTGAGTGGGGAAATTTTCATGTTGGTTATCATTGGGAGTATGATCAATACTAAACCAATGACTATTAGAATAGAAACATTTTATACTCTAAGTCATTTGTATGATACTCGTTTAGGTGAAAGATCGAATCATACTGTTGGGATATATTCCCTAAAGCGTAATGTAATCTATAAACAGAATTTATTTTAATATATGAACGATGCATTTTCATTTATCAATGTGTTGATTTTAAATTCGCATATTAAAAATTATCATTTATGCCCTTAGTTACTTATGTAATTTCAGACTAAATGTATGAGTGTCATACACAAGAGGATTTATGTCTGAAATTAGTAAACCAAAATAGTCCGTAAAGAGCAAACAAAGATGGGCACTTTGTTTGTGGTTTATCTATAGTTGTGGTCCATTCTATAAATGTATGACGACTTTGATCTAGGATCATTCATACGGTGATATGAGAATGAAGGTACCATATATGATGAGATCATATAGGACTTGACCAAGACAAAAATGAATTTTTTCAATATCTATTAAACAAAGAAATTCATATCAGTTTAATAGATGATCATACCTGAATTGATCTAAATCCGGAGTGTACTACAAATGCTTGCATGGCAGACTATGTCCTTTGATTTACATGGATGAGAGTGGTATAGAATTTCAGATCAATAACTTCATTCTTTTGGGCCATGGTTTTGTAACACCACGCCAGAGGCAGGATACTACCGGCAAGAGACAGGATTAACCCATCTCCATAAACCTCCAAATTTCTAGAAAATCAGGCATGATGTATCCTAAAACTGGACAACCTGGATCACAGTCCAGCATCTAACAGAATCTAAGAAAACATCAAACAAACAAAAGGACCTCAAGTCCACACAAAACACATCAAAATAATATCATAAGGGCTCCGTGCCCACATCATCTATCAACAGTCAAGGGCTATCTGCCTACAACATCGTACGTAACAAAAATATTTACTTAATATATATACAAACAACGTGTTCAGCACGACAAATAAAATATTGATCACAAATCCTAGACCTCTAAAACTCTTCCCAGGACACTTGCGAAGGTAACTACCGCTTAGGTGATCCGTGTCTCAAACATGACTTCAAAAGTTGTCGTGGTTGACCAATCTGGAAGCCAACCTGCAAAACTAGCATTCGAATATCATTCCGAACATTCGAATCTCACAAAGTATCATTCCGAACATCACAGAACAATGCATTTTACATCGAATCTTTTTCCATCATATGAGACATGGAGTCTGATTTATTATACTTTATTACGCTTAAGCATCTTTGAAATATCATCAAATCGATAAAGCCAATATACTTCATTCAAAAAAAAAATATTTTCTTCTATTCAAAACTTACTTTCTTCTATTCGGTTACAAACTATCTTCAATATCAAAATAATCTTTTTTTACCCTTCTTTATCCACGATAACTTTTCAATAGCTTGACACTTGGGGTTCATTTGCATTCACACATACCGTAGCACACTTCTTTTATTACATGCAAATATAATTTCATAATTCTTACACATTTACCTACATAAAATACTTATACAACTTAGCAAACACACTTTATAACCTCTAATATTCACATCGGTTTCAAATGATCTATTCATTTCACATAAGTATACATGATCCATACATATCACGAGTTCTATCATACACGTACATACACTCAGACATATTGACAAACATCATGCAACCAACCAGGAAGCACATATAACAATCGACACATCAAAGATCACATCATTCAACAACACATAAATACAACTGGCTTACACACACAATGCTCGTACGAGACTCGTTACCTATTTTAGAATAGGTATGAGATGAATTCTGTTGGAACAGATTCCTAACCTGATCGACTACTATACCATGAGGACATCAACCAATCAAACATACATACATGCATGCATATTACATCACACCAAACTCATCGCACGACTTCTCATACATAAGTACATCCATGAAAATCACTTCAAGACATCATTCAAATATTCACAAACATACATATGTTTCAAACATACGATATACATATTAATACGAATACAAATGCCATAAATTTAACAGTCCTCATATCTTTCATTCACCGATCAAACATACTTAGTTTCATATTTCCTATTTGGAAACCTTTAATATAGAGCTTATTAATTAAATATTTTCATTCAAGAAATGGCTTACTCTCATTCCTTATCAACCATAACCATTTCAATCTCTATACAAATAACTCACATGTATAAGTCAATAACAACTTATTCATATTGCATACACCTACATAAACTAAAGTCAATTCAGAATTCATGATTTGCTCCATTTACCAATTCCATTTATCCAACCTATATAAATCTTAACATCATATTCATATACGAATATATGTTCATATACTTATACATTGACATATTCTTTTACATACACGCATTCATATCATTTTAGATTCATACACTTTCGTACATTCACACATATGTATAAATAATAAGCTCATTCCATATCTCACTTCATATCATAGTAATAATAAAGTTTCATACCTGTGGTGGTTGATTATCCTAACAATACGTAACCTCGAACTTTGTTCTCAAGAATATCTCTTATCTATTCTCGTCTTATCTTAAACACTTCAATCATATATATATATATATATATATATATTTAAAACACCAATCGATTATTCAATCACTCATCGATTGAGTTACTTACCTGGCTTCATAAACGCTCCAGATCCTAGTCAAGTCTGCCAAAACAAATGGCGAAATATCGTCAGAATCGTAACTTTATAGAATTCTTGACTTTACTCTGACAACTTCCGGATCTTTCCGGGACAATCAAATTAATCCAATTTCAATGATTTCAGTTTCAGTAATCTTAAAACATCATTATAAACTAACCCAAGTGGTCAGTTAATTTAAATTATCGATTTACGTATTTTTGAAAAATCTTCCGAAAAGTTTCCGCAAATACTACGGAAATGTCCCGAACCCTCCGAACCTTCCCAAATTTAACTAACCATTTTTTTAATATCATATGTAACTCATAAATATCATTAAAATCAAAACACATTATTATACACAAGAACCCACTTTTACAGGAAAATTGCATATTTTATCGGATCGACCAAACTCGTTCCGTTTTCACAAGGATTATACCAAATGCATATATTCAATATACTAATGCTCAACCAATTCAACTTATATCAATACTCTATTCTACGAAGCTACTGGATACATCGGAACATTTAACAATAAACTTGAAATTTACAGATTTTTACCGGGAGTTCTTACCAAGATTTCGAGGGCATATACGAACTCCAAACGATACTACAAATTCGTTGGAATTAGTGGAATTCTGATTAGAGCTATTGTTCACCGTGGGTAACTATTCATCCAATCTTTCTCCCTTATTTCACATGCAACCATGCACGAAATTGAAAGTCCATCACCGTTAACTCGTAGTACTCTCTGAGAGCTTCGATTTGGAGGGTGGCTAGAGCCGTGAAATGAAATGATGAGCCGAGATCGAGAATGTAACATCCCCCTCTCGGAGATGCTACCGGCAGGAAATAGGCTGACTTATCCCCCTAAGCCTCTGACTTTCTGACTATGAAGATCACTACCAAAACCATCTCAACATAAACTCATACATAGGGACCATAGCCTAACTCAACAACATAAAATACATTTGTATACTCGTAACTGTGTACTCCACAAAACTTCTATTTTACAACTCAGCTCATGAACACTTTTAGCACATTACAATGACTTATATTGTATAAATGCATGACTTGCAACTCTACTTTGAAACTAATTGTGCTGAACCTCTGAACTCATCCTAGTGGACTCAACACCCTAGTGACTGCCATCAGTATTTATCCTCTCGAGCTCGTCCTTCGGGTATACCTGTAAAACATAAAAATGAAAACTGAAATGCTTTTTTGAAACATTCATTTTCTGAAATCAAATTCATCTCAAGAAAACTGATCTTTTCCAAAAACTATTTCTTGTCTAAAAACACATCACACATCTCTTTCTACGAAAACTCTTGTGGAAATCCTTTATGTCTGTAAAACTCTGAGATTCTCATAAAACTGTTTCTCTTGAAAATTATTTCATAAAACTAACTTTTCTGAAAATCATGTCTATGAGAATCTACAGAAAACCTGATATATGGTGGCGTCACGTATCGCTGTCCCCCCATACACCTAGAAAATTTATAGAAAACCTGACGCATGGGGGCATTATGTATCGCCATCCCATCATACACCTAACTAGTGGTCTTGGGACGTTACGTATCGCCGTCCCCCAAGCTACTAAACTATAGCCAAAAGTGTTGATCTATGTTATCATCCTGACCCTGAATCTAGTGTCTAGGGGCATTACGTATCATTATCCCCTAGCCCTGAAGACTAGGATCTATAGGCGTTACGTATCGCCGTCCCCCAAGTTTTGCTCTACATGTGCACATGTTATATTTGTCAATTCCAATAACCGTCAATTCCACAAGACAAATCTGAGGTGGGTTTTTCCCTATGCTTCTAAAAATCACAAACATCATGCTTTTAAAATCAAAACTTTCTCAAAACATTCTTATTTATAAAATATATGTAAATCAACTTGGCTAACGCCCTATTGTGCTTAAAAGTAAGTTTTAATAAAAAAATAAGTAAATATCAACTTGAAAAGAAAATGTCCACTCACTGATTAATAACTATTGCCAATGATCTTGGATAAGACTGAAGATTGCTACGAAAAAGATAGTATGTCATGTATTCGAGGATGGTTAGCATATATAAGCTAGAATCTACTCATGGTCATGGATTTAGTGGATGCTCATGCATGTTGCATACATGTTGGGATAGCTAACGTGTTAACTGACTTTAAAATATTAGGACGAAACTAAAATAGGATGAAACAGGTCTTGCTGCGTGTCACGACTCCAGGTCTTGGGTGTCACAATGCTCATATGATCAGACAGAAATAGAAAGCATTTCATATTTTGCATAGCGACGCCAAGGGCCGAACATCATGACTTCCACAGGACCGACCTGAAGCTTCCACACGACCGACCCGAGTCTTCCACACGACCGACCCGAGTCTTCCACACGACCGACCCGAGTCTCCCTCACGACCGGCCTGAGTTTTTCACATAACTTACCTGAGTCGTCCACACGATGACCAGAGGCTTCCACATGATCGACCCAAGGAAAACACATAACCGACCCAAAGTAGAGGGTATTTTATATTCAGTGTGACTCCCACACACACCAAGCCGAGGTAGAAGGTATTTTCATGTTCAACGTCACTCCGACACGCACCGACCCGAGGTAGATTGTATTTTCATGTTCAGCGTCACTCTCACACTCACCGATCCGAGGTATATGATATTTTCATATTCAGCGTGACTTCCACGCACACCGACCCGAGGTAGATGGTATTTTCATGTTCATCCACACGCACCGACCCGAGGTAGAGGGTATTTTCATGTTCACCCACACGCACCGACCCGAGGTAAAAGGGTATTTTCATGTTCAGCATCGCGACTCTAGCCCATATATGTTGCTACGCTAACCTGATTTCAGGGCCAAATACCAGTTCTTTAATGATAATTCCAAAGCAAAACTCAACATCACTATTTAAACTTCAACTTAACTTGACAGAAACCCAATTTCATAACATCAACCCAAACACACACTATTATCTAGTATCATTAAATCACAAAGTAAAATCCTCCAACACATTCATACACATAAAGGCTTCATTCCATGCTAACACTACCTTGATACCCTCCAAAATGCATTCTAACAACACCATTAAGGCCGATTAAACAAATCCAATCCCTAGGGTATGCATGGTGCGAATTTGGAACTTCATTTTCTTTGCCCAAAACTGAAGCAAATGGGAAGGTAAAAAGAGAAATGAAGCTTACCATTCTTGAAATGAAGCTTGAATCTACCACTTTGGCATGAAAAGTTGAAGCCTTTTAACAAGTAATAATTGGTTGAAAGAGAAGCTCCCCCATTTGTTCTTCACATTTTTGGCTTTGAAAAGGGATGAGTGAATAGTCCCCTATTTATAGGAAGAGAGCTTATTATTGTAATGAAATGAGTGGCTAAGGTTGTGCCACATCATCTAATTTTAGGTCATTCTCAAAATTTACTATAGTAGACATGGTAATCATGATTTTTGACTTACTTCAGATTCAAGTTTAGAAAACTGTACAATGCAGAAATTGTAGGTATCGGTCTTAGGTTTTCGATGATATAAAATTCATAAAAATCTGAGATTGTATGAAAAGGTTATAGCCCAAATACTAAGGGTTGTCAGGATTAGAACCGAAAGTAAATTCCTTATCGGAACTGCAAGAGATTTATCGAAGGTCAAAAATGTAATTCCACTAGAACATACATGCTTGAGCCAGATTTATATCATGTATTATGTCACCTATAACATAGTAGTCATTGGAATTACCGGGGTGTTACATTTTCTCCCATTTTAAATAGGATTCGTCATCGAATCCCCTTTAGGATTGAAATCACAAGTCACCGGATTCTCACGCTTTCTCCTAGGCCACAAACTTTCAACTGACTACAAGCTCATAACTAACCTTGCTTCATCAATTATATTACATTACTTTCCGACGGTCTCTCATTCACCGTCAGTATATCAAAGGACGATGTGATCACCATGCTAGACCTTAATTACTACTTGGCTAGTAAACATACGTACTCTTCGTCTTACTTTAACATCTGATTTTTTTTATATATTATACTTTTTGACATGCTCGCACATACTTCACCAATTTCCATGAGCTTTAGTGAATAATCCCTCGAATTCATGACTCAGAGATAATTCTTTGTTCTCATTCCATGAAATTTCTATTGAACACACCATACAACCATCATGCTACATTTATCTCAATGCATCAAGGAAACCTCATTTATAGACCTTTAGTTGTGCTCAACATTCTCGAACTCAATTATCTGTGTGAGCTTTCAATTCTAAATCTGATACTATATCCATGACCTGTCGTCCCATACATTTTAGTTCTTTCTTGCTTAAAACCTCTTATATTTCTTGCTATGACAACATTAATTCTTAAATATCACTTGGGACTTCTGTTACACTTCACGTTTAACATATCACTATTTTACTTGTACTACAGCCAATGACCTTTGTTTCTCCTGACTTTGAGTATACCTCGGGATCTTCTTAGCTGGTCCTTCCAAGTCCCTAGAAATACTAGTGTTCGCTATGGTTAGGCTTTTTCATATCTTGCTTCCATTCTGAGATAACTATATATAAAACTAATCCATGTCACTATTAGAACTGATCGTACTTGATACTTCATCAGTTCTACATGCTCGACTGATCCTAGCATTCTTCCTCTTAGCTTAACTATCTAACTCTCTATTTTCTTCTCGTTAAACTCCAAGTGCTTATCGACTTTGTCCTTCAAGCTCTTCTATCTCTACCTACATGTGGGGCTCAGGTTTTCAAAGTTCATGGTCAAATTCTTCATAGACCTCTAGCTTACTATTAATGTTGATGTTGGCGACACGGTTTTGGTTAATGTTCATACTCTTAAAATTCATTGCTAGTATAGACTTGGTTAACCACCTTTTGCACTGACTTGTTCTTTTTGCCTGATTGCACTACATAATATTCCATTTTCAATTACTCTCACAGTCTTATTCTGTTAGGTGTTTTCCTAGTCTTAACAACATCTGTATACCTGGTTTCCTTAGCCATTTTTATGGTATACTGTAATAAATTTGTTTTAAGTCATCCTAAGCCTTATTTATCCGTATACTGACGCCTAAGGGCTCGTTTTTATGCATCCTGTAATATATTCAGTTGACACCCTTCTTCTTCAATTCCTAAATGGAAAAGTCTGTTGCTATAGGTCATTAGTCTTGTCTAATGTCGTCACTCACGTATTCCTGCCATTGCTTGACTAATACTTCTTCATTTCATCGTTTTATCTTGATAGTTCTTCCTTTAAATATTTTTCTTAGAGTTCTTTTCATTTTCTCTTCTACTCTTATACTATATATGAAGTTTCTGTGTTTCATGTCATAGTCTTCTTATTCGAAGCATATCATATTTTAAATGTCTCTTATCCTACATTGTAGGATACTATACTACACCACAGATTCACTTATTTCTGGGAAAATCTTGGGAATGACCATCGAGGTCTCCCCATTACTGTTGTTATTTAACGAGGGTCGGGTAGGTGGGGCTGGTCCTGAGGTTCTTTTCGATTGTGGTGGTCTCTTTCAAGCTATGCGTGTTTTAGTCGCACATGCTGCTCATTTATAATTCTGGGATTCCCTTATTTACACATTCGATATAGGCTCCCGCACTAAGGTACTACTGCCAATAACTAGTTGAATTATCTCCTTCAACTTTACTCCTGATTCATTTATGATTATTGGTCATACTATTCTTTAGTGAGAATCTCTTTAGGCTAATGCTCTCCCAAAATCCTACCATATATTTTTCCTTATGAATTTTTGCTATGTTACTTAGATTTCCTCCTTATCTCAGTTTCTTGAACCTATTAAGTCATTACCTTCTTGAAGGCTATCGGTTCTATAATAAGATGGGTTATCACTTCTAGATTCGACTAGATTTATTGTGAATTCAAATCACACTATCTCATACCAAATATTATTATCTTATGATTCTTATCCAAGTTCTGTTGGAATCTGCATCGATTACTCCAAGTCTTGTGCGTGTCATGACTCCAAGTCTTGCGTGTCACGACGCTCATACGATCAGACTGAAATAGAAAGCATTTCATATTCTGTGTCACGATGCTAAATGCCGAGCGTCGTGACTTCCACATAACTGACCTGAAGTTTCCACACGACCGACCCTGAGTCTCCCACATGACTGGCCCGAGTCTTCCACACGACCGACCCGAGTCTTCCACATGACCGACCTGAGTCTTCAACACGACCGACCTAAATCTTCCACACGACTGACCCGAATCTTCCACACTATCGACCCGAGACTTCCACACGACAGATCCTAGGCAAACACACAACCAACCTGAGGTAGAAGTTGTTTTCATGTTCAGTGTGACTCCCACACGTACCGACACAAGGTACATGGTATTTTCATGTTCATCGTCACTCCCACACGCACCGACCCGATGTATAAGGTATTTTCATGTTTAGCGCCACTCCCACACGCATCGACCCAAGGTAGATGGTATTTTCATATTCAAAGTCACTCCTACACTTGCCGACCCGAGGTAGAGGGTATTTTCATATTCAGCGTTGCGATGCTATCCCAGACGCGTCGTGACGCTAACCCGATTTCAGGGTCAAATACCAGTTCATAAATGACAATGCCCAAGCAAAACTCAACACCACCATTTAAACTTCAACTCAACTTGACAGAAACCCATTTCATAACATCAACCCAAACACAAATCATTATATAGTATCATTAAATCAAAAAGTAAAATCCCCCAACAAATTCATGCATATAAAGGCTTCATTTCATGTTAACATTATATTGATTCCCTCCAAAATGCATGCTAACAACGCCATTAAGGCCAATTAAACAAATCCAATTCGTAGGGTATGCATGGTGCAAATTTGGGGCTTCATTTTCTTTGCCCAAAACTGAAAAAAAAATTGAAATATAAAGAGAAAGGAAACTTACCATGCTTCGAATGAAGCTTGAATCTACCACTTTGGAATGAAAAGTGGAAGCCTTTTAAAAAGTAATAATAGATTGAAAGAGAAGCCCCCCCCCCCCCCCCCCCCAATTTTTTCATGTTTTTGGCTTTGAAAATGGATGAGTGAATAGTCCCATATTTATAGGAAGATGGATGATTCTTGTAATGAAATGAGTGGCTAATGTTGTGCCACATCACTTAATTTTAGACCATCCTCGAAATTTATTGTATCAGCCACGGTAATCACGAGTTTGGAAAAATTTCCAATGCGAAAATTATAAGTCTCAGTCTTAGCTTTTTGACGATGTAAAATTCATAAAAATCAGAAATCATATGAAACGGTTATGGTCCAAATACTAAGATTTTTCGGGAGTAGTATAGAAAGTAAATTCTGTATCGAAATTGCAAGGGATTTATCGAAGGTCTGTAATGTAATTCAACTAGCGCATACATGTTTTAGCATGATTTATGTCATGAATTATGCCACCTACAATATAGTAGTCATCGAAATTACCGGGGTGTTACATAGAAACCCAAGCCCACATATTTCTCTTTCTCTTGCGGCCGTTTATCAGTGATCTGGGGCTGCCGCCGGCCACAACAAGGTGGAGGGGTGGCCGGCGTAACCCCCTGGCTGGTCGCGTCAGCCGGCGGTGGCCGGCACACTGCCGGCGTGACCAGCAACACAAAGAGCGAATTTATGCGTGGGGTCGAATTTGTAGATTTGGAAAATTATGCCATTTTGGAAATTAAGGGAAACTAGAGGTATTTATAAAGAAGTTTATGAAATTTACATTATGGCCCTCGTGAATTTACAATCAGGCCCTTATCATGGAGCTTTCAAAGAAATTTACATTTTAGAAGCTCTTCTGATACAAATTTCGAAAAGTGTTCGAAACGAAGATTGTTCGTCTAGGAAACGCGAGTCTGATGGTTCACGAATCTGCTCTATCGGAGTTCGTTTGCTATTTTTATGGCCGAAATAATAAACTTTTACGCATATAACGATATAATCAGAAATCGTGTAACTGTTTCTCAGAAACCATACGTTTTCCAACACGAGGAAACTTCACTTTAAAATATTTTGATCTATTTTCCAACACATATACTCCTATTTTCAAATACCATCACATTCTGAATCCTTAGCTTTAATTCGGAAACCCTTCAATATTATTCCAAAAAACTTGGGTTATTACAGGTTTAATTAGTGGATGGAGACGTTTTACATAGATAATGTGGTCCTTTATGCGATAAGTAGAGGAGTATCTTCCTTAAAGTTGATTCTATACTTGAATAATTAGAGCGTTTGAATCTTTTTATTATGAATAGAAAGATAATATTCATAATATTTATGAATAAATTATTCATTAGAGAATCAATGGTATTTATGGTACCAAATTAATTAGAGGGGTATAATAGACATTACGACTCGACTGTAATTATGAGATATAATGGAGCACTACTTAATATATGAATGATTCATTAAGACAATTTTGCATTTATTGAGAATACAAGGTCGTGAATAAATTGAATTAAAAATAGAGTCTCTAATTCGACATTGAACAAAAATGAGGAGAATTTTTTTTGCGTCAATTTACATTTCCAATTTTCGCAACAAGGATCTCGATTATACTTGTTGGATTGAAAATGATCATTTTATATTAGTTTTATAACAAACAAGTCAAACATATACAACCAACAAAAAAAATCTAACATATCAGTAGATTATCAGAATTACTAAATTGTTACAAGCTTAGAATCATCAACTTTTATTTTTCTTTATATTTTACCATGATAAATTCTCATATATGCCAATTTATTAGCCAAATAATCAAATCTCACAAAATATCATTCTGAACATCACAATGTTGGAGTTTCTAGGTCAATAGGATCGAATAACAAACATGAAACAAGTTCGAATACACATCGAAGAAGTTGCGGAATACTTACATCGATCGGTTGAGCGACGCGGAGACAACAAAAAAATGAAATTCTGCCTCCTTCACTGCATTCGGCAGTGAGTAGATTTGCTCACTGGTTTGGCCTTCGTTTGGGTCCTTCGTCAAGCTCCAAGCTTCGTCGAACGGTTCCCAGCTCATTGGTGACTTTCCTATCACTTTCGCATGTCTCGTAAGTGTGCTAGCACTTGTGATTTTGCCACAAAATCACACTCCAAGCTCCTCACTGCTCACGGTTTTTCAGCTCAAAAACCAGAAAGTTTTTGCCCCATTTGGGCGTGAACAAGAAGAAAGAAATGGGAGAGAGAGAGTTGTATTTTGGTTTGGAAATTTGTGTATTAAATACACACATTTGAATTTCAAATGAATTTCATTTGAATTTGGCTTTAAAAAGTCAAACAATTAAAGCCTCAACCACTCACATCACTCAATCCATCAAGTTGTCAAGTCACATCACTCAAAGTGACTTGTGATTTGACGCTTGATGCGACTAGCGATTTGACGCTTGATTTGACGTGCCACACTCGAATTCGAAATGCGAATGCGCTCGCAAATTATCTCAGGCTCGGGTTCGCTAATTGTAAATTAAAGAATTTTCCGTTGCGTTGTAATTAAATGATTACGCCTAGCGAAATCACTATTCACATCGCTAACGAATTAATTCTAAATTAACTCGTTCGCCTGAATTAAAATCTAATTTTAATTCCGCGTCGAAATCCAATTTCGTTTAATATATCAAATATATTAATTTCTCGATTAATTCCAAATTAATCGTTATCTCTCTTTAATTGATATTTTATCCCAGATAAAATATCTCCGTAATTAATCCAGATTAATTTTCTCTCTCTTATAATTAATCCCAGATTAATTTAGAGTGCGAGTCATACGTCATCGGTGAATCTTTGGTAAGCAACCCATGAGATCCCCAGATATGTTGGTAGTAAATTCGATTGTCGGACTATCCGAACACGTAAGTACCTCGTACTATGTTTTACCGATTTACAAGACAAGGTTGGCTTCTAGCAAAGCGCTATGCCTACCTAATTCTCAGGAAATATCCTTACAGGAATAAAGGATCTGTATCAAGCATAGTATATCGTAGTATTGCGTATTTCTGTCTAGTATCGGATGATCACATGCGAGGCCTGGGGCTGGTACAATGTCTGCCCCGTACGAAGCATATATCGGATAACTAGCAACTAGTCTCTTTAAAATTGGATAATCATGTCCAAGTCATATTATCCCGACGGTTGCAACCTTTATAGAGAACCAGTTCTGTATCCCTGCGTGATCATTAACTCCATATGACTGGAGTGATACTTCAATCTTGACATCACACCCAACACACTACGATTCTCGATATACCCAGAATTGGCGTACACAGAAACCAGTTAAAGCCGTGGACGACCTCAACCAAAGTATATTGATTGTCGTATGCATTAGCGGTGCAAGTCTCAAGTTAAGAACAAATACACCTACCCTGATTTCGGACTTCCATAGACACGTAGTCATACTACCAACGGAATTCCGAGGGGGTCTATCCAGAGTGAAGCTGTTTCTCGTACCATCGGTGAAACACATGTAGGGGTTTTTAGGGGCTGAATCCGGTAACGCAGCGGAAGCGGTGGAAAATCGTATTTTCCGATTTCAAAAATTTTTCTCGGATTAATTAAATAAACATATTTATTTAATATTCCAATAATCAAATTATGATATAAAATTCAATAAATCATATTTAGGTGAATTTACCAAATTACCCTTACTTGGTATTTTTGTCCATTTTAGTCCGAAATTGATCAAATAAATTTTGAATGATTCTAAATCATTTCTAAGATGAATTTAGCATGGTCAAAACATCAAAACACCAAAAGCAACAAAATCCCCAAAATTACTCATTTGGCCGAGAGCCTCACTAAGGTTCCAAGTTGTGCACTTTGTCATTTCATGCTTCAAAACACATCAAGATGTAATCGAATCAACATGAAACTTTATATGCATCATATACACATCCAAATACACAACATATATGAAAATCCCCAAATTTGGAATCGGTCTTAAACCCTAATTTTTCAAATTCTTCAAAATGTTCAAATTAGACCAAATAGTTTAAATCAATTACTTTAATCATCATTCTTCCATCCAATCCAAGTCTCAACACAATGAAACAACTCAAGATCAAATCTAGGTCATTTAAGAGTGGGTCAATAACTCTAGATTAGCAACATGGTTTCCAAAACCTTAAAAGAATAGTTATAACTACAATAGTCACAAGCTTTCTTCATCATACATGCTCAACACTTTCAACAAAACTTCCATCATAAAAAACACAAGAAATAAAGAAAAGAATAACTTAAGAACATCACAAGATGTTGCCTAGATCCTAAGGATCAATTTCCTTTCTAATAGTAAGTTTGAAAAACTTACAAAATCCAAGCTTTTCTTTGGTTTCTTCTTTTCTTCCTCACTTGCTTTCTTTGTTTTCTCTAATGGAGTTACTTGTAAAGTGTATTAGGTTATGAATAAAGTGAAATGAAAAACAATATATACATGTAACAAAAGTGCCTTGGCCGAATTTCACAAATTCAAACACAAGTCATGTAATTTCATTTTCATTTCAAATTTATTTAGTCAACTTGCATAAATATCATAATAACACTTTATTAGATATTTAATTAATTCAACAAAGGCAACTAATATCATTTACTACAAATATTCTAATGTAAGATATTTATATTTTAATTAATTTAATCATTTAACAATTAAATAATTAATTAATTAATCAAATACAAATATATTAAATATATGTATAATATTTACATTAAATATTAAAAACATATATTCATTTAGGATATAAGTCAAATAACTCATTTTGACTATTAATTAATGTGTATTTAAATTAATCAAGTATTAAATGTAAATACACAATAATTAGACAAATGACTATCTAGTCCCTTTAGCACGTATCTTGCGTTTAACCTTTAAACGACTTTATAAATAATCAATATTATTTATTAATGTTGCTCTAGTGCTCTACGAGTATGTTTCATTATTGAGACTCTCTAGATTCAGGTATATCCGTCACGAAATCTAATTTCGTGTCCATAATCTATCCACCCGTAGATTATGACGATCACAGATAATCTCGCTGAACCATACAGGTCGAGGTCATGGCAAATGTATAATTCCTCCGCCACAGGTATCCGGATAAATCCCAGAGATACAGATGTAAACGTCAAATCTCTATGGGGATTATCCAGTCGACTATTTCGTTAGCAATCTCTAAAAGTATGTTTAGAACTAGCTTCTAAACTTTACCACGGGCCCATGGTTTTATCTGATTGCTAATCATATGGACTACCTATGCTCTGATACACAGAACTGAAGGATCCTATCTTGATACACATAGGACACCTTGAGGATCTGTCTACACCCAAAGAACAGGCGGAGGTCTGATCTAAATATATCGGTGACGTGACTGCCATCTAAGTGTAGAAGATGTCTCATGTGCCCACAATGACATCTCAAGTCTAAGAATCACAAGTGCTACTCAACCCGAGAAGATTCATATTGACGGTGGTGTACCATCCATTAAGAATCTTCGGTTAGTCGTTCAGTGTTTATCCGCTATAAACACCTACACGTCTATACTAGTCTCCAAGACTAATGGTTCATTGAGAAACCATTGGAATCATATATTCCAGTATACGACATGTACTGGTCTCAACGGGTTTACGATACTGACCAAGTAGTGTAAACCTTTACCAGGAACTATCTGAGAATGACAACGTCATGATACTACTCAATGTCAGTTGCGACGCTTTTGCAACAGTACCATGACTAATCATTCTAAGGTCATTACGTCTTTACCATTTAATAAGATAGATTATATTATAGAAACTGCATATATTATTCATAATAATAATGTTTTACAGAAGTATTCATAAGAAATACAACCGGGAATTGGCGCTCTGAGCACCAACCCCAACAAAATCTCCCACTTGCTCTAGTGCCAATATCGATTGTATCTAATACCCATCGACTCCACGTGTTTATCAAACAACTTCGGAGGTATGGCCTTCGTCAGCGGGTCTGCTACATTATCTTCACTTGGTACCTTGTGTTGGACAAAATGACCCATAGCGTCACTATTTGCACAGATCATTGTGTTGTTGTAGCAAATTAACTATGTGACAAGGAAATTGCACTATCATCATTTGTGATTAGATCACCATAGATATATAAATGAAGAGAGGTCCCTATGATTAGTTCCTGGATTGAGAATGATATGAGACAGTATCAGTCCCCGAAGGATTAATCATTAAATATCCCTAGCCGGAGTATTATCGAGACTGGACATCGATAATGCAGAATAGGCTAGTATTGCACTTGTGTGCGTTGTGAGGGCACAACGGCATAGTTCTCATATATATATGTATCGGATACTTATGCAAGTGCGATAGGAGGTCGTGTTTCACCGATAGTACGGGAAACAGCTTCGCTCTGGATAGACCCCTCGGAATCCCATTGGTATTATGACTATGTGTCAATGGGAGGCCGAAATCAAGGTAGGTGTGTATAGTCTTAACCTGAGACTTACATCGCTAATACTTACGATAATCGATAGACTTTGGTCTTGGTGGTACAGGGCTTTAACCGGTTCTGCGTACACCACTTCTGGGTTTATCAGAGAGTCGTAGTGTATTGGGTGTGATGTCGAGACGGAAGTATCACTTCAGTCATAGTGGAGATGATGTCACACATGATACGGTACTAGTGCTCTTGAGTGATGCGCATCCAATCGGGATATTGTGACCAGGTCATAAATATCCGATTATAGAGACTATGTTACAAGACATCTGATATGTGTTTCGGACGGGGCAGACACTTATCCAGCCCCAGCCCTAGCACGTGACTATCCGATACTGGGCCGATATGCATAATACAATGGTATACTACGCTTGATACAGATCTTAATATTCTTAAATGGATATGTCCGGAGAATTGGGTAGACTTGGTGCTTTGCTAGGAGTCGACCTTGTCTCGTAAATCGGTAGAACGTAGTACATGGTACGTACGTGATTCGGATACACCGACGACCGTATTTACTGCCAATATATCCGGAGATCTCATGGGTCGCTTCCCGATAATGCACCGATGACGCATAACTCGAACTCATTAATAATCTGGGATTATATAGAAGAAAGAGAAAATTAATCTGGGATTAATTACGGAGATATTTTATCTGATAAAATATCGTCTAAAGAGATAGATTGATTAATTTGGAATTAATCAGTAAATTAATATATTCGATATATTAAACGAAATTAGATTTCGACGCGGAATTAAAATTAGATTTTAATTCGGGCGAACGAATTAATTTAGAATTAATTCGTTAGCGACATGAATAGTGAATTCGCTAGGCGTAATCATTTAATTACGACGCGGCGGAAAATTCGCTAATTGAGAATTAGCGAACCCGAGCCCGAGTGTGATTGCGAGCGTATTCGTATTTCGAATTCGAGTGCGGCGACGGAAGTCACATCAAGCGTCAAATCAATCGTCACATCAAGCGTCAAATCAAAAGTCACTTTGAGTGATTGATTGATTGATTGATTTGACTGATGGATTGAGTGAAAGACACACATCAAATCACTTTATTAAAGTGACATTTGAATAGTGATGTAAGTAGGTGAAATAGTGATTAGCTAAAGACTTTTACCATTTAATTTATTAGATATATTATTTTGGTAAATGGTTTTTAGCATATTTTCTAGGCAAATATATAAGACATTTTATTAGGTAAATGTTTGACAAGTCTTCACTTTTTCACCTCTCTCTCCCTTTGTTCTTCTTCATGCCAAAATGAAAGAAAACTCATTGTTTTCATACCAGTTCAGGCGTGAACTTTAGGGAAGGAATGAGTGGTTTTCATGGTGAAAAATCAAGTGCTAGCACACTTGCGACTATTGCGAAGGTGTTAGGGAGGTTCACCCATGAGGAGGGACTCATCCGACGGAGTTTGGAGCTTCGAAATGAGACCCGAATTAGCTCAAACCAGTGAGCAAATCTGCACAGTGGCGTGAGCAAGGTAGTGGGCTTTATGGCTTGATTCGTCTTCAAATCGACATAACCGATCAATGTAAGTATTCCGCTACCTTCGTTGGTGTATTCACACATTAATTTCATGTCTTGTTTGTGTTGGACAAAATGACCCATAGCGTCACTATTTGCACAGATCATTGTGTTGTTGTAGCAAATTAACTATGTGACAAGGAAATTGCACTCTCATCATTTGTGATTAGATCACCATAGATATATAAATGAAGAGAGGTCCCTATGATTAGTTCCTGGACTGAGAATGATATGAGACAGTATCAGTCCCCGAAGGATTAATCATTAAATATCCCTAGCCGGAGTATTATCGAGACTGGACATCGATAATGCGGAATAGGCTAGTATTGCACTTGTGTGCATTGTGAGGGCACAACGGCATAGTTCTCATATATATAAGTATTGGATACTTATGCAAGTGCGATAGGAGGTCGTGTTTCACCGATGGTACGGGAAACAGCTCGCTCTGGATAGACCCTTCGGAATCCCATTGGTATTATGACTATGTGTCTATGGGAGGCCGAAATCAAGGTAGGTGTGTATAGTCTTAACCTGAGACTTACATCGCTAATACTTACGATAATCGATAGACTTTGGTCTTGGTGGTACAGGCTTTAACCGGTTCTGCGTACACCACTTCTGGGTTTATCAGAGAGTCGTAGTGTATTGGATGTGATGTCAAGACGGAAGTATCACTCCAGTCATAGTGGAGATGATGTCACGCAGGATACGGTATTAGTGCTCTTAAGTGCTGCGCGGCCATCGGGATATTATGACAAGGTCATGTATATCCGATTATAGAGACTAGTTACCAGACATCCGACATGTGCTTCGTACGGGGCAGACACTTATCCAGCCCCAGGCCTAGCACGTGACTATCCGATACTGGGCCGATATACACAATACAATCGTATACTACGCTTGATACAGATCTTAATATTCTTAAATGGATATGTCCGGAGAATTGGGAAGACTTGGTGTTTTGCTAGGAGTCGACCTTGTCTCGTAAATCGGTAGAACGTAGTACTTGGTACGTACGTGATTCGGATACTTTGACGACCGTATTTACTGCCAACTTATCCGGGGATCTCATGGGTCGCTTCCCGATAATCCACCGATGACGCACAACTCGCACTCTTGAATAATCTGGGATTATATAGAAGAGAGAGAAAATTAATCTAGGATTAATAACGAAGATATTTTATCTAGGATAAAATATCATCTAGAGAGAGATAACGATTAATTTGGAATTAATCGGTAAATTAATATATTCGATATATTAAACGAAATTAGATTTCGACGCGGAATTAAAATTAGATTTTAATTCGGGCGAACGAATTAATTTAGAATTAATTCGTTAGCGACGTGAATAGTGAATTCGCTAGGCGTAATCATCTAATTACGACGCGACGGAAAAATCGTTAATTTGGAATTAGCGAACCCGAGCCCGAGTGTGATTGCGAGCGCATTCGTATTTCGAATTCGAGTGCGACAATGCAAGTCGCATCAAGCGTCAAATCAATCAGTCGCATCAAGCGTCAAATCACTTGTCACTTTGAGTGATGTGACTTGACAACATGTCACTTTAATAAAGTAGATGTGACTTGATGGACATGATGTGTAATGATGGCTTTTGATGGTTTGACTTTTAAAAGCAAATGAAAAGCAAATTCAAGTGAAATTCTTTTGAAATTCTCTAAAGTGTATAAGATACACTTGAAATTCAAATGCAAAACAAGATTACACAACTTCATCTCTCTCATTTCTTTCTCTTCTCTCACGCCAAACTGAAAAATGTTCACTGGTTTTGAACCAAAAATGCCGTGACAAATAGGGGAGCAAGAGTGGGTTTTTGTGGCAAAAACTCAAGTGCTAGCACACTTACGAGTCTTGCGAAGGTGGTAGGGAGGTTCACCCATGAGCCGGGATCCATCGGACGAGGCTTGGAGCTCTGTTTCGCAGCTCAAAATCTGAAAATGGAAGGCAGTGAACTGCTGCAGTGGGCGCCAAAACAGTGCGCCAAAACTGTTGAAAATTGATTTGGAATAATTTTCCCCAATTATTTCCTCTTGGCCGAATGTGTAATGAATTTTGGATTCTTGGAATTTTTTGATTTTGATTCATTTGATGAGTTGGAATCATTTAGGTTGATGTTAATTTGAATAGAATTGGATTGGATTTCGAATTGGACAAAAACCCCAAAATCCTTGTGTTGGCCGAATGGAATTATTGCACTAATGTCTTGGTAATTTTGATTTTGTGACATTGGATGTGTATGAAATCAAATTGGATGGTGATTTAATGTCGATTGTGGGTTCGATTGGATCGAAACCAAATCGGACACAAAATCCCTCCTTGCCCGAGAGCTTTGAAGCATGTAAATGGGTTTGATTTTTCAATTTGTGTGTTGGACATATGATAATGAATTGAGTATGATTAATTGGACTAATTTAGTGTTTTGGAAATGTTGATTTAGTTGATTAATCATATAATACACTTTAGGTAATCAAGCGTTTATTTTCCTTCCATTGAGTGATTCTTACTCAAGATCCGAGATTGGCAGGGGTTGTTGGCCAAAGTCAAGCCCTTGTCCGTCGAAGATGTGTTTTTATCACGAGGCTTTGTTCCATATCGGTGTCGTGTCCAAGTTGTGGTTTATTGGCCAAAGTCAATACCACTTCTTGTCCATTGACATTGATTACGAAGCTTCCATGTCAATGGGTCCGTGCTTGACTGGGATCACTAGGTTTGTTGTGCCAAAGCCAAGGCCTAGTTGATTCAGAGGAAAAAGGTTAGGGTATGCATTCGATGTATAGGCATATATAAGATATATGTTTGGGACTTGGATGTCCACCTACTGGATCTAGGAGTTGGATGAGATCCAATTGATCTTCGAGATCTACCTAGTTAATTATCATACAATTTGTTGGCCAAAGTCAAGATTGTGTGATATTTAACGGGATCCTAGCCCACTAGGAAACACGGTTTCCCTAGCACTCGACAGAGGGTTAGAGGTTCGACGAAAAATAGTGGGAGGCAAGTATTGAATTTGCAACATTCGTTCGAATACTCGCTAAACGGGCTCATCTATATTTTACTCGTCATATTAATCAAAAGTATTAGTTGGACTAATATTTTATGTTGTTTTAAATATATATATAGTTGGACTATATACAAACTCATTCGATACATAATTGATTTTATAATTGGATTATAGTAATCAATATAATTGAATTAAATGATAGTTGATTTTATAATTAGATTATAGTAATCAATATTAAAATTATAGTTGATTAAATAATTGGATTATTGTAATCATTATAATGAATAGTACCTTATTAAATTGATTAAATAGTTGGACTATTGAAATCAAGAAAGAATTGAAAAGTTGAATATTTAAAATATATAATCCTTGGATTAAATGTTTTAAATGATTTAATTTTCAAATTGGGAATAAATAATAGGTTACTTTATTTGATAAAATAACTTATTATACCTAAGCCCAAAATTAAGCAAATAAGTAGAGCATAAATCTTAGGAAGATTTATGTGATGATGACTTTAGTGCTTAATTTAATATACTTGACAATAAATCTATCTTTAGATTTAAAAGGTATTAAAATTGCAATTAATAATTCTTGGAGAATTAATTGACTATTCTAGTGGAGAAAAGTCAAAGTTTGCAATTGGGCAAGTTGCACAAGGTGCACATCATTTCGATATTCTAAAAGCCAAGGCTTGGCCAAAGGTTTGTGAAATATTGAAAAGTTAATTGACATATCCCAAAGTGACTACCATTTGGATATGGAAGACACGAAGGAATTAAAGAAATGGCGAGGCTCTAACTTTAAAAATATTTGTCAAAGTTATGTTCACTACTAGTATTGAAATTGGATTTTAAATACTTAGTGTGGTACATAAAATATATGTATTGATGTTCAGAATCCGCTATGAGCTGGATACTGACTTCAAGCCGAGATTTCTCTGCGAATCGGAAACGGGACGAAAGTCGCTGTTTCGACCGTAGATACCTAAGTTTAGGAACTACCCTTTGGGTATGTACTTAAATTAGGAACTGTTATAATGTAACTAGTTTGACTAGAGACATTATCTCTATATCAGTGTTTAATCCATTCTTGATAAACCTTTATATTCTAGAACACTAAATTGTTTTATTATATAAAGATGATACTGAGATAAACACATTAGATGTGAATAACAGAATTTATATTTTGAATATAATAAAATCTCAAACATATAAAAATGACAAATAAATAGCTCAAATTGATTTGATCAATAGAGACTTATTTGTGGCATTGTTTTCTAGGACACAATTAAACAAGACTCGTATATCCACACTTTTGAAGAGTGGGTACTATGACTGATTTGACTATTCAAATAAGGTCTGCGAATCTAATTTATTAGGTAAAGTACCTAAAATACTATTTAATTGGTAATAGTATAAGGGCCACCGATCTGTTAGCCCTATTCATGGTGAAGTAAGTGGGTGTTGGATAATATGACCCATAGCGTCACTATTTGTACAGATCACGGTGTTGTTGTACAAATTAACTATGTGACAAGGAAATTACACTCTCATTATTTGTGATTAGATCACCATAGATGTATAAATGAAGAGAGGTCCATATGATTAGTTCCTGGATTGAGATGATATGAGACAGTATCAGTCCACGAAGGATTAATCATTAAATATCCCTAGTCGTAGTATTATCGAGACAGGACATCGACAATGCTGAATAGGCTAGTATTGCACTTGTGCGCGTTGTGAGGGCACAACGGCATAGTTCTCATATATATAAGTATTGGATACTTAAGCAAGTGCGATAGGAGGTTGTGTTTCACCGATGGTACGGGAAACAGCTTCGCTCTGGATAGACCCCTCGGAATCTCATTGGTATTATGACTATGTGTCTATGGGAGGCCGAAATCAGGGTAGGTGTGTATGGTCTTAACCTGAGACTTACATCGCTAATACTTGCGACAATCGGTAGACTTTGGTCTTGGTGGTACATGGCTTTAACCGGTTCTGCGTACACCACTTCTGGGTTTATCAGAGAGTCGTAGTGTATTGGGTGTGATGTCAAGACGGAAGTATCACTCCAGTCATAGTGGAGATGATGTCACGTAGGATACGGTATTAGTACTCTTAACTGTTGCGCAACCATCGGGATATTATGACTAGGTCATGCATATCCGATTATAGAGACTAGTTACCAGACATCCGACATGTGCTTCGGACGGGACAGACACTTATCCAGCCCCAGCCCTAGCACGTGACTATCCGATACTGGGCCGATATACACAATACTACGGTATACTACGCTTGATACAGATCTATATATTCCTGTAAGAATATTTCTGGAGAATTGGGTAGGCATGACGCTTTGCTAGAAGCCAACCTTGTCTTGTAAATCGGTATAAACGTAGTACGCGATACTTACGTGTTCGGATAGTCCGACGACCGTATTTACTGCCAACATATCCGGAGATCTCATGGGTCGGTTCCTGAAGATTCACCGATGACGTATGACTCGCACTTTAATTAATATGGGATTAATTCGATGAGAGAGAAAATTAATTTGGGATTAATTACGGAGATATTTTATCTCGGATAAAATATCGTTAAAGAGAGAGAGAACGATTAATTTGGAATTAATCGATAAATTAATATATTGGATATATTATAACGAAATTAGATTTCGACGTGGAATTGAAATTAGATTTTAATTCGCGGGCGAACGAATTAATTTAGAATTAATTCGTTAGCGATGTGAATAGTGAATTCGCTAGGCGTAATCATTTAATTACGACGCAAAGAGAAAATTCATTAATTTGGAATTAGCGAACCCGAGCCCGAGATTGTTTGCGAGCGCATTCGCATTTCGAATTCGAGTGCGGCACGCAAGTCAAATCAAGCGTCAAATCGCAAGTCACATCAAGCGTCAAATCACATGTCACTTTGAGTGATGTGACATTTGAGTGATTGATGTGAGTTGATTTGTGGTGATTGACAAGCATTTAATGCTTGCTTTATGGAAATTAAAGAAATGGTAAATGGTTTTATTATATTTTGGAAATTATATAAACCTTTTACAATTTTTATTTTCCCACTCATTCTCTCTCTTCATTTTTCGGTCTTCACCATTTTTGGAACCAAAAAATCTCCTCTCTTTCCTCTCTTCTTCTTCACGATTTCTTCACTGGTTTTTTTAGCAAAAACCGTGAGTTCAAGAGGTGAAAGAAATGATCTTGTTGCAAGATCTTTGTGCTAGCACACTCCATGAGTCTATACAAAGGTGATAGGGAAGTGTCTTCATGAGCTTGGAATCACCTTGATAAGCTTGGAGCTTGGAGCATCAATGGAGGACCACCCAAAGCCGAAAATGGAGCTGCAGTTCACTGCCATTGCCGAGCTTGGAGGGAGGCAGAAACTTGAAGGCAGTTCAGTTTTTGTATTTGTTGCATCTCTACCGATCAATGTGAGTTATTCCGCACCTCCTTTGATATGTATTCAACTCGTTTATGCATGATTTATGATCCTTGGGACTTGATTGAAACTCAACAATGGTATCTTGAGCCAATTGTGCATAAAACGAATTTAGGGTTCTTAGCAAAATTTGGGGCTTTTTGATTTAAGCATGATTTTGACAAATTGTTTGTTTAAGAATGCTTGTATATGAATAAATTAGAGTTATATGTAATAAATTTGAAGAAAAATTAATTGGATTGATTTTCCCCAATTTGCTTATTGTTGGCCAAAACTTTAATTTGGGTAAACTTGATTTTGAGCATGTTTAATGAAATTGGATGATTTAGAATGTTTAAAGTATGTTTAATTGAGGATTGATTGGATCAATTTGTTGAAAATTACTTTGGAACAATTTTCCCCAAATTGCTTATGTTGGCCGAATTTAGTAAGTGCCCTAATGTCTTGGATTTTTGATTTTTTGTTCATTGGATGACTTGGAAATCACTTAGGGATGTTGAATTTATGTTTAATTTGGTTCAATTGGATTGAATTTGATTTGGACATAATTTTCCCATTATGGCCGAGACTTTAGCATGTGTTTATTGGGTTTGATTTTGATCAAATTATGTTGGACATGATTAATTGATGATAAGCATGATTAATTGGACAAATTTAGTGTTTTGGAAACTTTGATTTGGGTAATTAATAATGCTATACACTTTAGGTAATTTAATTGGGAAATTTGGAATTTTTGGAATTAAATTATTGGGCCTTAAAATTGGATTTGGGCTTTTAAAGTTGTTATTGGGTTTATTGGACTTTGTTGTACAAAGTTGGTTTAGGCCAAAATTGGTTGGATCCAATTAGGCCCAAAACCGCTTCCAAAAGGCCCAAATGCGACTAATGAACCTTTAACGTTTAATTGGGCCTAATGGGCCTAAATTAATTTATGGGCTTATGTGTTGGATAATATGACCCATAGCGTCACTATTTGTACAGATCACGGTGTTGTTGTACAAATTAACTATGTGACAAGGAAATTGCACTCTCATCATTTATGATTAGATCACCATAGATGTATAAATGAAGAGAGGTCCATATGATTAGTTCCTGGATTGAGATGATATGAGACAGTATCAATCCCCGAAGGATTAATCATTAAATATCCCTAGCCGAAGTATTATCGAGACTGGACATCGATAATGCGGAATAGGCTAGTATTGCACTTGTGCGCGTTGTGAGGGCACAACGGCATAGTTCTCATATATATAAGTATTGGACTTATGCAAGTGCGAAAGGAGGTTGTGTTTCACCGATGGTACGGGAAACAGCTTCGCTCTGGATAGACCCCTCGGAATCCCATTGGTATTATGACTATGTGTCTATGGGAGGCCGAAATCGAGGTAGGGTGTATAGTCTTAACCTGAGACTTGCATCGCTAATACTTGCGATAATCGGTAGACTTTGGTCTTGGTGGTACAGGGCTTTAACCGGTTCTGTGTACACCGCTTCTGGGTTTATCAGAGAGTCGTAGTGTATTGGGTGTGATGTCGAGACGGAAGTGTCACTTCAGTCATATTGGAGTTGATGTCACGCAGGATATGGTACTAGTGCTCTTGAGTGTTGCGCAACCAATCGGGATATTGTGACCAGGTCATGTATATCCGATTATAGAGACTATGTTACCAGACATCCGACATGTGCTTCGGACGGGGCAGACACTTATCCAGCCCCAGCCCTAGCACGTGATTATCCGATACTGGGCCGATATACACAATACTACGGTATACTACGCTTGATACAGATCTATATATTCCTGTAAGAATATTTCTGGAGAATTGGGTAGGCATGGCGTTTTGCTAGAGGCTAACCTTGTCTTGTAAGTCGATATAAACGTAGTACGAGGTACACTTACGTGTTCGGACAGTCCGACGATCGTATTTACTGCCAACCTATCCGGAGATCTCATGGGTCGGTTCCTGAGAGATTCACCGATGACGTATTACTCGCACTTTGATTAATCTGGGATTAATTAGAAGAGAGAGATATAATTAATCTGGGATTAATTCGATGAGAGAGAAAATTAATCTGGGATTAATTGCGGAGATATTTTATCTGGGATAAAATATTAATTAAAGAGAGAGAACGATTAATTTGGAATTAATCGAAAAATTAATATATTTGATATATTATTCGAAATTGGATTTCGACGCGGAATTAAAATTAGATTTTAATTCGGGCGAACGAGTTAATTTAGAATTAATTCGTTAGCGACGTGAATAGTGAATTCGCTAGGCGTAATCACTTAATTACGACGCGACGGAAAATTCGTTAATTTGGAATTAGCGAACCCGAGCCCGAGAGTGATTGCGAGCGCATTCGCATTTCGAATTCGAGCGCGGCACGCGAGTCACATCAAGCGTCAAATCGCTAGTCGCGTCAATCGTCAAATTAATTGTCACTTTGAGTGATGTGACTTGACAATATGTCACTTTATTAAAGTGAATAGATGTGATGTGACTTAAAGTTAAAAGTTGAAATGATGAAAAGCTTTATTGTTTTTAACTTTTGACTTTTGAATTAAAAGATAAGATATATATGTTTTATTTATTTTACTTGGTAAATGAAATAAAAAATATATATATTAAAAATCTTTTTCTCTCTCTCACATGCAACATTTACGTTTTCTCTCATCTCCCTCCTTTTCTTCCTCTCTTCTTCACGGCATCACTGCCGATTCTTCTTCATTTTCTCTGGTTCACCGAGCATTTGAGAAGCAAAATGGAAGATGATGAGTGCTAGCACACACCTTGAATGATACAAAGGTGATAGGAAGTGAGTTTGTGAGCATGGAATCTCAAAGCTTGGAGCTTCAATGGAGTTCATGCATGGCCGATTCTTGGAGGTTCAAAGAGGACTAAAATCGCACAGCCACTGCAAGGAGGAGCCACTGCCGTGAGCTTGGAGGGGACAAAATCGCACCTTGTTCTTCATTCATCAAAACCGAAATTCAATGTGAGTATATTCCGCACCTCCTTTGATGTGTTCATATGTGGTTTTTTATGCATGATTTGTGATCCCTGGGACTTTGATTGAACACTTTCAATGGTATCTTGAGCTTTTGATGCATGAAAACCGAATTAGGGTTCTTGAGCAAATTTGGGGCTTTTTGATTTTAGCTTGATTCTGACAAATTGATTCTTTAAGAATGTTTGTATATGATCTAATTTGAGTTATATGTAATCAATTGGCAAAAAATTGATTGGATTGATTTTCCCCAATTTGCTTAATGTTGGTCAAAACTTTAATTTGGGTAAACTCGATTTAGGCATGATTTGGTTGAATTGTTTGATGAATTATGCTTGAATGAGGTTTAATTGAAGTTGCACATGATCAATTTCAAGAAAATTGGATTAGATCAATTTTCCCCAATTCTTTAGGTTGAACATGAAACTTGAAATTGGGTAAAATGTGTTTGAGCATGTTTTAATTGAATTGGATGTTTAAGTATGCTTAGAACATGTTTAATTGAGATTGTGTGTGATCAATTTCATGAAATTGGATTGGATTCAATTTTCCCCAAATTGAAGGCTTGGCCGAAAATTGAATAACCCTAATGTCTTGGTAATTTTGTTTTGTTTGATCATTGGATGACTTAAAACAATTGGTTAATGTTGTTTTGAAGTTCAATTGGATTGAATTTGATTTGGAACATTTTTCCCTTTTAAAGTGGCTTGGCCGAATCTTTATGGACATGAAATTCATTGTGATTTTGATGTTTAATTCATTGATGAATTGAATTGATTTGGGAAATTAAGATTGTGGACTCAATTGGATTGAAACCGAATCGAATTGAAAAACCCCTATTGCCGAGACTTGATAGCATGTTAATGTAGGAGTTTTTAGGGGCTAAATCTGGTAACGCAGCGGAAGCGGCGGAAGATCGTATCATCTGATTTCAAAACTTTTTCTTGGATTAATTAAATAAACATATTTATTTAATTGCCCAATAATCAAATTATGAAACAAAATTTCAAATGAATCATATTCAAGTGAAATTACCAAATTACCCTTATATGGTATTTTGTCCATTTTAGTCCGAAATTGATCCAATCAATTTTGAATGATTCTAAATCATTTCTAAGATGAACTTAGCATGTTCAAAACATCAAAACACCAAAAGCAACCAAATCCCCAATTTCTTCATCAAGGCCGAATGCTCCCAAGGGGTGCCATTTGTGCACTTTGTCATTTCATGCATCAAAACACATCAAGATGTAATCCAATGAACATGAAACTTTATATGCATCATATACACATCCAAATACACAACATATATGAAAACCCCCAAATTTGGAATTGGTCATGAACCCTAATTTTTCAATTTCTTCAAATTGGACAAATTAGACCAAATTGGTTAAATCAATTACTTTAATCATCTTTCTTCCATCCAATCAAAGTCTCAACACAATGAAACAACTCAAGATCAAATCTAGGTCATCTAAGAGTGGGTCAACAACTCTAGATTAGCAACATGGTTTCCAAAACCTTAAAAGAAAGCTTATAACTACAATAGTCACAACTTTCCTTCATCATACATGCTCAACACTTCCATCAAAACTTCCATCAACAAAAACACAAGGAATAAAGAAAGAAATAACCTAAGAACATCATATGTTAAAGCCTAGATCCTAAGGAACATTTTCCTTTCTAATAGCAAGTTGGAAAAACTCACTAAAATCCAAGCTTTCTTTGATTTCTTTTCTTTCTCACAAGCTTCCTTTGCTTCCATTAATGGAGTTTTCTTTAAAGTGTATTAGGTTATCAAATGAAATGAAATGAAACAATTTATACTTGTGCAAGACAAGCCTTGGCCGAAATTCATTAAGCCAAATTCAAGAAATTGTAATTTCAATTTCATTTCACTTATTACTTTATCAACTTGCATAAATATCAAAACAACAACTTTAAAGACATTTAATAAAGTCAACAAATGCAACTAAGATAAATATAACTCTTATATATTAAGTGTTATGGCCGAAATTCAATCAAAATAAAGAAAAAAATATTTTTCATTTTCAAACAATTTGAACAAATATCTTAAGAAGTCAAATCCAATTTGACTAACCTTTTCCTTTAATGTATAAGTCAACAATTGCAACTTATAATCATTTCCTAACTTATCATTGGTGATATTTTATATTTTAATTATATTAATCATTTAACAATTAAATAATTAATAATTAATTAAATATAAATATATCAAATATATGTATTATATTTACTTTAAATATCTCAAATACATATATTGATGATATATGTCAAATACCTTTATTTGACCATTTATTAATGTGTATTTAATAATATCATATATTAAATACAAATACACATTAATTAGGAAATGACGGTTCGGCCCGTTCGCATGTATTTTTCGTTTACCGATTAAACGATTTATAAATAATCATCATTATTCATAAATGTTGCTCTAGTGCTCTACGAGTATGTTTCATTATTGAGACTCTCTAGATTCAGGTATATCCGTCACGAAATCCAATTTCATGTCCATAATCTATCCACCCGTAGATTATGACGATCACGGATATCTCGCTGAATCATACAGGTCGAGGTCATTGCATACGTATAATCCCTCCGTCACAGGTATCCAGATAATCCCAGAGATATAGATGTAAACGTCAAATCTCTATAGGTATTATCTCGTCGACGTATCTATTAGCAATCTCTAAATAACGTCGGAACTTACTTCCGAAGTATACTGTGGCCACAGATTAACAGACTGCTAATAATATATGGACTACCTATGCTCTGTACACAGAACTGACGGATCCTATCTTGACACACACAGGATATCCTGAGGATCGATCCACACCCAACGTACAGGCGGAGGTCTGATCTAAATAGATCGGTGACGTGACTGCCATCTAAGTGTGGAGGATGTCTCAACAATCCACAGTGGTGTCTCAAGTCGAAGGACCACTATGCTACTCAACCCGAGAAGATTCTTATTGACGTTGGCGTACCATCCATTAAGAATCTTCGGTGAGCCGTTCAGTGTTCATCCACTATAAACACCTACACGTCTATACGAGTCTCCAAAGACTCATGGTTCATTGGGATAAACCATCGACCAAGTCTCGATATACGACATGTACTGGTCTCAACGGATTTGACTAACCGACCCGTGTTAGCAAATCTTGACCAGGAACTATGTTTGATAATATACATATAGCAGTGACACTTCCCAATGTCAATTACAAACTAACTTTGTAACTGTACTGCATTATATATTATCGGGCCTTTGTCTAATATATACATATCACTAAACCACATTTAGTTTCAATCTAATCGTAATCAGATCGAATACGTATATAAAAACAAGAGGTGCAACCAATAAATAAGTAATATTATGGAATAAGGGGATGTTCGTATTCATGAATCAGACATAATACGGCCCGGATTGGCGCTATGAGCACCAACCCCAACAATTTCTCCCACTTGCTCTAGTGCCAATCCACGGTATCATATACACGTCTCAATGTGCATCGTATGCACATGGCCCTCAAAAGCTCACCCAGTACTTAAGAGGTAGGCAACAAAACAAGTCCTCTATGACATATTGAGTTTGTCAAACAAATCCAATCGTTTCCCATAGTCAGCATCATTCATATTTTGTAGAATCTAGATTATACATTAATATGACTCTGATGCTACACAGTATTGTGCTACAGCTACTGAATTGTCCAAGTATTTAAGGATCAAATCCAAAATACTATGAAGACAACCGCAAGCACAATAACAATTCAAAAACTTCTAATTAAAAGGTCACTATGCAAACTTCATAAGTCAATACTTCAAAAGTTGCATTTGATTCCACTAAATAGTAGAATCCTTCGTGACACTCCCATGCATCTTTTCTGACTCTTTATGATGTAGACTGTCTAACGTCATAATTAGTCTCAAAACTAATATGACCCTAATGGTTTGCAGACTATATTCTCCATGAATTAGAACTCGTTCTAATATCTCAAATCAAAGATCACAAAGAACGTGTTTCAAGATCCATCCTATGGTCTCTAGGATGTCAAATAACTCGTAACAATTACGATTAAATCGACATCTATAATCGCATGTAATAAAGTATTCACTATGTCTCATCAAATGATACATAATATTGTTTAGACATTCTAATCAATATCTTTTCGAAAAAGGAATCATCCTTTATGAAAGATGAATACTATGTATAAGACATACAATAACTG
>SKCR01007785.1:600000-801260 GCA_019454045.1 Zanthoxylum bungeanum
GCAAATATCAACCCTAGTTTCATGTTAGATAAAGTTGCTTTCCCTAATTAGGATTTGGGACAAATACCTTGTGAGTATTGAATAGAAATTCAAAAGCTGTTTGACTTGAGGGTATGTGAGAAATCATCCGCACAAGTATTATATTTAAAAAAACAAAAACAAAATATAGATGTCATCTATTTATTTTTTGAATTTTTTGATATATTTTATTAAAAAATAGGGTGGGTCTCATGACTTATAAGATTTTTTTTTTTTTTTTTTCCACAGAAGTTTTTCTTGTGAGAAATTGATGATAATTCTGTCAGTATATGGTAAGCCATTTGTCTAAGAGAATAAATATGCTTATTTTTTATATCACAATTTACATATATATAATAAAATACAATGAATATATGTAACTTTTAAATTAAAGTAAAAACAACTACAAATATATAAATAGTGTCAAATAGACCCGGTCACGGTTCCGGTTCCGAACCGGAACCGAACCGGTTGGAACCAGACGGTTCCGGTTCCGGAACCGGAACCGGAACCGTGATTGACCGGTTCGGTTGGGGTTCCACCCCAACGCGAACTGGTCCCAACGGCTAGTAGCCGTTGGGTTTAAGGGCTCCCTGCCCCTTAAATTTTTAAAAAAATGGCCGTTGGCCATTAAAAAAAAAATTGTAAAATTATATAATTCCTATTATACCCTAATAACGGTAATAAAACGGTTATATTTAGGGGCATTTTCGATATAAAATTTTTTTCTAAAATTCTATAAATATGGGTCATTTTTCATTATTTCAACACACCAATTTCTCAAATCCCTCAATTCTTACAATTCTCTTAGTCTCAATTCTCTCATTTATAATAACAAATTAGTTATTATCATTCTCAATTTTCTTATTATTCTTACTTATTTATTTAAAAAAATGGCAAGATCATCTGAGAACATTATGTCAAATATGCCAACCCAAGAGAGCGGCCCTAGTGTCGGTTCACAATCACTGAGAAGAGATGTTAAGGCTCGTTCCTCAGATGTTTTCAAAATTCATTTTCATTTAGACCACCAAGAAGATGAAAGTTCAAGAGCAGTTTGCAATTATTGTGGGGTTTCCTACAAATTTTCTGGTGGATACGACAATATGATCAAGCACCTGGAAAGACATCATGCGGTTGAACTTGGAATTGATACGACGCAAACTCAAATGGCCAGGTACGCATCATCTAGTAGAGATACGAGTGTTGTAGATTTATTTAAATATTCTAATGCAAAAAATAGAGAAGAATTTACGAAATTAACTTGTATGACACATCTTTCTTTAAGCTTTGGTGAAAAACTTCATTTTAGTAATTACGTGCATAATGCTTTAAATCCTGCTGCATGTAAAATGACTCGAAACAAAACAAAACGTCATATTTTTAAATTATACAAAGATGATAAAATTATTTTAAATGAAATATTTAAAGAGATTAAAGGTCGTATTTCTATATGTTTTGATATTTGGAGTGACCATTGGCAAACACACTCATACATAAGTGTGACTTGTCATTGGATTGATGCATCATTTACCATGCAAAAACGACTTATTGCATTTAGAGTTTTTGATGAACAACATATTGCACAAAATATTTATAGAATGATGAAGGTAATTTTTGATGAATATGGTTTAGTAGATAAAATTTTAACAATTGGATTTGATAATGCATCTGCAAATACTGCATCCATCAATGATTTAAAAGAAATATGTCAACCAAATTTAGGGGGTCGATTTTTTCATATTCGTTGCACATGTCATGTCCTTAACTTATGTGTTCAAGATGGTCTGAAATTATTATCACCTTTCATTGATCCTATTAAGACGACACTTAATTGTATTTGGTCATATTCTCAAGTTAGGAGAGAATGGGTCAAGTTTTGTAAAATAAATGGTATTAAACCGATTAAATTTTCAAGAGATGTTCCAACATGTTGGAATTCAACTTATTTTCTTTTATGTCAAACATTACAATACAAAGATGAATTATGCAGTTTTTTTTTCAACATGTTCAAAATATCATACTTTTTCCTAGTCAATGAGATATTTGTGAAAAAAAATTAGAAATTTTAAAAGTTTTTAATGATGCTACTTTAATTTTTAACGAAGTTTATTATCCTACATCACATTTATTTCTTCTTGAAAGTTTGAATATTGTTGGTACTCTCGATGAACATGTTGAAAGTAGCGATCCTAATGATTTTGTTTTGTTCGAAGCCATTACTGCTATGAAGGTAAAATGGTTGAATTATTTTAGAGAAATTTCTTTATTTTATCTTATTGCTGCTGTTTTTGATCCTAGATTTAAATTAGAAGGTTTGAATAATGCTTTACAAGCTTATTATGGTTATTTATGAATATTAAATGAAATTGATATTACAAGAATAATAGTGAGATTAAGAAATGATTTAATTGAGTTATTTAATTATTATATTGTAAGATATAACTTAGGAACATTATGTGAATCCAGTAGTGGCGAACCGGTAATTCAAATAAGACTTAGCGCAGAGGATCATTGGTTACTGCAACGAAATAAAAAATGTAGGAATACGACAACTAATAACCCCGAATTAGATAATTATTTATCTACAAATTTCGAGTTTCCTAATGAAAGTTTAGTTAGTAAAAATTTTAAAATCCTTGAATTGTGGAACCGACATCAAAATATATATCTTGTTTTATCAATTATTGCTAAAGAGATATTGACATCACCTATTTCACCGTTGAGGTTGAGCAAGCCTTCAGCTTGGGAGACAATATATTGGAAGCTAGACGATCTTCATTACATTCAAGCACTCTAGAAGCAACAACTTGTATGGATGATTGAACTCAAGCTTATCTGAGACAACAAGAAGATGCCCCCGATGATTTTGAAGACTTGTTCGATAATGCATCTGCAACAACAAGTGCAAGCGGAACCGCAACTGAATGATCAACTGATAATGATGATTGATAATTACAAAATTGTAAATTTCCAAAGGGGAAATATCTTAAAATTGTAATGGACTACGTGAGTTTGATTCCTCTCACCCCTGGAGGATACGTAGGCAACATAAATTTTTTAAAATTTAAGTTCAAGCTCTTCAATTTAATAATTTTATTTATTTATTAAATTAATCTAATTTATTTTAATTTATTTTCGAATTTTTTATATAATTAAAAAAAAGGTTTGAACCGAACCGGAACCGGAACCGACCGATTTGATTCCAGTTCGGTTCACGGTTCCGGTTCCACTTAAGTGTGAAACCGGAACCGAACCGCCGGCCATGTCTAGTGTCAAATTATTAAAAAAGTAAAATATTATTTAAATTTTACTCATCTCACATTTTTCGATGCAAAAATCAATAATTACATTAACATAATCTATTTTATCTACCAACTCATTTTCAATGGATAATATAATGAACCAATTTAGTTTTTCTTGCGACATGTAAACCAAAAGTAAGACTTGATTATTTTCAACTCAGAAAAACTTATCTTTGCAGAGACAATTAGATATGACAATTATCCAATTGGATATGAATAATTGACATCCATATCTAATCAATATATATATCCAAGATGGAAAAATCCATATCCATATCCATTTTTTAAATATTGGATATGGATTTTATCCACATGGATATGCATATCAATTGATATATATATATATATATATATAAATTTTACTATAGAAAATATTATAATTGAATCACTTATTAATTAAATTAATATTAAATAATTTATTATTATGTTAAAATATTTTAACTAATAAATTAATTATTTTCCAATTAAATTAATAAGTGATGACTAAGGTCCCATGCCCGGCCTGGGTGCTGGCCCGACACCAAGTTGTCATCGACTCCCGACATCAGGCCCAGGTCTCGAGTCGGACCTCAGTCTCGACACTGGGCCCAGTTCTTGGCACCTAAGATCGGCTCGGGTTCCGAGCCAGGCCTGAGTGTCGACAACAAGTCGAGCCCGACTCTCGACACCAGGCCCGGGTCTCGAGCCAGACCCGAGTCTTGGAACCGAGCCTAGCCCGGACTCGGGTGCCGAAAATGAGTTGAGTCTGGATCCCGACAACAGACCCGGTCTCGGCACCAAGCCCAGTTCATATCTTGAAATATATCCCCATTCGTCCTGGGTCCTGGCACTGAGCCTGCTAGGGTCCCGGCACCCGGGCTTAGGTTTGAACCTAAGCTGGATATCTTCATGTTAATTTTTATAATTTTATCATAAAGGTATTTTTTTAATTAATGACACTTTTTATTTCTCTATTTTCAGTTTTATAATGGATAACGAATTAATATCCTTACCCATCTACTGTCCACCCAATATCTAATTGGATATTTAAAAATTATTCATCTTTATATCCAATAAATATTGGATGGATATTATCCAAATCCATTTAGATAGACAATTGAATATCCAATAGACGTGGAGATTTTTACCATCCCTAGAGACAATTGTTATGAGTATAGTTAACAAAATTATGTCAGCAACTCATGTATTTAGAAATCAATTAGTCCTCGAATTCAAATGAGTTAGCATATCAACTATCCTCCTTATGTCATCTAGTAAAACTTTTCTCAATTTTGCAATTATTATTATTATTATTTTAACAAATGAAATAACTAAATAACAATATATTCAATTGGGAACCTCAAGGGTTGCCTCAGTGGTAAAGGCTTTGGGCTTGGGTGGTTTGCTCTCTCTCAGGTTCAAGGTTCGAATCTCACTAGATGCATTTCCTTGGGGCCATGTCTCCTGGTGTGAAAAGCTAGCGACTTACCCTGATCTGCGTTGGGAAACTTCTGAGGGCACGGGACACTGATCCCGAGGATTAGTCGAGGTGCGCGTAAGCTGGCTCGGACACCCGGATTATCCAAAAAAAAATATATTCAATCGGTGTCTTAATTTTTCTGTAACAATTTAGGGCCCTAGGCTACTTATGGCTCAAAGCCAGCTCTTGTAGACCGGAATTCAGTGCTAAAACTGATTTTTTTATTATTATTATTATAAATAATTAAATTTTAACTGTCCACTGTTATATATACACGTGCGACAGAAGATTATAAGAAATTGAGCACAATGGATACAAATTCCTTTCTCGGACATGGACAAAACACTATAAGCAAATTTTGCAAGAATAATTGCATGGAATATGAGAATTTTCTGAGGGTCCCTGTATGCAGCCTCTTGCATGTCCTTAATACAGATTTGTAGTGTTGTGTATATGGAGTTTTAATGTAAAGATCTTAGGACTGGATATAACTCTTTTTGCTCTATTCACCATTTTTGTATGTCACTCGTATTTAGTTTTGTACCCATTTACCTTGCAGAAATTTTGTGAATGAAAATATGTAAATCTATGCATGGAGTCCCTTTTTCAATTAGATGCCTTTGCCGTTCCCCTTTTACTCCTGACTTTTTATTACAACAAATATTGTACAAAATAAACGGCGGCATATTATTTTCATTACAAAGCATTGAGAAATTAACAATTGGAGGAGGACTTCAATGGCTTCCATTTCTTGCTTCAAATAGAATGCAACTGTAAGGCTTCATTTCGTAAGTATATAATCCCACCATCTTCTCCGGGACAGGCTTACCTTCACTAGAGAAAAACCCTGGGAATGGAAGAGCCGTGTCAACCAGACGACACCATGTCATCCCTTCTGGAGGTGGGGGTAAAATAACACTTTCGGACTGGTCAGCTGCATTGAAGGCAATGTATAGATCGCCCTTTATTTGAGCCACCTCGGAGCCTAACTGACTCTCTGCTTTGTCAACCTTCAACCTCATGGCCAGGAATTTGCAGTCCGGATCTTCCCATCTTGGGGGAGATTGATTGCTTCCATGCCAATCGATATTTTCTTCTTTCAAAAAGTTCCGCTGTTGAAGGAGGTCACTTCGTTTCAGTCTGAATGAACTCATAAATGAGATGAACGCTGTGGTTTGAATGCCAAAACCTGTTGCCGGAGAATTCCAGTCGAAAGGTTTTCTGTCCCCATATGAAGAGGAACCCCCAGAAGATTGGCCACATTCATCCCCCATATTTAGGATTGGAACACCTAGTGAAACAAATAAAACAAAGAGGAAATTGCGAATTTGTTTGAGTCGCCTTTCAAGAACAGCGGTTTTAGTTGTAGGCCCTTCTTCTCCACAATTCCAGCTTAATTCTGAAGCTAGTCCACCGCTACTGAAGCTGACCAAATCCAGCAGAGGAAGTCCGGAGTTCCTGGCTATAAAATTGAAAGAAAATGCAGGGCCTCGCCCATCTGAAAAGATATCCCCACTGCCACAAAGTCGAGTGGCCAGGTCACTAAGAAGAGCCTCACCTCTTAAAAAGTTCCTCACATCGTTACAAAAGTTCGTATTTACCTCTGCCCATCTCTTCCAATGGGGAAAACGTGTCTCCCTTGGTTCCACAGCATTTGGGTCCCAGTGATCTGCAATGAGTTTGGTCTGCGAGAGTATGGGATCAAAAGCAATTGCTTCAATCAATGGAGGGCGAGGCAAATGCTCACCTTGAAACCTTCTGAACAGAGATGACGCATTTATGAAACAGAAACCATCAATGTGAAACTCAATCACCCAATGCCTAAGACTATTTAAAATCATCTGTTGGACTGTGGGATAGCTACAATTCAAAGCATTCCTGGTTTCTGAATCCTCACCTCCATTCACATAGTAATAGGATGAATCATCAATTCCTTGCAGGGCATCATCAGCAGTATGGGTGTAAACAACTTCCAGTAAAACCTCTATCCCATTGGAATGCAACTTCTTCACCATCTCCTTCATCGAATTAACGGCAGATATGGAGCCATGAGAAGGTCCGTGCAGGTTAGTTGGTGAGAAGAAATGATGTGGAAAATATGGACCTCTCTGTTCATCAAATGAAAATATTGGCTCCAATAGGACTGCATTTATGCCAAGATCCTTCAAATGGTGCACCTTCTCAGTAACACCAGAGAAGGTCCCAGCTATGTCAGTAGGAAGTCTGCTAGACTTGTGCTCAGTAAAACGTGTGACATTCAACCGATAAACCACCAAGTTTTCCATTGGTAAGTTCAGACGAACATCACCACCCCAGTCGAAATCAGGTTCCTTGCATAATCGTCCAAGATATTTCGGTGGCAAGCCCAAGTCATGATAATTAGGAACAGAATTCACAATAATTTTAGCATATGGATCCAGAAGAACACTCTCCAGATGAGACTTGTATCCATCTCCCTGACTGAAACCCCCCTTGAACCGATAGCCGTAGCTGACAAAGTTCCAGGCACTTTCCATCGAGGCATGCCAGACATCACCCGATCGATTGACATATGGATCAAGATCAAGCTCTAAAGCAGGTTTATCTGCTGTAGTGTCATCGTACAGGCATAGAACAACACCTTCTGCATTTCTTGAAAAGATAGCAAAATTCATGGAACCATCAGTTGAAAAGGAGAGACCCATAGGAGCTGGTAAACCAGTATTAAAACCAAGTGGCACACAAAACTTTGCCTTCAGATGACTCCTGATTTCTAAATCACTTGAACCGTCATCTAATGGAGATTTCAGCAAGAATGAGAGATAAAAGGGAGTATGTTTTGCCTCAAACTCCAATTCAAGAGCAAATTTACCTAAAGTAATCTGACTAAATGGGGTTTCAATGATCCCAGTTTTGGCATCTGGAACAAAATATTGAGAGTCCAGATGCACAAAAGACGATGAATCAGAACTGTACACACCCCAAATAAGAAACAACTTGTTTTCACCACCGCCAATTTGCAAAGACGAAACTTCAATATTCACTACATATTTGACATTCTTCTTCCCAACAGAAACATTCACCAGACCACCAAGCTCAGTCCTAAATAGATAAGTGGAAACCTTCTGAAGCTCGTCAACTTCAGGACTCAGAGTAAACACATGCTCAGATTCATCCAAAGAAACTCGCGATGCAGCACACACTCTTAAATCAAAAGTTCTCAAGACAATCTGAGAAACATCTCCGTAAAGCTTCCTTTCCACATCCAGTCTACCAGGTACTTGTGAAATTTTCAATTTACTAACATAACGCGAGGCAGCACATAATTTAGATGATGATGATGATGATACTACGGCTCCACAATTCAAACAACATGACCTAATTGCAAGTGATGGAGCAAGGATTCCCATCTTTTGTTTGCAAAAAAATAATTTAAATGAATCAATACAAAATTAATCAAATCCAGCATGTAGAATAATAAATAAATCAGGATCATACATAAATCATCATTCAAAAATCATGGAACAAAAAGTGAATAATAGAGAATGGAACTTACAGCATTTGATGATTTTGTGATGTTCGATGAAATGATTGATGGAAGAGCGTGGCAAGTGGCAGAGAAAATGTGCGAAACCGAGCTAAGAGAACAGCGTCAATTTGTTTTCTTTTTTTGAAATTTATATTTGGTTTGCTAAGGACCGCACAACGCAGCATCATTAACTGAGAGCGATTGGTTTGAGATTAGCTTACTTCATTGGTGTTGAGATTTGTTTATTCTTTCGATTTGATTCTTTGAAGTGAACGTTTAATAAATGATTCAATTCGATTATATATGATTTAATATTTATTTTATTATTTTTTTTATTAGTTATTGTTATTTTTTAATTAAGATTCGAGAAATTATAGCTAATTATCATAAAAAAAATATTATCGATATCTGGTGAGATATTTTAATAAATATATTAATTATGTATATATTTATGAAGAATTAATGTAAATAAAAAGAATCTATTTAATAAACGAATCGAATACGATGAATCGAATACGAATCCATTACGTTTTGATTCGATTTGTTTAAGATTCAATACAAATTCGATTCGTTGATTCGTTTTACCACTCTTACCTTACTTCAACCAAAACGACGCGTTTCAGCCCCCAATTTAAATGGTGGCCAGCAGTGTAGTATACGTATTCCGTTTGGATTGATTTGAATTCTAGTTATTTATCTTTTTCTTCTGAAAGTTATTCCAGCAGCAAGAATTAAAAATTAATATCATGATGTTGGTGAAACGTGTTATTTTTCAAAAATGATAAAAGGGATTAAATGGAGACTAAAATTAATAATAAAGTATGGCTGTGTTAAAAAATATTTTTTACCAACAATATTACGTGATTTGTTTAATCCCCATTTAACGTCCATATCAATGCTCGGTTACTTAAATTTTATTATATTTTATTAATATATATTATATTAAGATGTACTAAATTTTATATGGTACTTGAGTTTGGTGTAATCTGGACTGTATTGTATAATAATAATTATATAATTAATGTTATTTTATTAATAAAAATAAAACAACCATGGGAAAATTTTGACATATGAACCATTTCAATCATATTTGATAGTGTTAGAATCTTCTTCATATCAATATTACCAGCATTAGAGCTTAAGTTTGCCGTAAATCTACAATCAAATTAATTTTTATATCCTATAGCCCTGATTGTATATCTAAGATGAGTAGATGCTCCAATGCCAGAGATATTGATATCGTTGCGTTGAGACAGAGACGATGATTTTAACAATACCAAATATAATATTAAAATACATTAAAACACATCAATAGTCGGTGATGATAACCGCTGGTGGGGGATGAAAATAATTATCAGTAGTAATAAAATATTAATTTTTTAACTGAAATTAATTTAAATAATTTAAATATAAATGAAAAATGATATATTTTCTTAAAAAAGTATCTATAATATATCCATTGGAAAAGGTGTGATTGTTTCTGTCATTGGTGAATTGGCCAGTGATGTTTGATGTCATAACACTAACATGTACTGATAATATCGTTACATATCCGTTTAATACATTTTTTTTTTTTTGAAATCGTTGCCATCAAATCACCTATTTGGAGCTTAAACATAGTAGGTAAAATCTCAGATTGTCTCAAGCTCTTATAAAAAATGCACTCTCTGAATTCGAACTCAAGACGTCAATGTGAGATCTTAAATCCTACACCGCCAAGCCACCTTTGAGGAGACAGCAAACAAACTATGAAAGAACAAATTTTCTACTAGCTAGATAAAGCCCCAGCACCATAGTTCTCTTATCCTAGAATTTCTCTTTCAAACTTGTAGTCTCATTTTTCACATATTTACTTTATAAGAACTTCAAAGAAATGAATTCTAACTTCTGTTTTTTCAGTCTTCTTGTAGTATCATGTATGTACATCCCTCACTGCTGACTAGCTTTAGAACTGGCACCAGACTCATTTTTACTATTCCGATTCCTCCTCGTTGCAACAAGTGGGCTGCTCTCTTCCTCCTCAACAGCCAATGGTTTTGATAATGACACCGTGATTGGCGTGCCACGAGGGGTTGCGCGTTTCCTATATGTGCTCCATCCCTTGATGCATTACGGATCCTCAAATGTGAAAGGAGTCAGGTCAGAACACTTCCACCCGGGGGTTTGATAATGACACCCGGGATTGGCGTGCCACGGGCTTGGTGTCCTTCCCGACTACCGAGCACCCCTTCGCTTCGAGCACATCCCAGGAATATTGAACAGGTCTTTCGCATCCAATTAATAAACAAGTAAAATGAACAAGTTTTTTAATTCGAAAGAGAAAGCCTTATTCATATTCAAGGGACCTACCGCCCTTCTTACAACTCTCTGTGGGTCATTTCGAGAGAGGCTCTTACAATAATTTTCTGGTTCATGCTTCGTAGTCCGATCACAGCTTCTAGTCTGAACTCCATTCTACAGCTCAATGAGGAAAGTTATCGCCGATCTTCTCTCTCCTTGCGATCCCTTTCCCTTTTTCGTTCTGACCAGTTTCCGCTCGCTCCCTTTCTCTTTCACCCAGCCTTTCTTTCGTTTTCCCAAACCATTATGCTGATGAACTCTCCGACGATCTATGGTTCCCATCTTCTACTATCGTCTCACTACGCGAGTTGTTTTTTGCTATTTTCCCCCACAGACGACGCCAACTGTTGACGGACGATTTTCGTCCCAAGGGTAGTTTCGAGATAACACACCCGAGACAACATTCCCTCAACCTTGAATTGTTTGGTTATGGGGGGACCAAATGCAAATTTAGTAAAAGGTGAGAAAAACGTACAAGTTGACAAGAGAGTTTTAACGTGGTTCGATGGAGCGAATCCATCCTACGTCCACGGGCACAAAATGGTGGGGGTTGTTTTATTGCCTGAACTAACTCGGCCGACCTGTCCTGAGTGAGGTTCGAATGAGGCCGAGCAGTTTAAAGAGTTTTACAAGTAGTGTTCTCTCTCTTTTTATTACAAGATTTGTTATCCCTCAACAAATGAATCTAACTTCCCTTTATATAGTCAGGAATTACAACATTGTTCCTCCAATTTTATGACGTTTCCCGCGCGGTCTCCGACTGATTGAAGGGCTCTCTGCCCCAAGACTTTCTTCGCTGAAAGCAAGCTTGCCGTCTGACAGCCTGTCACATCACTCTGTTTATCTTCTGCCACACGCAATATACTGGATCCAGCTTGTAAAGATCTTTCGAATAGTAACACATCTCAGAGATGCCCTGATCACACATCGGTCTCCAAATGATCGGCCAGGACTACCCAAACTGATCTCGGCCCGACCCAAAACGTCCGAGCTCATTTTCCGTGGTACTGAAGGTGAAACAGAACTGAACTGAGCTACCGGGCTCCTGCTGTGGTCGGTCTGAACTGTCCTAAACTGTCCGGCCCATCTTCCGTGATTGGTCTCTACTCTGATGTGGTCGGTCTCTGAATCTGTACCATACTGTGTGCTCTGGTCGGCCAGATCCGGAAAAACTGTGTCCGGACTCTCTTTCTGGCCGAGGAATAACCCAAACCCTCTGAACACTTGACCCTCTAAAAAGGAAAAATCTCATCTCTGCCCTTGCCGAACTGTTCAAAGTACTTTGTCACAAAAAACACCATTAACAAACTATGAAAGAACAAATTTTCTACTAGCTAGATAAAGCCCCAACACCATAATTCTCTTATCCTAGCATTTCTCTTTCAAACTTGTAGTCTCATTTTTCACATATTTACTTTATAAGAACTTCAAAGAAATGAATTCTAACTTCTGTTTTTTCAGTCTTCTTGTAGTATCATGTATGTACATCCCTCACTGCTGACTAGCTTTAGAACTGGCACCAGACTCATTTTTACTATTCCAATTCCTCCTCGTTGCAACAAGTGGGCTGCTCTCTTCCTCCTCAACAGCCAACGGCTTCTCCTTCTGAGCTCCGTTAAATACAGGATGCACATACGCATCCTGAAGATCGATTCTCAGGTTCAGGCTTGGTTCTGTAGCCCGTTCAAGTGTATCCTTCACCATTGCCTCCTGTATTGTCACATATTATCAGACAATTTAATGGGAACATTACATTTCATAGAATTTCTGAACAAACCTGCAATGGCAATGTTACAAATGCAGGCTCAAAACGACCTTTGCATATGGATGCGGAACCAGATGGTTATAAGGCGGGAGCAGGAAGAGCAAATGAGTTGACTTCTCAGCTTTCCTTGTGCTCAACAAACACATCAGAAGAAATTAAGTTATTATTAAGTTGATAATTATATGGCCAGAATGCAACTCCACTCTCATATGAATATTTGGTCATATACATTGATAACCTTACAACAAGAATCAAGAAGACATAATCAACAATCATTGTTATTGAATTATAACATTTGATTTTCCTACTACAACTGGAAGTGCGCATTAACATGCATACTCTAAACAGAGCCATTTGAATTGCCATGAGAAATACTCAACTAAGATATGTGGGCCTAGGGAAAAACGAACCTAATCGCGTTATCTATAATTCTTTTCACATATAGGACTGAGGGACAAAAATTAGAAATGAAGTAATTAGAAAGAAACTGGGTGTAGCACGAATTGATGAGAAGATGAGAGAAACAAACCTAAAATGATTTGGACATTTCCAACGTAAATCTTTAAGTGATCCTGTGAGAAAATGCAAGCAAATGGTGCTGATAGAAACCATAAGAAGATACCTAAATTTTATAAAGTTTGATGAATCAATGATCTCATATAAAGTATAATGGCATCAAAAGATCCATGTAGTCGACCCCACTTGAAGTAAAAAGACTTTATTTGGTTTGGTATACAGGAGAGATATGTAGACAAACTTATTGAAAGATGAAAATGTGAAATTGAACTTTATTTAGGTACCTGATGACGAAATACCACATAGGAAAAGGCAAAGAAGATGGTGATGAAAGGAAGAAGTATGGGTGTGACGGAGCAAGATATAGAACTGGATTCGAGGTTCATTTGTTGCGAATCTCAAGTAACCACCAGGGTCCATTGCCTCATCCATGTCGAGGTTCATTTGTTGCGAATCTCAAGTATCCTCAGGTACAAATCTGAGGATCTCTGCAGCAATTCCAGCCCAACCATCAACCATCGTATATGTAATGAAGAAAGTGGCTTTCATTGGAATGGAAAAACAAAAATGTTTTTGGAATCCTGCAAAGCAGTACAAATTCATGTCAATTACCTTCACTTCAACAGAGAAATCACTAACCGTGTATAATAGCATGTGATGTAGAACTCCAAGAAAAAGGCTATGGCGCTGAAATTCTGATAAGAGGTTTATGTCATTAATATGATAATATCTCTGCAGAGTAACAATTAAAAGCATAGCAGTTTAGAGCCCATCAAAAATATATTAGGCCTAGCGCTCTACAGATAACATTTATGAAAATAATCTTTAATCTTTCTTTAAAGAGAATTCAATGCTAAATGCATGTCATTTTCTTTAGGAGTACAAGAGAAAACTGAGATTGAGATAATTTTTGGACCCACACTTAGTTTCATATATTAAGCAAGATTCTGGGAGTCTTGTTCCTGTAACTTAGTCAGAGTCAGTAACATACAGTCAAGTCAACATACTTTTTGTCAAGGTAAATAAATAATAATATATAAATAATAAACAGACTAGTAAAGCAACATACTCTGACGGGGGCTCATTAAGAAAAGTATGCAGCTGCTGCAATGCTGTTCCTGTAACAATGCTTCCGAGAAACACAATGACAAGTATGAACAAATAATACATCCCAGCCGATCTCTTCTCCAAAAATGAGAGTGATGTAAGTCCTTCTATCTTGGACATGGTCATGAGAATATCCAGAGCGATCCTGGGTAGAAACCCTTGAATAACAGACTTCACAACCTCACTGCAGGAAAAAAAAATCCTACAATTAAAAATTTTGACCTTCCCAAACTTTAAAATAGCAATAAGAGGGGAAGGCAGCCAAAGAACTTAGATATGCTCCATTATATACCATCCCGTGTCTACTGTCTAGAAGCAGAAGACATCATTACACCAGCTCAATCACTTTCTGCAAGTAAAGTTTGCTGTTCTTTTCCTATTTCCAAATAAACCCAGTTTAAATACTAATCGAGTTTAATATTAATAAGTTTGCCTGGTTTTAATGCTGAACATTTACTACTCCAGATTAAAGCACTGCTAGAATCTAAAAGTAAGTCAGAACCTTTGCTAAACATTTACCACTCCAGATTAAAGAACTGCTAGAATCTAAAAGTAAGTCAGAACCTTTGTAATAGTAGCCATGAGATACAAGCATTGCTCAAAAAGGTAAAAGGGAAAAGTAAATTTCCTTCATTACCCTCATATATTGAAGATCATTTCTAACGTCTAAGATATCCATTCATCACAAGGATTAGCTTAATAGAAAAGTAAAGACAGGATAATTAAACGAAACAAAAAATGCACACACTACAAAAGTTTTAAGTAATAAATAGAAGAAAAAACTTACATTTCAATTTCAAGAAAGGTAAAATCTTTGGATCCCTTTAATGTTAGCAAGGGATTTGACAAATGCTATAGGGATAATGAAAAAGAATTAAGGCAAATAGAGAAAACAGTCATGAGCAATCTTTGGATAGTCATAGAATAGTGACTCAGGTGTACACCAGGAAGAGGAAGAAAGGATGTACTGCTGCTATAATCATGGACCAAGAGGAACCTTCTGAACCAAGTCCTGCTGAACCATGAGGCCCACTGGATCAAGAAGTACTAGGCCAGTTACATGGAGGGAAAGAGTGCTGCTTGAAGATTGCTATTAGTCTAGTTGTTATTTGATTATTCTGCCAAGTGTCATTTTGTTATTAGTCTAGTTGTTATTTGATTATTCTGCCAAGTGTCATTTTGTTATTAATCTAGTTGTTATTTGGTTAAAATTGTATCTTCCTTTTTGTTATATGAGGAGTATCCTGTGAGAGGAGGGGGAGACAAATATTTATTGTAAAGAGAGGAGTGACCTAGCGACTACAACTGCTAGGAACGGCTACAAATATTATCTTGAAATTCTTATTATCAATCAACCCTTCCAATCCATACGATTGGTATTTCATTTTATTATACACTAAAATCCTATCAAATTGGTATCAGAACACTGGATTCTATCCATGGCATCCCATAAAAACAACAACAATGAGGAAGGAATTGAGAAGGAAGTTTCTGGACTAAAAGATGAAATTGGGGTAATGAAAACAGACATGGGCACGGTAAAATCGGACATCGATGAACTCAAATCAGGAATGTTTAAGATTTTAGAACTATTGGGAAAAGAAAAGGGGAAAGAGAATGTGGATGAAGGTACCACGAATGAAAGTGCCAGTGATAACTCTGTTTCATATAATGACACCCACGCCCAACCCAATCACACTCATTCCACCGAACCTAATTATGAATGAGTTGATACAAAATGGAGGAAGTTGGAATTACCTGTATTCGCAGGAGAAGACCGGTGGTTGCTGAGGGTGGAAAGATACTTTAATTTGAACCTAGTTGCAAAGGAGGAAAAAATAGACGCTGCTACTGTATGCATGAGAAGACGTGCTCTCAGCTGGCTTCATTGGGAAAATTCACGCGCACCGATCAGGAATTGGGCTAGATTTAGGGAGCAACTGTTGAGAAGGTTTAGGGATTCCCAAGAAGGTGATGGCCATGATCTTCTGGTTGCTCTCAGGCTGACGAGCACAGTCGCCGAATTCAGGGAAAGATTTGAGCTCATAGCAGCACCTCTAACTGATTTAAGTGAGGAGATGCTTGAATGTGCTTTCATGAATGGGCTTAGGGAAGAAATAAGGGCAGATTTACGCCTAATCCGGCCCTCAAGATTGTTAGAAATGATAGAGATAGCGCAACGTGTAGAAGAGAGAAATGATGCACTGGAACGTGCACATGACCTGAGAGTGAAGGCAAAAGGGTTGGCTATAACCCGTGGGTTGAAGAATACGGGCCTGAGTTTCTGGTCAGGAGCGGACGGGCGGATAACGGGGCGACTATATAATGCGGGTCGGGGGAACACACTAAAACAGTCTTTGTGCGACCCGAACGAGAATTCGCCCCCAATTCTTTGAACACGCCAACAGGAGAGATGAAATCCGGCGAATGTCAAAGAGGGAAAGCCAGAGGCGAAGAGAGCAAGGGTTTTGTTTCTACTGTGATGAGAAGTATCATTTTGGACACAAATATAAAAATCGCCAATTCCACGCACTCCTGGTTACCGAAGGTGAAGAACCCGATGGCGATATCAATGGGGGGAGGAGGAAGAGCAACCTTCAGTCCAACCTGTGGGCGTGAAAAAAACCACTTCCGATTCAGGTGAAACACTGGAGCTCTCGTTAAAAAACATATTATGGTTCTCAATAGAAAATAGTTTGCTAAAGGTGAAAGGGAAAATTGATGGGTGTGAAGTGATGGTACTAGTGGATAGTGGGGCCTCTGATAATTTTTTGTCTCCTGTAATAGCCAGAAAATTGAACTTAAGGGTTGACGATTCAAGGAGGTTTGGTGTGCAGTTGGGAGATGAAGTGTGTTTGCAGGGACAAGGGATTTGCAGGGGGTTTCCTTAACCGTGCAAGATTCCACTATATGTCAAGATTTTCATTCATTTGAGGTGGGAACTACAGATGTCGTCTTTGGGGTAGCTTGGCTTCAGAACCTGGGGGATTTTTCCACAAATTATAAAACCTTGACAATGCGATTTGTGAGCAATGGCAAAGTGGTGACCTGGCAGGGCGACCCAACCTTATCCAAGAAGGTCATGTCCTTGAAAAGTTTGTTGAAGACAGTCCAAAATGGTGATCTTGGGTTTCTGGTGGAACTGACCAACTGTTCAGTAGTGGTGGCAAAACAAACACATATGCCCAAGTTGACAGACCAGAAGTTACGAGAGGTACTAGAGGAATTTAATTCAGTTTTTGGATCACCATCTGGCCTCTCAATCCAGCGAAAACAAGACCACTTAATTCAGGTATTAGAATGTGTTGAACCCCCGAACATCCGGCCATATCGATATCCCTATTATCAAAAGAATGAGATCGAAAATATAGTAAGGGACATGTTATCTGCTGGAATTATCAGGCATAACATCAGTCCTTACTAAAGCCATGTATTGCTGGTAAGGGTGGGCAAAAAAACCGACCGAACCGAACCAAACCGCAAACCGAACCAAACCGAACCGAATTTACGGTTTTTTTTTCTAACGGTTCGGTTTGCGGTTCAGATTGGCTCACCCCAAACGGTTTAACGGTTCGGTTCAGGAGCTAATCCGAACCGCACCTGTTAAACCGAACCGAACCGTTATATTAAAAAAAAATTATATATTTTTATAAAAAAATTTGTATTTGTATTTTTCTTTTAATTTTATTCTATGTTTTCTTTTTATTAGTATGTTAATACTTTTATTCTTAAATTTTTTGTTAATATATTTATTTTTTAATACTTTTATTCTTCAATTTATTTGTTAATACTTTTATTCTTAAATTTTTTTATTTTATGGTAGCATCATTATTTTTGAAAGTAAAATGTTAGATTTGTCTCTTAATTAGAATGATTGTAACATTATTATTCGAGGTAATTTTTAAAAAATACAATAATTAATTGTGGCCTCATTTTTCAATTCTTTATGGAGTGCATGTGTTCCCTGGAGTCACAGCTTACACCCTAGCACTTCATACTATTTGTTTGATAGACTAGTTTTTTTTTTTTTTTTTTTTGTCTTCACTTAAGTGGATGAAAATTTGTTTTAAATATAATAATCTGTAACCCGAACCGAACCAATCCGTAAACCGCTGGTTAAAATATTTTCAATCCGAACCAATCCGTTATTTAATGTTTGGTTTGAGAGGTAAAAATCCGAACCGTAAAATATGGTTTGGTTCGATTTTTTTAGCAAAAACCGAACCAAACTGAACCGCGCCCACCCCTAATTGCTGGTTAAAAAGAAATACGGAGGGTGGCGTATGTGTGTTGACTACAAGGTTCTTAATAAGATGATTGTTCCTGACAAGTTTCCTATACCTGTCATAGGTGAGTTGTTGGATAAGCTACAAGGTGCAGTGATATTTTCTAAGCTTGATCTCAAGTCCGGGTATCACCAAATAATGATGAATGAGACCGATATTGAGAAGACAGCCTTCCGTACTCATGAGGGTCACTACGAATTTCTCGTGATGCCTTTTGGGTTAACCAATGCCCCATCCACATTTCAGTCACTGATGAATGATATTTTCATGCCATACTTACGACAATTCATCCTGGTTTTCTTTGATGACATACTGGTGTTCAACAAGGACTTTAATTCACACTTAGAACATCTACGAGTGACCCTACAGATATTGCAACATAATCAGTTGGTAGTCAATGAAAAAAATTGTTATTTTGCTCATAGCCAAGTTGAATATTTAGGGCATATCATATCAGCTAAAGGGGTAGCTGCTGACCCCACCAAATTGGATAGCATGGCTTCATAGCCCACACCCGTTAATCTCAAGTCCTTGAGGGGGTTCCTCGGGCTTACAGGGCATAGGCTATTACCGTCGTTTTTTCAAAGGATATGGTAAACTTTATGCACCACCGACGCAATTATTGAAGAAAAATGCCTTCAAATGGAGTGACGATGCTGAAAGGCTTTTTTGAATTTGAAGAATGCAATGATGACGGTCCATGTATTAGCATTACCGAATTTTTTGAAGGTTTTTGTGGTGGAAGTAGACGCTTCAGGAGTGGGGTTAGGTGCAGTCTTCATGCAAGATGGCGATCCAATTGCATTTTGGAGCCAAACCTTATCAGTTCGGGCTCAAGTCAAGTCAATCTATGAATGTGAATTGATGACTATTGTACTTGCGGTTCAAAAATGGAGGCATTATTTGCTTGGAAGGAAATTTATAGTGCGCACGGATCAAAGCAGCCTTAAATTTCTGCTAGACCGGCGAGTTGTCACTGAGGGGTAGCAAAAGTGGTTGATTAAATTAATGGGTTACGAGTTTGAAATCCAATATCGACCTGGGTTGGAGAACAAGGCTGCAGATGCATTATCTAGAAAAGAATATCATTATGCTGTTCAAAATGGGTTAATTCATACAGAATTCACTCACTTTAATTCGGTATCTCTGGCCATTTGTCATGTTTTAGCTGAGTTACAAGATGAAGTGCAAGGCGATCCTCTCCTTAGACCCATTGTACAAGCGTTGTTAGTAGGATCAGACTACAAGGGAAATTCGTTATAGAACTATTCGTTGCAGGGGGAAATTTGATGTACAATGAAAGGTTGTCATTCCAAATCATCCCCAAGAATTCCTATTTTGTTGGCCGAATTTCACAGTTCACCACAGAGAGGTCATTCGGGTTATTTGCGCACCTTTAAAAGAATTGCAGCCATATTATATTGGGAAGGAATGCGAGCAGATGTGAAGAAGTATGTAGCCCAGTGTGAAGTTTGCCAAAGGGTGAAATATTCCACCTTAAGTCCTCAATGGTTGCTCCTGTAGGGGTTTTTAGGGGGTGAATCCGGTAACGCAGCGGAAGCGGTGAAAATCGTATTTTCAGATTTCAAAACTTTTTCTCGGATTAATTAAATAAACATATTTATTTAATATTCCAATAATCAAATTATGAAATAAAATTCAATAAATCATATTTAAGTGAATTTACCAAATTACCCTTACTTGGTATTTTTGTCCATTTTAATCCGAAATTGATCAAATCAATTTTGAATGATTCTAAATCATTTCTAAGATGAACTTAGCATGTTCAAAACATCAAAATACCAAAACAACCAAAATCCCCATTTTTCTTCACCAAAGCCGAGAGCACCATCAAAGGGGGGGTTTGTGCATTTTGTCATTTCATGCATCAAAACACATCAAGATGTAATCCAATAAACATGAAACTTTATATGCATCATATACACACAAAAATACACAACATATATGAAAAGCCCCAAATTTGGAATTGGTCATGAACCCTAATTTTACAATTTCCACAAATTGGACAAATTAGACCAAATACATTAATCAATTACTTCAATCATCATTCTTCCATCCAATCCAAGTCTCAACACAATGAAACAACTCAAGATCAAATCTAGGTCATTTAAGAGTGGGTCAATAACTCTAGATTAGCAACATGGTTTCAAAAACCTTAAAAGAAAGTTTACAACTACAATAGTCACAACCTTCCTTCACCATACATGCTCAACACTTCAATCAAACTTCCATAAAAAAAAACACAAAGAAATAAAGAAAGAAATAATCTAAGAACATCACATGTTGAAGCCTAGAACCTAAGGAACAATTTCCTCTCTAATAGCAAGTTTGAAAAACTTACTAAAATTCCAAGCTTTCTTTAATCTTTCTTTCTTTCTCAAGCTTTCTTTAAGTTTCTTCAATGGAGTTTCTTTTAGTAAAGTGTATTAGGTTAAGTGTAAAGTGAAATGAAAATCAATATATACATGTAACAATTAAGCCTTGGCCGAATTTCACATATACAAATATAAGTCATGTAATTTCAATTTCATTTCAAATTATTTAGCCAACTTGCATAAATATCTAAATAAAACTTTATTAGATATTTAATTAAGTCAACAAAGGCAACTAATATCATTTACTTAAATATCCTAATGTAAGATATTTATATTTTAATTAATTTAATCATTTAACAATTAATTAATTAATCAAATACAAATATATCAAATATATGTATAATATTTACATTAAATATTAAAAAAAAATATTCATTTAGGATATAAGTCAAATAACTCATTTTGAGTATTAATCAACGTGTATTTAAATTAATCAAGTATTAAATGTAAATACACAATAATTAGGCAAATGACTATCTAGTCCCTTTAGCACGTATCTTGCGTTTAACCTTTAAACGACTTTATAAATAATCAATATTATTTATTAATGTTGCTCTAGTGCTCTAGGAGTATGTTTCATTATTGAGACTCTCTAGATTCAGGTATATCCGTCACGAAATCTAATTTCGTGTCCATAATCTATCCACCCGTAGATTATGACGATCACGGATAATCTCGCTGAACCATACAGGTCGAGGTCATGGCAAATGTATAATTCCTCCGTCACAGGTATTCGGATAAATCCAAGAGATATAGATGTAAACGTCAAATCTCTATCGGGATTATCCAGTCGATTATTCTATTAGCAATCTCAAAAGAATGTTTAGAACTAGCTTCTAAACTTTACCACTGGCCCATGGTTTTATCTGATTGCTAATCATATGGACTACCTATGCTCTGGTACACAGAACTGACGGATCCTATCTTGACACACATAGGACACCCTGATGATCTATCTACATCCAACGAACATGCGGAGGTCTGATCTTAATAGATCGGTGACGTGACTGCCGTCTAAGTGTAGAATATGTCTCATGTGCCCACAATGGCATCTCAAGTCTAAGAATCACAAGTGCTACTCAACCCAAGAAGATTCTTATTGACGCTGGTGTACCATCCATTAAGAATCTTCGGTGAGTCGTTCAGTGTTTATCCGCTATAAACACCTACACGTCTATACTAGTCTCCAAGACTTATGGTTCATTGAGAAACCATTGGAATCATATATTCCAGTATACGACATGTACCGGTCTCAACGGGTTTACTATACTGACCAAGTAGTGTAAACCTTGACCAGGAACTGTCTGAGAATGACAACGTCATGATACTTCTCAATGTCCGTTGCGACGCTTTTGCAACTGTATCATGACTAATCATTCTAGGGTCATTACGTCTTTACCATATAGAAAGATAGATTATATTATAGAAACTGCATATATTATTCATAATAATAATGTTTTACATAAGTATTCAACAGAAATACAACCGGGAATTGGCGCTCTGAGCACCAAACCCAACAGCTCCGGCCACTTCCAATCCCTAACCTACCATGGGAAGACATTTCCATGGACTTCATTAGTGGTTTACCGAGAGTGCAATAAATGGATACCATACTAGTGGTGGTGGATAGGCTCACCAAATACAGCCATTTCTTGAAATTGGGGCACCCGTATACAACAAATGAAGTGGCCAAACTGTTTATAGAAGAGGTTGTACGTTTACATGGTTTCCCTAGAAGCATTGTTTCGGATATGGACCAGGTGTTCATTAGCAAATTTTGGGCTGAATTGTTCAAACTTTCGGGTACAACTTTAAAAATGAGTACTTCTTTCCATCCCCAAACTGACGGCCAAACGGAAATGGTGAATCGTTGTCTTGAGGACTACCTTCGATGCTTTGTCATGAGACAACCAAAACAATGGGTAAAATGGATGTCATGGGCTGAATATTGGTACAACACCACATTCCATGTTTCAACTGGTATGACACCTTTTTTGGCTCTGTATGGGCGTGACCCTCCAACCTTATTGAAGTTTACGGGTGACCTTTCTTTGGTGGATGAGATAAATGTGTTATTCCGAGATTGTAATTTAATTCTAGAGGAACTGCGGACCAATTTGACCATAGCACAGAACATGATGAAGCAACAAGCAAATAGAAAAAGAAGGCCAATCGAGTTTGCAATTGGTGATCTTGTTTTCCTTCGCCTTCAGCCCTACAAATTCAAGTCGTTGGCAAAGCGACCCAATCAAAAATTGAGTCCTTGATACTATGGACAAAACCCGATTATTGCTAACTATGGAGAGGTGGCTTATAAACTTAAATTGCCAATGAATGCTACCATACATCCAGTATTTCATGTATCATAGTTAATGGCTGCTCTTTCTTCCAATACACAAACCCAACCTCTTCCAGATTGCCTCAATGCCGAGTTAGAAATGTTGGTTTGTCCAGAATCTGTGTTGAAGACTAGGATGTTGTTAAATGGTCAATTGAAGGTGCTCATCAAATGGCAAGGACTACCTCACTGTGAGAACAGTTGGGAATTGGTAGAGAGCATAGCTAGGCATTTTCTTGCTTTTAACCTTGAGGGCAAGGTTAATGTTTTATGGGGCAGTGTTGATAGAATAGTGACTCAGGTGTACACCAGGAAGAGGAAGAAAGGATGTACTGCTGCCATGATCATGGACCAAGAGGAACCTTCTGAACCAAGTCCTGCTGAACCATGAGGCCCACTGGATCAAGAAGTACCAGACCAGTTACATGGAGGGAAAAAGTGCTGCTTGAAGATTGTTATTAGTCTAGTTGTTATTTGATTATTCTGCCAAATGTCATTTTGTTATTAGTCTAGTTGTTATTTGATTATTTTGCCAAGTGTCATTTTTTAATTAATCTAGTTGTTATTTGGTTAAAACTGTATCATCCTTTCTGTTATATGAGAAGTATCCTGTGAGAGGAGGGGGAGACAAATATTGATTGTAAAGAGAGGAGTGACCTAGCGACTATAACTGCTGGGAACGACTACAAATGTTATCTTGAAATTCTTATTATCAATCAACCCTTCCAATCCATACGATTTTATATTTCATTTTATTATACACTGAAATCCTATCAGACAGTCAATTCAACATAAGGTATTGAAGGATTATCCCAAAAAATATCACATGGCTCTAGAGCCCACTCAGTCAACCAAATTGTAGGGTTACATGATTGCTGAGTTTGAGCACTCGAGATTTGAATGAACAAATACTGCTGGCATTATAGAGTTTGCATCACTTATGACCTTTTCTTTCTCTGCATTCTACTGTAAAAAAAAAAAGTCATTATTATATTTTAGGAGATAACAAAATAGTTTCATGTATGGCACGTTTAGCCATGTTATTATTTTGCATTGTTTCTGTAAAATGTGAAGCCCTTGTCATCCGTTGGATGAGGGACACATGGCACAATCCTTGCCGTTGTCCCAATTACCTTTATTTGCTCATCCTATATAAAGGCCACTTAAGTTGAGTTTTAGGAGAGAGTTTTCATTATTTGTATTCCCTTAATAATTGGCTAAGTGTTAAGCCTATTCCCTAAGTCCAAGTTAGTGTAGTCTTCAATTGGAATTTGAGAGATTGTCACTTTTAGAGATTAGGGTTCTTTGTGAGATTAGGGGAATTACAATTTGTAAACGGATTCAAGATTCCGTGTGTAATCTTGAAATTGATTAGTGCAGCGAGCTCCCTATTCCGGAGTTCAACGTGGATGTAGTCGGAATTTTTCCGGTGAACCACGGTAAAAATCGTGCATTCTTGATTGATTGATTTGACGATTTTGCGACAAAAACTAACAACTGGTATCAGAGCCTTTATTGGACAAAGTCCACCGGGCCGAAGGTGTTGGTGGGCGATCAGCTCACTGAAGATTGAAGCCCAAAAGGGCAGTGCTCTCCTAATTTTGGTGAAGTAGAAGACCAAAGAAAAGCCTTCAAGATCACAGAGGAAGCACAGGCGGCAGAAGCAGAAGACCGTAAGATCTCTTGGATTGATTAAGATCAAGAAGCCCAAGATCCATTTTTTCTTTCATTCGGTGAAAGAAAACCCTAAAATCGCAGAAGAAAGAAGACCAAGATCAGAGCCCACTCTGCCGAGAAGACTCAAGAACAGAGCCATCGACGAAATTCAAAAAAGAGACAGCTCGGCCAAAAACAGGGACGAAAGCAAATCCCTTATTTGGTTGGTCTCTTTGAAGACGATGGCGAAAAAAAACGCTAAAGACGAAAGCAATCTGAAGAAGAAACCCTAAAATTGCCAATCTTGAAGACAACAGCCCCACCATCGACGAATCGAAGAACTCAGCCACAAAAACGGAAACCGATCCATCAAGACTCAAGAACAAGAACCAAGACCCTTGAGTGGCCGATCAAATCCCTAGGGTCACATACACCAGTCTTGTGCTGCAGGGTGTGTGATCTGGACGTAACTGTGGCAAAGTCAGAAGTCGCCGATTGAAGCACATCAAGACCTGAGACTGCCGGTTGTTGCTTGGGGGTGACTGAAACAAGAATTTGTATTGGCAGATTGAGGGGCTGAAACTACCCACGCATTATCCTGTCGAAATCAGGAAATTGAGTTGCTGAGGTTGTGTGGGAAATTAGAACTTTGGTTGCCGAGTTCTGCCCAAAGCCATTATTGCTGTATTTGAACTGCATTTTTGGTGAAGATAAACTTCTGTGTGATTTGAAATTGGGAACCAATTTTCTGTTGAAATTGCAGTTCGGGAAATTAAAACTCTGTTGAAGTTGTGTTGTTGGGTGATTGGGTTTCTACCTTGTGGGCAGATTTGGTGTGTATTGCCGAATTAAGATTAGGCAGGTTGGTGGTGTATCTTGCGAATTGTGTTTGAGCTGATTGGGAGTAATCGCCGAGAGTGATTGCGGATTGTCATCGGGTGATTACTGTAAAAGAAAATAGGAATGTCGACCATGAGACTCGACATTGGTATCTTTGACGGGAAGGGGGATTTCACTACTTGGAAGAAGAAAATGAAAGTCCTGCTTTCTCACCACAAGGTGGCTTTGGCACTGGAACCGGATCCAGAAAAGTGGCCAAAGATGGAAAAGGAAACGAAGGAGGAAATCCTGGAAGAGGCTTACAACCTGATTTTCCTTCACCTTGGAGATTCGGTCATCAGAAAGGTTGACGGAATGGACACCGCCATTCAACTATGGGGTAAACTCGAATCTCTTTATTCTGTTATTTCTGCACCAAATTTAGTGTTCTTAAAAGGAAATTTGTTTAATTACAAGATGGATACTAGTAAATCGATTGATGATAATTTGGATGAATTCACGAAAATGACTCAAATCCTTAAAGGAACTGACCAAACCCTAGGAGACTCTAGCGAAGCTATGATCCTTTTAAATGCATTACCTGAAGAATATAGTGTCGTTAAGAACTCTACAGTACACAGGAGTTGTACCTAGGCTAGACTTGGTGATATCTGGTATAAGGGCTAGAGAGCTAGAACTTAGAACCAGTAGGAGAGGAGGAGCGAACTTATTCGTGAAAGGTAAAAATGAAAGGAAATATAATGGTCCTAATAATCATCAGACTAGTAACCAAGAACCTAAAGGTAAGAAAAAGAATAAACATGATAAGAATAAAGATAGTGACAAGAAGTGTTATCATTGTGGAAAGATGGGACACCTGAAAAAGAATTGTTATAAGTTCCTGAGGGAACAGGAAAATGAAGGCAGCGCCACTGTGGCTGCCGAAAAGGAGTCAATGTGCCTATCTGAGGCATTGACTGTGTGTATGGATCACATTAGCAGAGAATGGATTCTGGACTCAGGGTGTTCCTTCCACATGAGTCCGTATAGGGACTGGTTTGTCAACTTTAGAAATTCAGATCAAGGCACTGTGTATATGGGTAATGACAATACATGTAGGATACATGGGGTTGGGGACATAACTCTTAAACTTCATGATGGTAAAGTTAGGATTCTTACTGACGTTAGATATGTACCTGACTTGAAACGGAATCTGATATCACTAGGAACACTAGATGAATTAGGTTTCACATATAAAGCACATAAAGGAAACATGCACATATCTCAGGGTAATAAACTAATCCTAACTGGTATTAAGAGAAATGGATTGTATGTTCTAAATGGCCAACATGTATTCTCGGATAAACCTATTTATGCTTTAACTTCTAATGTTGATATGACTAATATATGGCACTTGAGACTTGGCCATATAGGCCAGAAAGGAATGCAGGTACTCAGCAAGCAGGGACAATTTGGAAAGGACCAGTTGAAGCCACTTGAGTTTTGTGAGATCTGTGTGTTGGGCAAACAGCACAGACAGAGCTTCCCAACTGGAGTTCACTTGTCAAAGGCGAGTCTGGAGTATCTTCATTGTGACTTGTGGGGACCAGTAAAGGTCCAGACACATGGGGGTAAGAAATATTTCCTCTCTATTGTTGATGACTACAGTAGGAAGGTATGGACATTCTTACTAAAATCAAAGGATGAAACTTTGACTAAATTTAAAGAATGGAAAGTATTAGTAGAAAATCAAACTAGTAACAAAGTAAAAGTCTTGAGAACTGATAATGGCTTAGAATTTTGTAATACTGAGTTTGACCAATACTGTACGAGTGAGGGTATCCTGAGACATAGGACTGTTAGAAACACCCCTCAACAGAATGGAGTTGCGGAAAGAATGAATAGAACCCTATTAGAAAAGATCAGATGTCTTTTATTTTCTTCCGAACTTCCGAGGGCCTTTTGGGGTGAAGCCCTCAATACTGCTACTCATTTGATTAACCTTAGCCCTAATAGTTCAGTTCAGTTTAAGACACCAGAAGAAATCTGGTCTGGTAGAGCTCATAAGCTTGCACACCTTAGAGTATTTGGCTGTGAAGCCTATGCTCACCAGTCCGTAGGTAAACTTGAACCGAGGTCAATCAAATGTTTTTTCCTAGGATACCAAGAAGGGACAAAAGGGTATAGGTTATGGGAAAGGGAATCACCTGGAGTCAAAGTCATGGTTAGTCGGGATGTTATATTCAATGAAATTTGTTTTCTTTGTAAATCTACTAACAACAATGCAGATGCCTTAGAAAAGGATCTAACAGATTTTGATCTTGCAGGTGGAGCTCAGATGCAGGTGGAGCCAGGGACATCAAGGACCGCTGAGCAAGTCGGTGACATGTCAGGCACGGAGACATCTGAGGACACCCAGCCCAGGAGAAATAACCAGGAGGAAAACAGAAATGAAGTAGCAGAGATACTAGAACAAGTTGAAGAGGACACAGTAGATCAAGTGGATCAAACTGTGCAGCATGATGAAACACCACAAGACACTTTAGCCAACTACCAGCTAGCAAGAGACAGAAGTAGGAGGCAGGTAAGGCCTCCTACCAGGTATGATTACTCAACTAATGATTTGTATTTCTGTGCGTTAATAGCAAGTCATGAAATTAATGGGGTTGAGCCTGCTAGCTTAGGAGAGACATTAAAGTCTACCCATAAACTTGAATGGGAAGCGGCTATAGAAGAGAAGATGTTTTCTCTTAGTATTAGACCTGAGGTGATAAAAATGGAAAATGTGCCTTATGCTAATGCTATTGGTTCTGTGATATATGCCATGATTAGTACTAGACCTGACTTGTCATATGCTGTATCTTTGTTGAGTAGGTTTATGTCTAATCTAGGTGGAGCACACTGGAGTGCTTTGCAATGGTTGTTAAGATACTTGAATACTGCTGTTGATTATGACTTATGTTTTAACCAATCTAACGCTTTAGATTTGGTAGGGTATGTTGATTCTGATTTTGCAGGTTACAGAGACCCAAGAAAGTCAACTACCGAAGCAGAGTATCATTTTGTTCGGGAAATTATCTCAAGTGGTAAGATTGAGATTAAGAAGGTTCCAACAGAAGATAACCCATCGGACATGGGGACAAAGATTGTGACTGCAACCAAACTCTTCCACTGCATGAAGCCGTTGCAGGTGGGGGTTGGCTGACCTTGCAGCCGACATGAGCGATGATGAGAGTAGGTGAGTTTGCTGTGCTAGCTTGGCCTTAGTGTGTCGTTGTGTATGATTGGGAGTGATAGATGTTTTTAGCTTCAAGGTGGAGATTGTAAAATGTGAAGCCCTTGTCATCCGTTGGATGAGGGACACATGGCACAATCCTTGCCGTTGTCCCAATTACCTTTATTTGCTCATCCTATATAAAGGCCACTTAAGTTGAGTTTTAGGAGAGAGTTTTCATTATTTGTATTCCCTTAATAATTGGCTAAGTGTTAAGCCTATTCCCTAAGTCCAAGTTAGTGTAGTCTTCAATTGGAATTTGAGAGATTGTCACTTTTAGAGATTAGGGTTCTTTGTGAGATTAGGGGAATTACAATTTGTAAACGGATTCAAGATTCCGTGTGTAATCTTGAAATTGATTAGTGCAGCGAGCTCCCTATTCCGGAGTTCAACGTGGATGTAGTCGGAATTTTTCCGGTGAACCACGGTAAAAATCGTGCATTCTTGATTGATTGATTTGACGATTTTGCGACAAAACTTAACAGTTTCATTCACATCTTTTCATTTTCCTAATAAGGGGAAATATATGGTAAAACCTCTAAGAGGCTGAACATTGAGAATAGATGTCACTTTAGCAATTGCTTTCTCTGGTTCTTACTAATGCAACTCTGATATTAATATATTATCATAATAATCTTACTATTTCATCTATACAGTTTTGCAATTTTTTTTCCTATTCTTGGCCATACATTTATTCATCCCATTTGAAATAATTATGTTCAGAATAATTTATGATTTTCATAAAATATATATCTTGAATAGCTTTAGAATATGTTATTTGCTTGTTCAACCATGCTGGGGTTGTTATTTTCTTTTCCATGGATCAAAATTCAAGCCTATATCCTACCACAATTTCTGCTCACTTATTTACCTGTGACAAAATGCCCTGATTTGTTTGTTCTACCTTAACATTTGTTCAATCACTCTTATAATTCTGGGTAACTGCCAAAATTTCACTCAGATATCAAATGGGGGGAAAGAAGACAAATAATGCTACAACCAATCAGCACCATCCTCTTCTTGAAACTATGGTCTGATAAAAACTAAGAATTAGGGGCTAACAAAAGGGAAGGGACCTGAGTTAGTTAGACTGCCACATGTGTCACCATATTCTTAAAATATAGTCCATCACAACAGTCATAAGAGTAGTGGCAGCAATAAGAATCAGGATAAGTAACAAAGGAAAAAGCTTCACAGAAGGTAGCAAACCAAATGATGAAATCTTTATTTTAACATATAAGACTACTTCAGTTAACTTTTCAATCTCAGTAAGTATAAATAATGGTCAACTGCATCCACTCAAGTTCCCATAAGACCCAAAAACCTCTCCATGTATATGGACAATGAGATGGCAAGGTAAATGCCTGTAAATCAATGACTACATGTAAAATAATTTTTACTGAACAAATTAGGTATACAGCCCCGCTATGAAAGAAACGTAGAGCAAAGAACACACAATTGAAAGTACTGCAGTTGGAAACCTTTGTGGTTGGTTTTCTTTGAAGTTCTCTTGTAAGTATTTTTTGTAGTCGGTTAACCAATTTCACAAACTCTTCTTATTTTCAAACAATTGTGCAAGATTGTAAGTACTAGCATCGTTAAAACCACAATTGAAAAACCCAAACGGAAAACGGAAAGAATACCAACTGCCAATCACACCATAGTTTAAACGAACATTGAAACTATTAAAGAAAACAAGGAAATGAGGAGATGATATTTGATATATATATATTTTTATGTATTGATTTAAAAATATGATAAAAAATATCCAGAAATTCTTAGTGGAACGAGATGAGATTTTAATGGAATGAGACAGGAGGAATGAAGATGATTTGAACGGGACGGGATGAAATTTTAATGAAATATGCCATTATTTTAATATGACGGGACTGAAATAATTTCCATCCATGATCCATCGTCGAATCTTCAAACCAAATTGAAACCGGTAACCACCATCGTCCACCGCCGTGAATCAGTCCAGTTCACTCCTCACTCTTCGTCTTCGACTTCGGAAGCCATTCAAGGTTGGATTTTGAATTTTTGATGGTTTGCAACTTTGCATGTATTTAAGATCATAATTTGATGTTTTGGAGAGTTTTATGAAATACCCATATAGAGTTAGCTTGTGTTTCTGGTGATTCTGTGTTGGCTCCCCTGTTTTTTTGAAGTGAATTTGAATGCAATTTCGAAGTTTTTGAGAGTGTGAATGAGGATTGAGTCAACTCTGGCTGATTTAAAAGGGGAACAGTTGAGTGAATTGCTGAAGGTGACAATTGTTGCTGGATCTTCGAAAAGCAGCAATTCAGTTGCTAATAGGGATAGGACTAGGCAGTCGAGGAAGCACTGGCGTCGATAAAAGAATTTAATGGTGTTGCTGGTTCAGAGACTATATGAAAATTGCAAGGATGTGTTCCTTCTCCTGAATAATTGAACGGCTTAAAGCTGTTCTGAGTATGTTATGATTCACTCATTGTGTTTGTTTATGTGGTTGTGTCATAGAATGTGATATGTTTATTGTATTGAATCAAGTTTTTTGATTGCTTGTTGTTTGATGATCATGTATGTATGTATGTATGTGATACATCTACATTTATGGTTTAATCACTTTCTCTCAATTCTTATTGTTTTGTGATCCTTTTGTAACTGCAATATGTACATATTGTCAGAAGACTTATGTTTGTAGTGTAAAGGATCGGTCCACAACCAACTTGAAGAGGCATATGGAGACTTGCAAATCGTACTTGGCTTATTGTGAAGAACAATGTGTTTTGGTAGGGGTTGATGAAAAGGGAGGCACAAGTGGAAATCTCACTGTGAGAGACAGTCATTTCAATCAAGCAGCGTGTCGGAAAGCAGCTGTGAAGATGATTATTGTTGACGAGCTACCATTTAGCTTTATAGAGAAATAGGGTTTTCGACATTTCTGTAGTGTTGACGTCCCTCGTTTTGATGTCCCATCTCGTAGGACTATAACTAGAGATATCCTACAGATGTATGATGATGAAAAAGTAATGTTGAAGAGTATTTTATCCGCGGGTCATCAGAGAGTTAGTTTGACCACTGACAATTCAAAATATTAGTTACATGGTTATCACTGGACATTTCATAGACAGTGATTGGCAGTTGCATCGGCGAATCCTTAACTTCTGTCCAATTAACAATCATAAATGGGACACTATCGGAAGATTAATAGAGTATTGTTTAAAGAACTGGGGTATTGAGAGAATTTGTACTATAACTGTGGATAATACCAGTGCCAATGATGTTTCCATCCAACAGTTGGTGAGGAAGATGAGGACATGGGGGGAGATGCATTGGTGCTTAATTAAGAGTATGTGCATATGCGGTGTTGTGCTCACATATTAAACTTAATTGTGTCTGATGGTCTGAAAGAAATGGATGACAGTATTATAACAATTCGCAATGTTGTTAAGTATATGAGATCTTCTCTATCAAGATTGGAAGTATTTAAATCGGCGGTAGCACGTGAGAGAATAGAGAGCAATGGAAGTGTCATCTTAGATGTTCCTACTATGTGGAATTCCACCTACTTAATGTTGAATGATGTTTTAGACTTCCAGAAGGTCTTTGATCGAATGATTGATGATGATGGTCACTATGCTCCATATTTTAGAGATGATGAAAATGATAGCAAAATGATTGGGCCCCCTACAGATATGGATTGGGAGAAAGCTCAATATTTTGCTGATTTTTTGGAGATTTTTTTATGATGCAACGAATATATTCAATGTCTCGTCTACGTCACCTATTGTTTCACATACAATGAGATTTGCAAGATTCATACTAGCTTGAAAAACCTGGCGCGTAATGAACATCCTTTTTTGCATGATATGGCAATATCAATGAAGATGAAATTTGATAAATATTGGGAGACCACTGCCAAAATAAATAAATTGTTGATTGTCAGTATTATTCTTGATCCACGGCGTAAGATGACATTTGCCTCTGTTTGCTTTGGTATCCTTTTTGATAATGATAAGGTTAAGATAGAGGAAATGAGAAAGTCTACTAGAGAATTATTGAAAAGATTATACGATATGTATAATGATTGGTATGACACAAATGGGTTGTTTGTTGATGGTGATGGATCAAGGACTGGTGGTGTAACTGGTGTTGGTGGATATGAGTCTACTGTTGGTATTACGACACAATCTCAGCCGTTTGTTAGACCAGGAGGACAAGATAGAACGCGTAAGCGCAATACAAGCGTGCAACCTGATGATCCGTTTCAGGTTTTTCAGACTAGTCATTTAATTCATCATGAGGAAAGTACTGAGGTTGATATGTATTTGATGGAACCTTATTAGACTAGTCGTGACCCTAACTTTAGCGTTCTAATGTGGTGGAAAATAAATACTGGTAAGTATCCAATTTTGGCTAGGATTGCTCGTGATATTTTTACAATGCCAGTATCGACAGTAGCATCTGAATCGGCATTTAGTGCGGGCGGTCGTGTTCTTGATAGTTTTCGAAGCTCATTAACTCTTGTTATGGTAGAGGCTCTAATTTGCACTTAAAATTGGATACGTAATAAGCTTACAATTGACAAAACAAATGAAGTGGAAGTCATGCTATTTGAGGCTGAGTACTACGAAAAGCTTGAGGAAGGTAAAAAAAAAACTTATTATTTTGTTTTGTTCAATTTTATTGTGAATACCATAAAATGCAAACTTATAATAATTTTTTTTTTTTGTTTTCTTTGAAGAATATCGTAAATTACAATCTGAATCACAATCAATGGGTCATGTTTCTGGTTAGTCATGGTTAACAGTAACCAACAAAGCAATAGTTGGTCATGTCTCAGCTATGTGATGTACTCAGCGTTATCAATAGTGATGACAATTTGAGATTCATTAATTGATACTGGGTTTTTGGAGGGTGGCAATTTATGAAATTAGAAAACCAGCATCGAGTAAATTAGCTCTCAGCCTCTCACCTTCACATATATATACTTTTGTCTTTCTTATAATCACTTTTATTTCATATGCTTAATGGTCTTATATCTAATTTTGTTCTGTCATTTTGCTTCTGTGTATCACAGCGAAATCAGTGCTGAAGGTAGACGGATTACAAAGCTTGATCAGATTTTGCTCAATGGAAACAACATTGCCATAGTAAGTATACCTTATGATCATGGCCTATGTTTTAGTTTGGGAACATTATAACATATATCCCTCTGGCATTCTATTAAAAAAAAAAAAAAGACCTTAGCAACTTAGCAAGGGTCTCTCTCACAATAAATTTTGGTTGTAAGCTCCCGATTACCTTTTGCTATCCTAATGTGGGTTGTTTAGTTCATCAATAATGAAAAGGACAAGACTGACGAACGAGTGGTTGGTTGAGTGGTAGCTGACTCAATCCTATGAGGCTCGACTAGGTATGCTCCTCAGTTCGAGTCCCACTAAAGTCACCATCGTTGGGAGGACTATATCGTACCGCTCTCGGTCCGAATCCGGATTAGTCAGGCCCAATGTGGCACTGAATATCGGGTGGGGAACCAAAAAAAAAAAAAAAAAAGGACAAGGCTGCAACCAATGCCATAGGAGTGCTTACAACTTTCAAGATCAACTTTCTGCTACCCCTTCCCTTCTTCCCAAGACTCATAGTGTGTATAGAATTTGATTGTGATTATGAGTTGTTTGCCACTGCTGGAGTTTCAAAGGCAGGTTAAGATACTTATTGGAATATCTTATTCTGATATTTTAAATTCGGATCCCTTATCAAATTCGGATCCTTTATCTAATTCGAATTCCTTATCAAATCAAATTTATCCGATCCGATAGCTAATCGAATCGATTCGAACAAATCCGCGATCAGATCCGATAGTTATCGGATCGGATCGGTTCAAGTTTGATAACAGTTTCGAACCTTGATGAATTTATTTTGTTCATTTTAATCGGATCCGATCCGATCCGATCTGAATTGCTCATGTAGTATTGGAAATTTTAAATATGCACGACTCAGTTTAATTTGAAATTTTAAAGAATAAAATTCGAATTTTGGGCTCAATAGTTAATGTCATTTATAACCCTAGTCATTAAATAACAAATTTACTCACATCTCTCTACTCAATATATCATATTCTACATTTAGAAATTAGCATTTGTAAAATCTGTATTTAAACAGGGAAAAAAACAAAAAAAAAAAATTATTAAAACTTTAAAATAAATATATTCAGATTTATCAATTCATTATGTTCCAAATCAAATCTCACTAATCCTAAATATTCACTAATAATACCAGAGGCGCGGATATGCAAGAAAAAAAAAATGCAATACAAAATTCTAGAATAACAAAACAATAATGTTAAATATCAATTGTCACACCAAATATAATAAAAATTGAAAAAAAAAATAAAAAAATCAGAAAAAATTAATTAATTTTATGTCTAATGTACGAGAAAATCTATAATACAACGGATGTATCACATCATCCGTGCAACAATCTAATAAAATTAATTGATTTTATATCTATTGTACGAGAAAATCTATAATACAATAGAAATATCATATCATCCACATTATTTATACAACAATCTAATAATTTATTATCACGTATTAAAATATTAAAAATTAACTAAAAAAGAATATAAAATCATACATATAATTTATTAATTTATTTATGATACCACGTCATGTATATCTGAAATTACTCTAATGTGTATCTTTAAAGTATATACATATCATTACCATATCAAAATGATGAAATACGTAAAAATTAAAAGTCAGCGCAAAAATGTTTTTATGTTCCAACAATTTGGTTCCCTCAGGGGGCCTCAAGCAAAGATCAAGAGAAAAATGGACTCACAAAATTACAACAAAACAAAGACGTATCACGGAAGACACATAGGGCCCACTGAATCACAGTCCGCATCTTAACGATCATCACCGCCGTCCTCTTCTTCTTCATCATCATCATCGTTGACACCAGCATCTTCATCGGACGATAACGGAACGAGCCAACAAGTCCCGTGTAAGTGCCCATTTACACAAACAAAATACTCCAACCCACCATCATGGGACCCCAGCCTGCGAGCCGCGCTCTTCGGTATAAGCCGAGCCGCTGTCATACTCCAAACACGGGCCCCACAGTAAGGACACTTTACCCTCTCCTCCAGCTCCACCTGCCGTCGGATCAAACACGCCCTAGTCGTCGATTTCATGAATCCCCGAAATACCCCTCGGAAAATCCCCAAATCATCCTCCTTATCCCCTGTTGGATGCTCACACGGGTCACTAATGTATAACAAATCCCCCCGGCATTTGTTACTCAAAAAGCTACGACCCGAAGTTTTAGAAAAACGAGACGCTTTGACAAAATGAGCTGCAGATGGTTTACTCAATTTGAAATTAGGACTTGACTCACAGCCGCAACAATAAAACATCAGCTTGGCTAGCGCGTGCCATCCACCGTTAAAACGACCGTTAGGCGCGCCGTTAGCCAATGTCTCAACCATCCGCGGCGCCCGATACTCGCACAGCTTGCGCCAGAGCAGTCGTTCTGCGATGGCGCGGAGCTTGCGGTTGAGAGAAGCGGTTAAACAGAGCATGTGAAGGTCCCATTCGACGGACTCGAAGATGAGTAGAAGTATCTGCTCGTTGAGTATCTCCGACTCCGAGTCGCCTGACTCGGACCCTTGACTCGGCGGGTTTGGTCTGTGTTTCTTGATCCCATTCGCAGTCATCGGGACAATGCTGATAATAGTGATTGTGTTTGCGTGCTCTTATATGCCTAAATTATGCGCGTCAAGGAGGATTAGACAAGAGTCGTGTAAAAGAAATAGATCATGGAGTCCCATGGATACTGGTCTCCCAGGGCACGTGTCGGATTCTTACTGGTAAAGGACGCGTGTTGGTTTTGTATTGCAGAGATGTCGTGAAAGAGAATCGAGGAGTAGCGTCAGCTGTTGGATTGATACAGAGGATCAATCTCCACGTGTCATCATGATATCAGATCACGAAATATCTTTTCCGTGGTTCGAAAATATCTCGGATACGTGTCTTATTCTTGTTCAGCATCGGAATGACACAAAACCAACGGTAAGTATCCTTATCAATCATTATAAGCAAATAGATATCAACAAATGCTCGAAAAAATAAATCCACAAATAATTGAGGGACACGTGGCAGAATAATAAAAAGGCTGTGCTTGTGCAATTAATAAGTCAACAAATGGAGGATAATTTTTTTTTTTTATCCTTTTGTGTATTTAAAAATTATAATTTAATTAATATAGGGCCCGTATTTTTTGCTGGTTGAGCACATTTTTTTACTATAATTTCATATCATAACAAAAATATTAATAAAATTTTAGGTATTGATTTTATAAATAATCCGAATCTAGTTGATTTTATAGTGTAAAACTGTAAATGAGATAATTGGTTTACTTACACTTAATACTTATGTCTCATTTGTTTGTCTATTAATTCTCAAACAATGTTTCTAGTTTACATTAGAGTTTCTTTCTTGTATTACTCTCTCACTTGAAAACACATTTTCAATTATAAATAACTTTAAAATTTTTAATTTTCTTTCGGATAATTCCAATGAAATTTATTTAATTTAAACTTAAATTTTCTTATCGAACTTAAAATCTTAATTAGAGTATGCATCATGAAGTATAAAAAATAATAAAAAATTTATGAAAAAACTTATAGAAATAATTTAAAATAAAATAACAAATAATAATATACCTAAAAACTAACAAATGGTCTAATTTTTTATTAATTTTTTTATTCAAAAACTAAAAAATTGGCTAATTTGTGTGAACGACTTCTATTTTATTTTAATTTTATAATTTAATAATAAATAGGAGATTTTATTTTTATATTATAACATGTTTCTTATTTTAATTATTATTATTTTAATTTTATAATTTTTTAAAAAAAATTGGAGATATTTTAATTTATAATTTAATAATAAAAAATTAATTATTGATATTAGGTGTCGTATATTAAATTAATATGTTTTTTTATTTTAATAAGAGATTGTATTTTTATTTTATAATAGATTTCTTATTAATTATTTAATCAATTAATTAAATTATTATGTTTCTTATTTTAATCAAATATTATATTTTTATTATAATAGGTCTCTTATTTTAATTATATAATTTATTAATAAAAAATTATAAAGATATTTTAATACTATAATTTAATAATAAATAAGATATTCTATTATTATATAGCAATAAATTTCTTATTTTAATAATTTACTATTTTAAAATAAAAAATTAATTTTCAGAGATATTTTAATTTTATAATTTAATAATAAAAAATTATTATAGAGATTACGTGATACGTATTAAATTAATAGATTTTTATTAAAATATGAGATTATGTTTTTATTTTAATATAAGTTTCAATTTTAATTTTCAATAAGATAATTAATTTTAGAGATATTTAATTTTACAATTTTATGTATTTTTATTTAATATAATTTAATAGTGAGCCGTCACGTGACGCGATAAAGAAACTTAAAAATATTTAACTTATATATATATATATAAATAAATAGATAGATGATTAACTTTTTAAAAGAAAAATATGATTTTAAATATATATATATACTTTCTTCGCTTATCATTTCTCATCTTATTTTATTTAGTTATTTGAATTAAAGTGTTATATAATGTGGCAGCACGTGGTGACGGTATGGACAAAAAAGGAAAAAGGAGATTTAAGAATTAAAGCAGGCGAAATGGGATTGGTTATCAGCGCCTGCACTTTGTCCATACCATTATCCAAAGTTCCAAACTATAATGAACATATTTTATCGCTCTCCTATCGAAGAGCGTGCTGATTCTATTTTACTCAACAGATTTTTAGTAGGAAATAATAATAATAATAATATATCGTTAGCTAATCAGTTAAAATTGTAAATTGAGAATGGAAAATGCTAATGAGTATTCTAAGGATATTTATTAATGATTAATTTTAAGAAATTTTCGTTTTAAAAATAAAATTAATTAATTAATATTTTGATAATTTTTTTTATTTCTCATAAAATAATGTCAAAATTTTTCTAAAATAAATTCTTAATAACTCATGGGACTCTTTTTTTAACCTTACCCATTTAGAAATTTTTTTTAAAAAAATGGGTGAGAGGTGTGTAAATAGACACCATAAAAATCTGCTAAAGCAATGAGGTTGGTTTTGTTCGAGAGATGGAGACAAGGGATTTGGCTGGCTAATTATTTTATAATTCGATGATGTGATGTAGTGCGTACAGCAGACGACGATTATTTAGTCAATCTACTACGTGATTTTGACGCGTGTCCTAAAACGTGGCAGTTATTCGTATTGGGTAATCAAGCGCCGTCGGTTGCATTTTTTGGAGGACATGTGGTGGTTAATGAAGGTTCCATTTCATGATTGGTCTGATACGAGGCGATCTCTGAAGGCCGATGGATCAACAACACCATATTTGATGTGCGATATGGAATTACAGATAGAGAAATTCTATTCTATTAACCATATCAATCGAATCATATATGAAGAAGGGACTAAACACTATGATTATGAATTACACAAAGCATCCTCTAGAGCTAGACCATATAAGTTAATCAACATCATTAGCTAAAGGGGTCTAGAATTTAGCTTCAACAATCAATTCAGCAGCTGCACCCATTGCATCAACGCCGCCGACTCCGAGCAGGGCCAGGGCCAATTCTTCCTCATCCCAGTGCCTCAGACCTTTGCTAAGCCTTTTTAATATATCCACATTAATCTCTAGCATCCATGTTGGCGTGCAACACACCATCAAGGTAACAAAACCAGATACATAGGCCCGCCATGTGGCGCTATCGCAACCCAGCGATATCTTCCCATCTAGTGCACTTGCAAGCAAGTCCAAGTGAGTCCCAAGAACCATTGGTCGCTTCTTTGATGCTCGTGATTCCGAGTCCACTCCCCAAGCAAATGTTGCACAAAACACTGCAAAGTAAGCAAGTGCATAACCTCCCAGCATTGCAACCATGCCTCCTGATTCCCCACCTTCCTGATCCAGTAGTCCATGGACTGATAGAAACCAAGATGGCAACGTTTCTATCATTAAAGAATGCACCAAACCTGATCCACCACATATCCAAACTAATGAAGCCCCAAGTGAAGCTGCAAGCTTGACACGCGTCATTGCTGCAGCAAGAGATACTTGCCCATATCCCGTACCATACTTGGTCTTCTTCAATTTCTCCAATTTCTCTCTGGATAGGCCACTGCTAGCAATTTCTCTAACAGAATGCATTAGAATAGAAAGAATTTCTTCTGTCATGAACATGACATCTCTAACAGATCTGTGCACTCGTAAGTAGAGAATACCAGGGCCAACTGGAGAGATCCCGCCTGAAAAGTGTGAGCCATATCCATGGCCAAGAAGGGAACCTACACCACCGTTGATATAAATGTGGGAGGAAGTCAACCCAAGAGTGGATGTGAAGCAGCTCTTGAGTAGCTGGACTACAGCATCACTATTATGGTGGAAGACTGTGCCAGAAGCAGATAACACAAGGTAGTCACTCCAACGCTTTACTTTCTGAGCCCATAGCGAGGCTACGATGGGCATGCATGGCCAGGGACAACTAGAGGCAAGAGAACTTAAGGCAGGGCCAACTAAAGCGAGAGCACTTTCAGTGGATTTATCAAGCTTAAAGGTTATTGTGAAGCTAACTAGGGCAGCCAAGGGTAAAGGAAGTGTAGCTGGAGAATTCCCCCCTGCAAGCAAACAAGTTTGAGGCATAATGTCAAACAGATTAATCTATAGAACCATAAAATTCCCTATAAATGTTTAAAATATTATTTCATTCTTCACACTCTTTTATTATAACATAGACAGAACCCCAAGTAATTGCATTCTTCCTCCTTTATCGATCACAAGGAGATGATCCTCCTATGTTTAAAGAATGTAAACGTGTTTATCAAAATTTCAAGTTAAATCGTTAATTCTATGGTACATTTTCCCTTACAAATACTACCTATTCAACCGCAAGTCTGTAAGTAACAGTGTGTTTTGGAGTCTCTAACTGACACTATTTTTACTCAAGAGAGTTGAATGAAAAAGGATGAATATTCTTGGTTGTGGAGGCAGCAGAAGTGAAAAAATTTCGTCCATAGACGAGCATTCAACAAAATAGATATGATAACTCACAGAACAGAAAAATATGAAGAAATACCTATGGCAAGGGTTGGGACATCAACACCAGTGGCAGCTAGGACTTTCTTGATTTGTTGCTCTATAGTGGATAAATTTGTAGCAGGGCTTGGCCAGTCAGTTCCATTCATAAAAGCTGGCTTCCATAAGCCCCGTGTTACTTCAGCAGAAAAGTAGCTAACGACAGTTGCCTGAGATGCCGGAAGAAAATCAGAAAGTTCTTTGAGTCCTGAGATAAAGAGTACCAAGATTTTAAGTAGCAGCCAACAATACGATATATTGAGAAATGTGAATAATCTGTCAATCAGTCCCAATAAAAGTTTACCACCTCATAGTGCCAAGAAGATTCTTTTAGACATTGAGCTGATAATACTGATATGGACTGATCAACAAACAATATTTTTGTGAATGGTGATAAAAAATAAAAAATAAAAATTGAGGCCAGTGGTAAGTTTTATAACAACTCATCCTGTAAACTGTTATTTGCAACTTTATAATTTCAGATATTGATATGGACTGATCAAAAACAATATATTAGGATAAGAAATCAATATGCAACTGCCCATAGTGGATTTAAACTCCTGTATATGAAAAATATGATATCTGAAGTAAAAAATGCCATTATATTATATGAAATAAGTGGGACATTAACTTAAATGTTTATGTGGAGGCCAACATATAGAAATAAATATATAACAATCGACTGTATGTGCTTCCAACCCAAAATATTAGAGCTCTTCTAACCAAGCTCATAGTTGACTTCCATCCTCAACGCTACTGTACACTAAAAGATGCTCAAGTATATCTCTGCTCCTAGATGATAAAGATTCAATAACAAAACAACCTTTCCTTCCCATTTTAAGTATATTAGACAAACCTGTAGCCAGTTCACGAGGTGACAGTCTCCCATGGGCACAGGCTGTCAGAGCAGCGTCAAGCACAAAAGGAACTGCTTCCAGGATATCCCATGCAGGAACTTTGAGTCTAATGAAGATATCTTCCATGCCAGACCCAGATGAATTATTACTTCCAGAAGCTGCAGAAGTTAAAGGTGTCCCACTTCTATTAATCTTTCTAAACATCATAGAGAGGAGCACATCAACGATCTGATGAACAGATGTCCCATGTACAAGACCAGTGAGGGTGGAAGCAATACATTCCTGATTCTGTCTATACCACCGCTTTAATTTGGGAAAAGAGTCCATAAATATAAGATCTACAGAAAATTTTATATTTTTCGAAAATCTCTTGGTTTTCATTTGATCCTTCGGTGAAGTTCCAAAAGATGCTAATTTAGAGTTCCGAACTAGCAAGAGATATTCAGGACTTAGTTGGGAAGCCACTGGTGGCATGTCACCGGATAACTGCTCAAGAGGAGATTTATGAAACCTCCATAACCTCACTAGAATGGTAAATGCATTGGAGAACACTGCATGACAAGAGAAATCTTCCCCTGATGGAAGATCCCGTGAGACATTTGGAATGCTTGATCCAAAAACCTCACAAATGGGCATCAACACAGACGCAAGAAGTGGAACCTGGCAATAAAAAATTGAACAAAATCAGCACAGATGACATCTTACCTTGTGATTTTTCATTCCTTAGATTGGACCTTTTGCTTTTATCTGTTATGTAATAAAATTCCAATAGTTTCAATTATTGTGTGGGCATAAATACATGCAAGCAATCATGCACCATTAGTTAAGATCATATTGTGAAATAACCTCCATAGACGCTGAAGCAAAAATAGTTAAATTTCTTTTTGGTCTTCATTTTTTTCTTCTCGGGGTTTCTTTTTGGTTCATTAATTCAAAGAATTTAGGAGGATTCCTTTCTTCATCTTCAAATAAATAGGAGCCCTCTAGATTTCATTTATTTTCCACGAACCAAGGACATTCTTTCTAGTAACCAACTCTTCAATTTCATTTCTATTGTAGCTATTAGTGCAATTTCAAACATGAAGACGCCCAATTACTCATAATAGTCAATGGTAACATAATGTGATGAAACAAAACCTACCAGGCCATGCAAAGAAAAAATCTTGATGCTGTCTATAGATGATATTCCAACAAGAAGGGTGTTCAGTAATGGAGCATAACCAATTAAATGGCTTCATTCCCAGAATAATCTGCAGGAACTGGAGGTGACAGCAGTTTTATAATGAAAAAAATGGTGTTTTCCTACAAACAAGAAACCAAAAGAAAATGTCACTATAAAGGACAGAGGAAGCAGGAAAAGTAAGACAACATACACCTGACCCAATAAGGAAGACAGTGAGAAAGTTTGCCATTGCAAGATAATCTGTTAGTAAACATAATAGCATCCACTATGTTACCTGAACACTCCAACCACGAACAAGAGATGCCCCACAAAGAACTGTAGCAGCACATATCTTCTCATCATCTGATCCATTGATTGCAATCTCATAGACTTTCTCGATCTCTGCTAAGCTTCCATCAAATCCATGAGCTTAAATTAAATTCCGATACCACGGTAAATTTACAAAAAAAGTGTTGTAACTGAAAACCAGGTCATAGTCAGAAATATTAAGGAATGCTACTCTTTACAAGACAACCATGGTGTTTTCCTAAATAAATTGGAAAGATAATAAGGGAAAAATAAAAGCTCACTTTAAATATGCATTGACAGACATCATATTTGTATTTGTGTAACGACACATAGTATCAAGATATGCTTGAGCGACTAGCATCCACTCAATCCATTATTTTAGCTGAAAATTCAGGCAGGTCACAGGCTAATATATAATGAGATTAAATCAACCATTGTCAATGTTATTTCATTCAAGGTTTTTCGTGTGAATATGACAAATTACTTGATAAATAAATTATGCAACAAAAGTGAACATATTGATAGAAAATATGTGATTCGAAGGCAATTGTGAGAATGATTAGTCTCGCTACAAAAGGAAATTAATAGATATGGTATTGAGAGTACAAATAGCAGCATACCTAGAAGCTGGAGTTACAACTAAAGCATTTGTCAAAGATGGAGTTAGAGGAGACCCCTTCATCAATGATGACCAACCAGACATTTGGGTAGTGACACTACGGGGTACTTGGTTGCTGTGTGCATTCACATAGCCTGGCCAGAGATATGCAGATGTGTCCAGCAGATTCCTGGCAATACAAGCCTCAACAATTAGATGTCGCATGTTTCCCACTGCAAGGAAAAGTGAAAGATTGAAAGCAAAGTTATTTAAAGAAAGACAAAATCACCCCACTGTCAATAAAAGGGAAATTCAACGTGTAAGGGGCTATGCACTAGTCAGATTCAATTAGTTTATGGAAGTTACTTTGTGAAATCTAAAATTAAGGGAAATATCAGAAATGGTTGATTAATCAACAATATTTTTCACTAGAAAAGCTTGGGGCAGACAAATGCAAAGATGAGCCAGGCAGAAACATGCATAAAAGTTTACTTATTTTGCTCCAAATAATTGAAACGCACAAATAGATTTGTGAAACCGCAACAACAATATTACTTACAACAGCTCATGGGCAAGTCATTCATGCTCACACTTTCATAGTGACCATTCCCAACTGTCAGACCAGAAATGAACATAATTGCTTTTGCAGCAGCCTGATTGGCTATTGAACAAACAGATGGAGGTGGAGTCAACATGCCCTCATAATCACCCAACAGTTGTAGACTTGTAACTAAATCTTTCCGTCGTTTTCCTGGAGCCTGCTTCTCTTTTGTGTGATTGCTAGTGCTCTGTTCAGTTTCGTCAACCAATTCACATTCCTCCTCCTCAATAATGTCAGCAACCGCAAGTGTTGTAATAGACAATACCATGCACAAGCAAGAGTCAATGCGAGGCACAGGACCTTCCGATGGTTCCCTTTCCTAAAAGACACCCCAAATTTTATTTTATTTTATTTTAAAAAAAAAAGCATTAAGGTGTGTCACAATAAATTTCTCGAAACAAAAGCATATAAAGTTCTACTGGAATCTTGAAAATGCTTCAGATCAAATTGCAAGTTACCATATTGGCTAGACAGATCAATCAGGAATCACCCAAATGTAACTTCGCCTAAACATCAGAAAATAAGTAAAATCCACCCACCCTTGCACAAAGTTACTAGATTCACAGTTTACATTAACATTTCTCAAACATTTCCTTTTTCTGTTCTTGCTCTATGTATAAAACAGGTACTCCATACATTAGATACAAGATCGATGTTTTAGATTCCACGGCAATAAAGCAATACCACATCCCCAAAAGTTTAGGCAAGCTAATATAAACTATTTTCAAAATTTTAAGCAACAAAATCAATACTAACTCCTACCCTTTGAACAAGCCGTAGAGCTGCAATCCACAGACCCAAAAACGTATCATGCCATGTGGTACCATTCACTGCCTGCAGAGCCTTTACTAAACCTGTACCATGGACTTGCCTCAGTAATACTGCCTTGAAGAAGTAGAGATTCATCCATTTCCAATAAAGCAATGAACTAAGCATCACAAAACAACAATTGAATTTTACCAGAGAGAATTTCAACAGCACTACTAGCAGCAACTTGAGTTCCATCCATAGCATCTTCCAGAAACAAATCAATTGGGAGCCACAGTGCAGACCTAGTACCATTACATTGACCAGCCAAAGATATTAAAGAACCAGGAAAAGTGACTGCATGAAACTCTTTTTGTGAAGCTGTTTTAGACTCCCTGCACAAAATCCTACTTGTATCAGATGCCAACTTTAGAAGGGCATCAGGAGTTATAACTTTTGAATTCCTCAATGCAGATGACTTCGCTGCAAGCAGCCTTAGCCGCTGAATGAAACCTCCCCAGTGTGATGGCCTAAGAAGAATAGAGGGATTCATACATTAATTACATCTCAAAATAACCTTCCGCCAAATTCTAAAAGAAATCAACTCCAAATTTCAGTACCACAGTAATGTTAGTCACCACTTAAGTCCAACAAAAAAAATATATTTAATTAAAAAAAAAAAGCTCTTACATGTTTCTACGTGCCAGATAAAGAATCCTTGAAGTGACTTTGTTTTGCAGAAACTCTCCAATTAACTCGATGGACATGGTAGTATTTGCTCTGCAAAGTCCCTCATGATGCTCAGTTCTCTTATCAATAAAGTCATCAATTATACCATCTATTTCCATGTCTTGAGGCCTAGTTGGCCATTTGAAATTCTTTTCTGGAGCAAGCTCCAGCAACCCTTCGTCATCTAATGACGCATCAAGCAACTGCCATACAACTGAAAAGACAAACTCGACTAGAAAAACCCCCGATTCACTCACTTTAACGCCAAATATCTGGGAAAGATTAAGAACATCATCTATAGATTTCATGATCCTGTAATTTCACATTAAGGTTGTTTCAGTACTTATTACATCAGTAATGTACACACAAAATATCCAACAAAAACAACATGAAACGGAAGTTCTAGAAGTGAAACAAAAATTAAAAACTGATACTAGTATCTGCTAATATAACAGATTAGTCAGAAATGAAATAAATGAATTTGATTCTTACTTATCATAATTGGGTCCATTGACCAGTGATGTAAAAGAAAAGGCATGCCGCGTGAGAAGTTCCAAATAAAGCCGATATGCTGCAGGGTGTAGCTGACGATTTGGAATGACCCTGTAGCAGTAAGTAAATAATTTAACAAAAGTAATAATAATTATATCTATATATATATATATTATATATATATATATATATATATATAATATTAAAAATGAAAATGAAACCTGGTGGAGAGGAGAGCGAGAACGAGAAAGGGAGGGGCGATTCTGAAGGTCAAAGATTTCTCGAGGAACTTCCACGTGATAGGCACGTGATTATCCCAGCAGATGTGTGAGACGAGGAGGTGAGCGAGGTCGATGGACGGCAGAGTAACAGCGGCGGCGGGGGAGTTGAGTATGGAGCTGAGCTGAATCGCCCATATAAGAGGATCGCTCTTCTTGTCCTGCGCCGTCTTCGTCAGCTCCAGCACCGAATCCCATATGCTCTGTTGTACGGACAACACCGCCATCAATTCAAGCAAGCAAACTTCTTCGCTTTCAGCTTTCTTCTAGACAGCCCAACCATTGAATGAGGAGACATGTTTTAATTCTCCCAATCTCAAAAAGTCTCCGCGTTTTTGTTTTGTTTGAATTTTCTTCCCATACTGAGGCGTTGCTCTCGTTATTATAAAATTGGTCGTTACATCCAAACGTATAAAAAAATGTTAGTGTAGGGTTGATGAATGTTCTGAGTTGGAATATATTTTTTATTTTTTATAAGAGTCTAAGATAATTGATAATTTTATTTGTTTAATTTAAATTTGAAATGAAGATTTGACGATAGAATATTAATTATTTCAAAAAAAATTAAATAATATTTTATTATTATATGTTTTGGAAAATATTACACATCACTGGTTCAACTCCAGACAGAGATATGTCACACATTGCATAGATATTTTTTATATCTTGTAGTATTCTACCTGTCTTTTACATGATTTATTTATTGGTAATTTAAATTTGTTCAAATCTGTGAATGAATTGACAACAATACTTTTTTATTAAAATATAGTTACACAATTTTGACCAAATATATGAAAAGACTAAAATGTCTATTATTGTGAGTTGTTTATAAATAATATAAGTGAAATAAAAGTTTTTTTTTTTTTTTTAATCCAGCTCTTGCATATAAAACAAAGGATATTTTTTAGTTTTGTGAAAATTTTATAACTTTAAATTTGTCAAATAAGTATATTTTTATAATTAATTATTTAAAATAAATTTATAATATACATATATGAACATAAAAATAAAATAATTGATTTAAAGAAATATTAAAAAAATCAAAATTAGAACATTTTTTTTAAAAAATAAAAATAAAAATTAACTATCTGGATACATTAATGACACGTTTCCTCAAGTGTCCTTCAAGTATTGGTGTCCGAAATATTTCGAACACGGAAACGAAATGTAAAATAAGGAAGTTGTCTGTGTTTTCTAGATGTGAAGAGACTATCTTCATGCACAAATTTAGGCTGAATTTGATAGAGAGTATTATAATGAGAATATAAACTAGCTTATAAGTTGTAAAATAAAGTCTAGAATATAAGATAGCGTTGCCATAATATAAACTCTCTTATAAATATGCGTTAAATATGCATTAGGTGTAGCGTTTAAACGTTAAGTTATACTCTCATAAAATTCTCAACCAAAACGTGCCAAACCAAAGCTAAGAAGCTTCTGCCATTTGGACGTCCATACTACAGTCACTAGTCTGAACCACATCTAGCTTGCTTAACTTTGCCTAGTATTCAAAACATGTTTCATGACAATCCTAAAAATCATATTGCGATCCAAATTACCCAATTCTTTGGATTACACAAAACTCTTGTATGGTTAGATTATTTGCGGCCAAAATACCTCAAATTTACCGTCTTTCATCTTGAAGTTTCTTGTTGTTTTTAGATCACTAAATGATCTCTAGATGAAAATGTTGTACATATGGTCGTGTATTGTAAGAGCATTGAATTAGTTTAGAAAATAATAAGATTATATAGAACACTTGATATATATCAAGCAATTAAGTGTTGTGATTAAACACACAATAATAGAGGTGATTGGAGAGAAAACTCTTCTTTTATATTACTCACAAAAGAATTACAAAGCTTACAAATCAAAGCTTTACAAAAAAACTTTCACACCACTTTACTCTCTATCTTTACTCACACATTTGGGATGATGATAACTGATCCTAAGGCTCCCTTTTATAATGCCAAAACCGTGTGAACAGTGTCACACGGTTTGGCCAACAGCTTCACACGTCTCTTTCTATTTTCGGCGCACACGTCTTTTGCTTTCAAATTCTCTCTGCACTTTGTTTTCTTGTGCATGTTGCATGCACACAAATCTCAGAGCTGTCATCCAACAAATCTCCCCCTCGGTGAAGATTTTCCCAAAATCTGAGCCGATCATCAATCATCCAAATCCGGATCCTCCAAAGGATCCTCCCCTGGCTGCATCTGTATGACTGCCTACGTACCCTGAGTTGGGATCAAGTCAATCGTAGTTCTCTGAATCTCCCCACTCTGACTATGTGGAGAGTTTTGTCATCCCGGCTATGGCACGACAGATTTCAAGCTTCTCATTCGGTAAGACCTTCGTGAACATATCGGCACCGTTGTCGTCGGTGTGAATTTTCCTGAGTTCTAACAGCCTTGAGCTCAGGACGTCCCGTATCCAGTGATACCTCACATCGATATGTTTTGACCTCGAATGAAATGTGGAATTTTTACCAAGGTAGATAGCACTCTGGCTATCGCAGTACAAAATGTACTTCTCCTGCTTGAAACCCAATTCCTGGACGAATGTCTTCATCCACAGCAATTCCTTGCAAGCTTCTGTAACTGCAATGAATTCTGCCTCTGTTGTAGAGAGTGCAACACACCTCTGCAACCTTGACTGCCATGCACAGCTCCTCCTGAGAGAGTAATCAGATACCCCGAAGTAGACTTTCAGGTATCCACATCTCCTGCCATATCTGAATCGGTGTAGCCTATCAACACTGGTTTGTCGCTGCTTCCAAAACATAACCTCATCTTGGAAGTGCCTCGAAGATACCGCATAATCCATTTGATCGCATTCCAGTGTTCTCATCCTGGGTTTGACATAAACCGGCTGACCAATCCAACTGCGTGTGCTAAGTCTGGCCTCGTGCACACCATGACATACATTAGACTTCTCACTGCTGAGGTGTATGGAACCTGTTTCATTTCCTCCTTCTCTGACTCAGTAGAGGGACTCTGTCTCGTATTCAATCTAAAGTGGGTAGCAAGAGGAGTGCTAACCGCTTTAGCCTTGTCCATCTGAAATCTCTGAAGTACCTTCTCGATGTACTCCTCCAGTGACAAGTATAACCTCCTGGCTTTCCGATCACGACCGGTCCTGATGCCAAGAATCTGTTTAGTTGGCCCCAAGTCTTTTATCTCAAAAGACTTACTCAGTTGCTGCTTCAAGTTATCAATCCTCGATTGATCCTACCAACTATCAACATATCATCTACATATAACAGTAAGATGATAAAGTCATCGTCAGAAAATTTCTGAACGAAAACACAATGGTCTGAGTGTTGTCTTCTTGTATCCCTGCTCCCCCATAACTGACTCGAACTTCACGTACCACTGTCTCGGTGCCTGTTTCAAACCATAAAGGCTTTTCTTGAGTCTGCACACATAGTCCTATTTCCCGCTGACTCTGAAGCCTTCTGGTTGCTCCATGTAAATTTCTTCTTCCAGATCTCCGTGAAGAAATGCGGTCTTGACATCCATCTGCTCAACTTCCAGGTCGAGGCTTGCTGCTAAGCTGAGTACCACTCTAATGGATGACATCTTCACAACTAGAGAGAAGATTTCATCGAAGTCAATGCCTTTCCTCTGATTGAATCCCTTGACAACTAGTCTGGCTTTGTACCAGGGTTGTGAAGTGTGCTCATGTTGCTTCACCCTGTACACCCATTTGTTCTTCAAAGCCCGTTTGCCTCTTGGCAATTTCACCAACTCAAAAGTGTGATTGTCATGCAAAGATTTCATCTCATCTTGCATGGCTTCCTCCCACTTTTCTCTGTCATCTGTTTCCACAGCCTCCTGGTAGCTCTCGGGTTCTCCCCCGTCAGTAAGAGCACATACTCATATGCAGAGTATTTGGTTGAAGGTCGCTTCTCTCTGTCTGACCTTCTCTGTGGAACTGTTGGTGTAGCTTCTGGTACTGGTGGTTGATCATGATCATCATCTCTGGGAGCTTCATCACATGTACCCTCCTGTCTGGGAACCTCATCTTCAACTCGTACTGGCACCGGTGTATGAGGTTCTGGATTCACATTTCTGTATTGCTGGGGAATTGTCTCATCTCCTTTCGGATATCTTCTATGGTCTGGTCTTCAACAAAGACAACATCTCGGCTCCTGACGATCTTTTTCTCCACTGGATCATACAGTTTGTAGCCGAAATCATCCTGACCATAGCCAATAAAGACACACTGTCGCGTCTTTGCATCAAGCTTGGATCTCTCGTCCTTTGGGATGTGTACATAGGCTTTGCACCCAAAGACATGCAAGTGTTCGTATGACACTTCTTTACATGTCCAAGCTTGGTAGGAACATTACCTTTCAGTGCGACCGCTGGGGACATGTTCAAAACATGTACTGCTGTGTTGAGTGCCTCCCCCAAAATGTCTTCGGCAGCTTGGCTTGTGACAGCAAGCTTCTGACCCTTTCGCACAAGGTTCTGTTCATCCTCTCAGCTAGGCCATTCAGCTGAGTGGTGTCTTCGGAGGTGTCGTTTGATGTCGGATTCCTTGCGTCTTGCAGTACTGATCAAACGGACCTCTGTATTCTCCACCGTTGTCTGTTCTGATGCATTTGAGTTTCTTACGGTTTCTCTCTCCACCAGGGCGTGAAACTCCTGAACACTCCCAGCACTTGGTCTTTTCTCTTCAAGGTGTATGCCCAGATCTTCCTTGAATGATCATCAATGAATGTCACAAAATACAGTGACCCACCAAGTGTTCGTGTCTGCATCGGACCACATACATCTGAATGTATGAGATCTAGTACCTCCGGTTTCCTCTGAGGCGGGGAGCTCTGGAAGGACACTCTGTTCTGTTTTCCAGCCATGCAGTGTTCACACTTCCGTAAGTGTGAGTTCTTCAATTCCGGAAGAACATTCCGCCTGCGTAGTATCTCCATCCCTGTTTGGCTCATGTGACCGAGCTTTTTGTGCCATAGCTCGGCTGCCTCATTGTTGTTGACTGTATTTATGCTACTATTTGAAAGCTTAGCATGCATCAAATACAGAGTTGAATCTTTCTTACCTCGTGCCACGACCATTGATCCTTTAGTGAGCTTCCAGCATCCGTCACTAAAGGTGCTGCAGAAACCTTCATCATCCAGCTTGCCTGTTAAGATCAGGTTTAACCGGATGTCTGGGATGTGCTTGACTCCCTTCAACACTAGCCTTGTCCCGTTCTCTGTTTCAAGGCAGATGTCTCCAATACCGACGGCTTTGGACTGTCCGTCATTCCCCATCCTTACAGCACCGTAGTCCTCTGTGTGTGTAAGATGAAAAGAAGTCTCTGCGAGATGTGGCGTGTATGGATGCGCCACTATCTATCACCCAACTGGTCTCGTGGCTGGAAAGATTCACAACATCTTCTTCATATATAATATGAAATTCTTTGGAGGTTTTCTCGGTGGTAGTGGCAACTCTTTCTTGATTAGAGTCACCATCTCTCCTGGACTGCTCGTTCTTCAATTTGTAGCAATCCCGCTTCATATGGCCTTTCTTTTTGCAGTGATAGCACTCAATATCTCTAGTTCTTGACTTACCTCGGTTCTTGTTTGATCTCCCTGGGCCTCGGCTTTTACTCCTCCCCCTTCTCGTGTTCTTCTCTGTCACTAGAGCTTCTGAGGTTGAGGTTGATGCTGACTCCTGCATTCTCGTCATCTTTTCTTCCTCGAAGATCCTGGTCTTTGCCATCTCCATAGTGACTTTCCCATCTGCGGCTGAATTGATCACCGTAGATCTGAACGTTTCCCAAGATTCTGGTAACGTATTAAGAAGTATTAAGCCATTTACCTCATCTCCGAAGTCTATGCCCAATCCAGACAATTCTTTCATTGTTCCGAGGAAATCGTTGATATGGTCCGCCACAGCTGTACCTTCCTGGTATTTCAAACCCATCATCTTCTTGATGTAGTACAGCTTGTTGTTTCCAGTCTTTGCTCGGAAAAGCTCCTCCAGCTTTCTCCATAAAACACGTGCATTTGTCTCTTCACTGACATGGTTCACGATACTGTCGTCGATCCACTGACGAATAGTACTGCATGTTTTCTGGTGAAGATTAGCCCACTTTCCATCGGTCATTCCTTCTGTTTCTGCTCCAGAAATACCGATCCATCATAGTCCTTCACATACAGAAGGTCTTTCATCCTTCCTCTCCATGTGAAATAGTTTGTACTGGTTAACAAAATCATTTTTCCGTTGCTCCCCTCCATCATAAAAATTCTAAGCAGAATTTCAAAAAACGGACCTCACCGTTGCGTCCGGAATGGTCGAAAATTGTGGAAATGACACTTCGTTTGTCAAAATCCGACACAGGGATCAAATTGCAAATTCCAGAAATTACAGGGGTCAAAGTGCAATTTCCAAAAGTTCAGGGGCCAAAGTGCAATTACGGAAAACTTCAGGGACTAATATGAAATTTCCAAAAAGTTCAGGGACAAAATTGAAAATTTCTGAAAGTATAGGGGCTAAATTGTAATTTCCAGAAAGTTCAGGGACCTATCTGAAATTTACCAGGTACCGCTGACGTGGCAACTGAGCTGACGTGGCACTGACGTGGCTGCTGACTGGATGCCACGTGTCTGCTGACTGTGTTGCTGACGTGTCCTGCTGACTGGGCTGCTGACTGTGCAGTGTCTGCTGACGTGGCGCTGACTGTGCACTGACTGGACGCTGACGTGGCGCCTACGTGTCTCGTCTTCTTCCTTGGTCTGCGCGTGGAGCGCGTCGGCGAGCGTGGGGCAGTCTCTGGTTGGCGCGTGCGGCTGACTGGGACCTCCGTTTGATCGCCGGAAAATACCACCGTGCTCGTCTCACCGTGAAACGTCTGATGGTATGCTCAAAATCGATTTTCGACAACTTTTGTCGGAACCGACTTTCCAAACCGAAGCTCTGTTTCTGAGTTTCGGGATCCCTCCGAGTAACCTTAGCTCTGATACCACTTGTTGTGATTAAACACACAATAATAGAGGTGATTGGAGAGAAAACTCTTCTTTTATATTACTCACAAAAGAATTACAAAGCTTACAAATCAAAGCTTTACAAAAAACTCTCACAACCACTTTACTCACACATTTGGGATGATGATAACTGATCCTAAGGCTCCCTTTTATAATGCCAAAACCGTGTGAACAGTGTCACACGGTTTGGCCAACAGCTTCACACGTCTCTCTCTACTTTCGGCGCACACGTCTTTTGCTTTCAAATTCTCTCTGCACTTTGTTTTCTTGTGCATGTTGCATGCACACAAATCTCAGAGCTGTCATCCAACATTAAGGTCACATTATACTGCAAACGGTAGCATTCTCATCACTCAGTATGTGGTGGGGAGCAATGCCAATGTATGGCAGGGGAGGCCTTGTCAACCTAATATAGCGTGGCCGCGGCGGCGGCAGAGGTGGCCGCCTGTTATAAGTCACCGGATGGTACATTGGCCTTGCAAATGCTGGTGCATGGTCATTAGGATACACTGTTCTCATGCCATAATTTGGATACAATTGTGGTGCATGGTCATTAGGCATCATGCAACTTACACTAGCATCGTGATCATGATCATGATCATGATCATGCTTGTTCTTCTCTAGCTTGACCTTGGAGTCGCCAATGTGGGTTTTCTTCAAGAAGTGATCTAGTTTCTTTTTGGATTTTTTAGGATCCTTTTCATAGGACAAAAACTCCACCTCTGTACCGATGTTTTCTATCGACTCTATGAGTATGGATGGATCTAATAAACCAGAAACTATTACCAATCCTTCTTCTATATCTATGTGGATGCCATGCACTCCTATAGTGTCACAAAACAAATAATTAAGTTAAAAAATACTATTTCTCAGTTAGGGTTGGCATAAAATCCGGGTACTGAGATGATTTTTCGTCCTATAAATACATGATGCACGAATCATTATTTAAAAATTCTCAAATCACGATTGAGATTCGGAATCTCATACCATTTGGTAAGGGATTCGGGACGATTTATCATCCCAATTGAAACATTTGATAATCGACCCGATTATATAAATCCTTATCCCGACATGGGCTCGTCGATTGCCAACCCTATTTTCAGTTACATGAAGAAAAGGGTACAAGAAAATTAATATAACCTTGGATTTTCTGCAACTTTTTATTCACTTTCTTGAGGCATGCTTTACAACACTAGAGATCTACTTTAAGAACACAAATCTGCATATACGTAGTCCAAAAACAAATTGGCCTTGCATATATAAAACATGAGAAAAAAATCAAGATATTATACAAGTCACATACCTGAGACTGAGTTGGTGCATTATCATCTGCCTCGGCCATTGGAACTCAAAGATACCTCTCAAAAACTGGAATGGTTGATGGGATATAAAATGATCCAATTCTTTTTGAAAGGGTAATGAAAAATATAGAAGGATCTTAATTTCCTTCAATAATGTGTTACATAATATCTTTTGCAATAATCACAACACTTTGTATGACGGTCGTTAATTATACAAAGATAGAATTGTACATATATACATATGGAAAGAAATATAAGATGGCAAGAAGAGATACTCTTGTCACATTTTTTTTAGGAATGCAAATCCCTAGAGAAATTCCATGACTTAATTATAGAGAAGATGTAAATAAGAACAATTAAAATTGTGATACTTCTAAACAGCCTTAAATCAAATCCAGATTAGTAAGGTAGAATTGGATTTTTTGGCTGACTGTATTAGAGGAAGAAAAAAAATTTCTTTGACATCAAGTAACTTATGTTAGGCTTCATCCTGAATAAACACATATATTAACAGGTGTTGTGTTGATGCGATTTGTAAATGTTATCATGAGACCATGGAAAGGAGAAAATGATACGGTTTGGGACTGCAAAATGCAGAGTCTCTTGTCAATAATGCTTCTGGGTTCTATTCTACTTCTAGCCACAGGGATTTGGAGAGGTCAACGAAATCTTCTGGAGAAGCTCACAGTTGTGATCGACTCATTGAGATTTCTTGTTGACGGTTGTTTTTCGATCCAGAGATAATTCGGGAAAATCACTCCTCGAACAAATCTCACAACTGTTAATTTGTTTGGTTTGTTGGGAACCAAATGCAAACTTGGCAAACAAATATAATACACACAGATAAACAAAGGATTTAACGTGGTTCGGCGGAATTGATCCAACCTACGTCAACGGGCACAAGGGAAAAGAAAGTTCTTATTACTGGCACGAGTCTGACCGACCTCTTTTGTTTCTCTATCTCAGGATATTTTTCTCTCTATTACAAGTTACAAGTGCTTGTGAATAAAATTGCTCAACTCTTATCATAATCTCTCAACCCCTTTATATACTAAATCTAATTACACTATTACGCTATCTCTGTGACGTCAGCCACGTTGTTAAGCCATTATTGCTAAGCTCTCTTCCCCAACTGTCCTATGGATTATAGCCAAGCCTCATGACACCCCTACGACCTGCCACCTGACACATCTACTCTAAGTCATTCAAATCTCATCAAATCATACCATTTTTGGTAACTGTTACACGTTATGCCGCAGCCCCAACCTGTATTCTAACCACTCACATACGGTAGGGTGTGTCAGTCAATAAACTTGTAGCCCTGCTCTGTCCCATCAGCCGCTGGCTTACTTCTATCCTCACCAATACTTGGGAAACCCAAATTTCCGTTTAGAGCTTATGTCATCTAGACTTGAACTCTATGCCATTACCCAGACCTACCTCATCGGGTCAGCAAGTTGAGATGACCGACCCACATCCTCGGGTTAGTGTTGAGACATTTTCTTTTCCTCACTTAGCTAGGTCGGGTCGGTCTTCTCGGATGCCCAAGTGTTATCGAATCTGATGTCTTTATATCGGGTCAGATATGGTTCTTCCCTCCAGTCCTTCTGTGCCTCGGGCTTGGGCGCCTTCTGTTGGGGCAGTTGTGGAACCCATGGGGTCGGATCGATGTCTCGGGCAGTTGAAATGGGTCTAACCCATGGAAATCAAGTATAGGTGTAATTTTAAATTATTTAATGAAATACTATATTCCATTACGAGTGTATAGGAACAAACCGGGACTGAATCAGAGTCCAGAAGCTCCAGAACGAAGCAAAACAAAATTGTTGCGCGTACGCGCGTGCTACAGTGCACGCGCGCACTGTAGCGCCACTCAACAATTTTTTTTTCATTTCTTTCTTTCTCCTTCAGCTCACTCCAGTGAGCTGAAGAGTGAGCTAAAGGGATTATGGTATTTTACCATAATCTCTTCTGATTCTCCATAAACACTTCAAAAACACCCAAAATTAATTTTTAACTTCAAAACCAACATCAACACATGTTATAGAATAAAAATCAAGTTTTTCAAAATATCAAATATTTTTACAAAAATATAAATTTATTCTAAATACGCACTTACGTAAATTTTGAATCCAATACACAAACCAAATTAGAATCCCAATAAGAAATGTCTCGTGAACAATTCTAGGTCACCCAAAGGTGGTCAAGTGATTCTAGAATGGTAGCCATAACTCTAAGTTTTAATCTAGATACGCACTTACGTAAGTTTTGATTCTGAATACGCACTTACGTAAATTTTGAATCCAATACACAAACCAAATTAGAATCCCAATAAGAAATGTCTCGTGAACAATTCTAGGTCACCCAAAGGTAGTCAAGTTATTCTAGAATGGTAGCCATAACTCTAAGATTTAATCTAGAGTTCCAAACTCTTATTAATTGTTCCATGTCCAACATGAACATCTTTGACCTAATTACAAGCATGTTGTGTTTATACTTCTAAAGTATTCTAACACAATTGATTAGCCTTATTTCAACATTAAGCTATATGATCATGCATCTAATACACAAATGAACATAGCTTAGGAGAAGATAAACATTACCTAGTAAGCTTGATGCAAGATCCAATCTGACACACCCGTCCCCTTAGGTAGAGTATGGGTGAGACGGAGACTAGAAACTGGCAGAGTTTCCCCTGTAATATGGACTAATCCTCCAAATACAAGGAAAAATCTAAACTGAAAATAAAATATCATCATAAAACTAGGATCTCCATGATCCAACTCAACATAATATCCATAAAGGAAACACAATAACCTCAGAATCAATTAAAGGCTCAATGCCTATAACCACATAACAAATTCTCCCAAGAAATACATATCTAGAAATACAGTCTCAAAACATAATAAAACCACTCTACTGTTGGCACAACCTTTCTCTACTGGCAGGAAATGATAACGAAACAGTAGATGGAAATGATAATCTACTAAACTGCTGAACCTGAAATGTTAAGGAAATTGGTAAGCTCACGCTTAGTGCAATGGATCACAGCTTAGTGCCGTGGATAATCAAGTAACAAAGTGGATCGAACAAGTCTTTCATAATATAAATAAATACATAAGCTGTAAATCGATATCTCAAACATTTACTTGAAATCGTAAATCTCATTTCTCATAAAACTCAAATCATAAATCTCATTTCTCATAAAACTCAAATCATAAATCTCATTTCTCATAAAACTCAAATCACAAATCTCATTTCTCATAAAACTCATACTACTCAAAAATACTCTGTAATGATAAATCTGTTTATTTATCTATATGCACAACCTCATGTCAAATACGGCAAAGCTGGCAACATGGGGCTTCCCCACGGCAAAACTGGCATCCGGAGCAAACTGGCAACGTGAGACCTCATCTCACGGCAATAACTGGCAACATGAGACCTTATCTCATGGCAATAATCTGGCACATATAAGTACACGGGGTGCATCCTAACATAAAAATCATTTCCAAAATCCATGCTCATATATCTCAAATCATGCAAGTTTCTCATATATCACAAACATATGATTTCAACATAATCAACATTCGATCCATACCTTATAGCAAAATATATAAACTTTCTGAAAACAAACTCATTTAATGCATTACCTTAAAATTCATTTAAGAAAACATACATACTATATACTTTTGAATACATCAATGTTACAGGTTTATCCACTCACCTGGTGAGCTGACTACTGAGAAAGGAACTATGCAGCAGGACCGTCCCTGCTTATGGTATCACGATCACCTATAGAGATAAAATAATTTACTATAAGGAACATAATCTTAATCTAGAAAATGTGATAGAACATGAAAGAAACGTGATTCGGTCTCTCTCTCGTAAACTTAACAAAAATTTAGATTCGGAGGTCCGTTACTACTCGGAATGGTTTGAAATTCGCGGAGGAGACTCGGGAAATCGGTACGAAGATTCTGTCCGGCGCGTGGTGGCCACGCACCGTTCAACCAAGCGGCGCGTGGGCCTCACGCGCCGCCACATAAGGCGCGCGTGAGCGCCACGCGCCGGTCGGATGGGGAAAAATCCGATGGCCGTGCATTCCTCTCCCTCTCCCGGATCTAATGCCGCTGACGGTTCGTCGATCGGAGTTCCGGATCAACGGGAAATCGAGAAAAACCATAAAAAGTTTCTTACCGAGATCTCTTTAAAAATTGAAAGTTTCCCAAGATGAAACCACCACCAAAATGATCCTCTCAACGAGATCTACACTTTTCCTTAAGGACTCGGTCGGGTTTGAACTACGGATCGGGTCCGAAACTTCTCTTTTCTCTCTTTTCCTTTTCTTTCTCTCTCTCTCACGTATCTCTCTGACTCTTCTTATCTTTCTTATCTTTCTATCTTCTATTTTTTTTTTTTTATTATAGGAAGAGGTGGCTGCTGAGCGAAATTAGGGTATGCGTGTGTGCGTACAAAATATATATCTATATATCAAAATTCGTTTGCCACCCTAAACTTGATCTGAACCGCATTTTAATTCCAACTTCCACAAACTTAATAATTTAATCCTTAAATTTATTTGGGGTGTTACACAATCTACTTCTCTTTTGTTAAAATTGTTGGAGAACCTCCAAGGTGTGCAAACTTGACTCCAATATCCAATCTTGTTTCCAATGCTACCAAGCTTCACTTCAAGATCCAATATTGATTTCTCCTAAATGAAATATTGTAGAGACCTCACAAGCTTCTCTAAACACTTTTCTAACTTAGGCTAATCTCTCCAAGAATTTGCTTGTAATTATACTTGTAATTAAAACCTTCATAAAGCTTACTATTTATAGCAAAACTTATGCAATTTTGTATTAATAAAAGTTGTAATCAACTTTTAAGTGGGCTTAATCTAATTTGTCCAAATATGTATAATTATGTATGACTAATCTCTATTGTTTCCCACTTTAATATAATCCAATTAAATCAAGCCAAGGATTATGAAATGGATTAGTTAAATGTTTGCCACCTTGATTTAATCCAATTAAATCAAGCCAAAACCACATATTATTACATACTTATAATTACCATAATATCCTCAAATGGTAGAGATAATTATGATTTTACAATTAAGTCATTTGTATAATTATTGAATTAATCCAATTAATCCAATTAGGTCAAAGTAAATAATCAATATTATCCAATAACACTTGATTATCTTAGTTGATAATTATAATATTGAATATTATCTTTTATCAAAATCAATCAGCTACCCAAGTGCTAAACGAGTACACTTCATATTGAGACTCTCTAAGTTCAGACACGTTCGTCATATAAGCCTTGCTAATATGTACGCAATTCGGCCACCTCCAAATTCACGAAGAACACGAACGACATTGCTGAACTATACAAGTCGAGGTCATCATATATGTTTAACAATCCCTCCGTCGTAGGATATCCGAGTTGTGCTGAGGAAACATAGAATACACCGTCAAGTTTATAAAGCGCACATCTCATGTCGACATGTCCACGATTTTTTACAATTGATGCGATCCACCCTAGGTGATCGGCTTTGGCTAAAGTCTTTAAGAATCGTGACTTTACTCACATGGATATCTAAACCCCTTATGGTACACATACGGGCTGACAAATCTTATCTTGCTTCGCACTTGATTACTGAGTGCATTGGTCCACACCCAACGAACATCTAGAGGTAAGACCATGAAAGGTTTATGACATACATGGCATTAAAGTGTGGATGATCTCACACAAAATCAATGATATCCTATAGTCAAAGGATTACATATGCTACTCAACTCGATGAGATTCCTATTGACGGTGGTGTGTACTTCCAATTATTAGGAATCACCTATGAGTAATTCAGTATTCGCTTCAACGAATACTCACATGTCTATACGAGTTTCCAAAACTCATGGTACATCGGGTTAAACCATTGGAACTCCAATTCCAATATACGACATGTTCTAGTCTTCTAGGTTATAGGAATTCGACCGTATTCCAAAACCAACGACTAAGAATATTTACTTTAAGAATAGTTTACACCTAATGCTAAAACTATTCTAACGTCGATGTCATTCTTAGCATATCTATACATCAATCTAATACGCATAATGACAATACCATTATAAGGTATGAAATGAAAAATGTAGTTATTTTATTAATAAATAATAAAATGTACAAATCGGATTGGCACTCCAAGCACCAACTCCATCACCTTCATCTGACCTCTCATCCTTACAAGGACCTTGGACCTTTATTTGTTTAAGTGTAAAACCCCATTATACCGCTCTTCAGGCCTCAGAGTTTCTCGGGGCAGAAAGTCACCATCAACACTTATAATGGCCAAAAACATCCCCAGTAAACGCTGAATTTCGCCTTCGGTCTACAATCAGGAATTCGTGGGATGGGGCACTAGCGGTGCTGCAAAACAAAAGCAAATTGAGCGTGAAGTAACTACCGACCGGTGTGGTGGATGCCGTAGGCACTCTGACGCTCAAGTCAGTTATGTAGATGAGCGGAAAGAAATGGAAGCCGTGAAGGTGGTGGGCTGGTGTTTAGGGAATAGTGTATGTTTTGAGAACCTGAGTATAAGAGTCAACGCTTGAATGAATCAATCCCTTAGATCCCTCTTATTTTATAGGTTGTAAAGTAACCCCTTTAGTCGCTTTAGGATTCATTGGAAGTGTCGTATTTCAATCCTATTTTAGGAAAAGGTAGTAGAGATTAGGAATGCCTAGATTTTCGGGATTAAGAATAATCTTTTTTTGTACTTGGATTATAGCGTCGTATTTGTAGGTGTCGTGTCTGAATTCAAATACTTAGTTTCCTCATTAATGAGGAATTAGTGCGTAGATTGGTCCGATAATATCGAATTAAGTAACATGATTAGGATCTGCTGAAACCCTTACAAGTCGTATAACTCTTGGAAGCCTTTAAACTGTTTATACCTTTATCAATTTATGGCGTATGGGTTCATGAGCCCCGCCTATGAATCATGTGTGTGACTGAGGGCTGTTTGGTACTATTGGACTTCGTTTAATAGGCCCGTGATGCTGTTTTGGGTCAGTTGAAAGTCATGAACCACGTTCCCATACAAATCAGCTACAATGACCTTTGGTTCCTCGATCCAAATTTCACCCGTACAATGATGTAGTGCCTGTAGACAATATTGGTAGAAAAGGTCTTACTGGGTCACCTTTTGTGTGTTCGTACCATTCAAATTGTCGTTCAAAGCCAAAGTCCAGAAAAAAATTTGCCGGATCCTGAAAAAAGAGTCTTGTTTCCAAGCGGATCAGGATTCTTTGGGTCAGTTGCCTTTGAAGGATGAAGAAAATACTGAAAATCTTCAGTTGAAAGAGTTTAGAGCTGAAAACGTTTGCTTGATACTTAAGAGCATACTGACATGAGTCTGGATGCTATCTCAGGGGCTGATGAAATGTGCTAATCTTTTTCCTCAAAATGGTTCAAATGAGCTTCACTACAGTGCGCAGGGTATGAGTTGTGAGAATACCAAGTCTTTGAAGTCTCAAATTGACAACTGCCATATAAACACCGTGTAAGTTCATGGGCCTAATTTTGCTGTGGTTATTCTTTAAAGCACTAATACTACTTTTAGTCTGTTCCACAAAGATTCCGCTCACCCCTTCCTACTTGAACTTCTTGTATTTCAAGAAACTTTTAGCAAATTAACCATGAAAATAGTTTGTCATCACTTATTTTCTTTGGCTATAGGACATTAATGGAATTTCGGTTTATACATTAAATTTGAGAGTGCCAGCCTTAACTGAATTGTCATTTGAATATCATTTTATTAATGCTAAAGCCTCTCTGAAATGGAGTTATAATAACAAATTATTATCTTGATTCTGTTTCTTGTTCATCGTTTGTTACTATCATAGGTAGCATCTTAGCCTGTTCTGTTTAAAATATTGATATATCTCTGTCTTACATTTTTGTCTCAGGTGTGAGGCTGTGGAAGAAAGCATGCAAAAAGAAAAGCAGAAGGATATAATTTCTGTTTCAATTTCTGATGATCGTTTGGGTGACAAGGGTATCACAAGAATCCATTGGGTTCATCTCCTGTTGGATTGGATCCTTCTGCACGGATCTCTCCATTAAATACCTCACTCTGTCACATATCCACTTCGGAAAGTGCCAGTATTGTTCAATGCAGTAGCTGTAGTCCCTGTGCCCGTACACAGTATAAGAAATCTTTGGGGCCCCCAGTTGCTGATGAAGGAAAAGTTGACACAGTTGTGAGTCAGAGACCAAAATATATACGTTGGAATATGGAGCAGTTCCTCAGAAGCAAATGCTGCTTTATCTTCCGTTTAGGCTGTGCTTGGATCATTGACTAGGAGTCTAGGACGAAGGAGAGCATTGGTCGGGCAACGTGTGTTGCTATGGACTGTGCAAAGTTTGGTATATCTACTAAGGTATGAAAAATCATCATTTATGCACTGCTTACTACATAATATTGATTGAGAGTATAAACTAGATTACAAATATTGCACTGAGAGTATTAGACTATTAAACTTATAAGTTCATCAACCATGCCTCATTTGTTTTACCTGGGACCTTGTAAGTATTAGATTTAAATGTGGGTAGTGGGAACGATTATGTTTTGCCTTTGCAGCATTTCTGACATAGGTTGTCTAACACAGACTGAAGAAAAATCCTCCCAGGATGTTACTGTAAATCATTTGGAGCATATCAGCCCCAATTTAAACAATGATGATGGTATTACTGATAGAGGCTCTTCTTCAGCTAATGTATCACCTTCAAAGGTTTGCAGTGAGATTTCAGGAAATAGGCCACAACTTTGGAAGGGGACGAAATATCATTCTTTTGGTTGTTCAGCAGATGGTGAAGCTGCTTTACCTCCATCTAAACGCCTCCATCTATAAGGTGTATATGAGTCATGAGATGGGGAAATTTTTATAGGGGCATCTTTAATGGAATATCTGGTGATCACTTTGCTTTATACATGTCATATCATCGGCCAGATTCATCTTCATTGTACAGTAGGATTTTATATAGTCCTTGATAATTTGAATTAGCTTTGTTAGTTTCGTAAGTCCTTCACTTTAGTTTCTCAATCAACTATCTGCATGCTAAACTTCAGTGCGTGCACGCCGACACGCACAATATGAAGAAAATTAGAGAGTGAAATTTCTAGTGCTAAACTCAACCATCAATGACTGCAAGTTTTTTTAGGGGAAAAGAAAGGGAATATCATAACTATGATATTGGTTTTCAATAAAGATAATGTAGATGTAGAAATGATGTTGAAGAAAATTTCTAATAGTTTTTCCATCTAAGCCATCCATCCCCGTTTACTTAATATGCATGCTTCGTGTCACGGTCCTAGGATCGGACTAGGACGTGCAGTCACTTTACAAAGGAGCTCATGTTTCGGGACATCGGTTTAAGGTCGTTAAGGGTTATATGTACCCTCCATATACCCTTGTACTGGTGAGTTTCCATCCGTGAAGCCTTATTCGGAAGTTTGTCTGGAGATTTAGAAACGTGCTCGCTTGTCGCTAGGAGCTGGCCTAGTTGTGCAGCGTTGTGAAGGAGCCTATATTTCGGAATGCCGGATTGAACTTGCTCCAAGCCCTAAGTAACTCTTAGGGGTGGATGTACTGGGAAGTTCTCACCCGTGGGGTCCCGTTCGGAAGTTTGGCGGGAGATTTTGAGATACGCTAGCTTGCCGCTAATCGTTAGCCTAAATCGGTGCATTGTAAAGGAGCTAACGACCCGGGGTGTCGAATCGAGTGGGACCAAGTTCCAAAGTGAATCTTATGGTCACTTGTACTGGGAAAATATCAGCCCCAGAGTTGGATTTCGAGATTTGTCGGGAGATTTTGGCAGTAGGCCCACTTTTGGGTCTTTTCCGCTAAAGTGGGGGTGTTGTGGAAACCCATCAAGACGAGCTCGTTTAGGGACGAGATTTTAACCCAAAGTCGCTTAAATGGTGGCTTACTGAATGCCCGGAAGAGTTCCTGAAAACTCCTCTTAAGATAGATTTTAGAGGGGGGTGTGACAACTCAAGCGCTAGGTGCGTATACTGGTGAGACATGTGCAATGTCTTTAAAACCTCCTTAGGGGGGGAAGCCTAGGTGAACCTTGGGTGTGGCCAAGGGGGCTTCGGTGGTCTTGGGGCTTTAGCCGTGAACCCTCTCGCCCTTAGACAACGTTGGGACAATGATGGATTGTCGAGATTGAGTTGGCGGGAAAATGCCATATTTTATATCCGATTGTGCTATTCGAGTACCAGGTCCCGGTGTTGAACGGGCCCGCTAGAGTGAGCGTTGAGATAGCTTGTGAGCTTTCGTAATTCATTAAATTATGGGTCTGAAACCTCCCCAACAATGAGAAATTGGGTGTAGAGGTTGGAGATAGGCTGACTTACACGGGACGTGACCGTGGTAAGTGCCGCACGAGCCCTTTCTCCGTTAAGGAAAAAGTTGGCTCGTGACAGTTGGTATCAGAGCCCTAGGTTGGGCAAGTGAAATGTCTACGGATGTAAGTAGATGTTATAGAGATGTTGTGAACATCATAAGGCTAGTGTGAAGCCTCGGTAGAGAAACGGCTCGAGAGGAGGCCGGGAGAGTGCGTGTTGATGCACGTAGAGAAGTGAAAATCCCCAATCGAGATGGATTGATGTGAGACGATGTGAGAGCACTTGAGATGTGCTAGTTGTATACGAGGTTGGCTCGGGTGAAGCCAAAATGTTCGGGAGAGACCCGAAATGGAGGTGAAACTTGTCTACGAGAGACAAGCAAGTGGTCTGCACGCCATGAAGGTGTGAGACATATTTGGGATGTACGAGAAGCATCACGAGAGTGCCGATGTGATATTGGCAAGAGTATATGTGTACAGGAGACCCAATGCGGGGTTGGTCGAAGTTGTATGGGGTCCAAAAAGGGGCGTGAAACCCTTTTCCCATGGCAGTTGAGTGCCAGAACGTGATAGAGAGTTGAGATGAGTAAGCCCTCTTGTGTGAGGCAATGACAGGAACCGGGTGAAAACCCGATACTCCGTTGGTAGTTTGAGATGTCTTGAGGAATGAAGCCTTCGTAAGGCTATAGCAACAAGTTGTTTGGATTCCTGTGATTAGGAATGCCATTAGCTTAAAGCTACGAGTAACGAGTTGTGTGGATTCTCTATAGTGGGAATGCCCTCAACTCAGAGCTACGAGTAACGAGTTGTGTGGATTCCCGTGAGTGGGGATGCCAACAAAAGTGTGATGGCTTGAGATAGGCCAAAGTAAAAGTGGGGGAGTGAGCCTGAAATGAGTCAGGTATCTCCAAAGATCCTTATGGAATGTGATAACCATTGTGTTGGTTATGTAATGATTGTGTGGGAGACCAAGGTTGAATTATCTTGGTAACATAACGAGTTGCTCGTAAAGGTAGAGTGCCTTACGAGTTGGAGGTGCAATGAGTTGCACAAGGGTTGCATGTAAATTGCAATTGCGAGAGATGTGAGTGTGGTCCCGGAGGGCCGAGGTGCTTGCATTTTGGAGAATGCATGTGACATAATGCGACTACGAGTAGTCGAAATGAGAGTGTATGTACGAGTTACACGGGTGATAGGCCAGATATGTGACTTTGGCTTTGGAGTGAGTTTGAGAACGATGATTGCTTCGAGAAAGTGATCTAGTGTCGAATAAAGTTTCGTGATATGACCTTGTGAGTCAGCGTAGAATTGGCTAGAGTGCCAAAAGTGGGGTGGGAAACACCCAAGAAAATAGTACGAGTTGGCTTGGTGCCTAAGAGTACTAAGGTGAGAAGACCAAGAGTGGTCGTGGGAATGATAGAAGTTGGAAACAATTCTATCTGCGACAGTTGAGTATCGAGACAATTGAGAAGCTCATGAGAGAGCAAGTGACCCAGAGTTATGTGTGAGAATGAGATAGTTGCTAGTGATATGAGAGCAACTACGTGTGTCCAAGAGGGGACTAGTGGGAAATTAGCTCCACCATAAGCTAATTGTGGATCGGGTGTGTGTTCATCTTCGGGAAACCCGATGTGCTACGCCGAGCGCCTTGAATAACAGGTAGGCAGGGGGCCAGGGTGAAGTGAACAACCGATCTATTCATAATCAAAATGAACAAAAACCCTTTGTTTTTATCAAAACCCATTCACGTTTAAGTGTATGGAGCTTTTTGTAAGAAGTTGCTGAATCAGAATTGTAAACTCGCATACAAGAGCGTGTAGAAAGTAGTGACCGAAATCAGAAACACTCATGCACGAGAGTTTGTATGGAGTTGTGACTGAGACTGGACACGAAAACTAATACACAATCACGTGTGTGGAGTTGTTCCACATGTAATGATGGGGATTCCTAGAAGCTGTACGAATTGTGTGTTGGGTTGATAATCCAACCATGTGCGGGAACTTGTGCCTAGTGGCAGAGTTGAGCCATTATGTCAAAACAAAGACTCATGTACGGGAGTGTATATGATGTTTTGTGTTTAGATATTATGTGCCCAATTCTTTATAAAGTTGCATGATGTTACAAACGTGGACATGTAATTTCATTCGTTGAGATAAATGACATTGCAATGTCTTCACTGTGTGCGTTACGATGGGATTCCAAGAAGATGTGAACAATGTGTGGAATTGATAATCCTAACATGTACGAGAATAAAAGAGTTCCCAAACATGTATGGAGATAATATCAAACCCATATTGTGGTAAGTTACAGAAGTTGGAGATTTCGTCAAAAATGGTAAACCTGTGCCTAGTGCCGAAGTTGAGCCATTATATCAGAAACCAAGACTTATGTACGAAAAACGTATATGATGTTGTTGTGTTTGGATATTGTGTGCCCATTTCGATATAGCATTGGATAATGTGGCTAACATAGACATGTGATTCCATTCATTGACATATGAATGTGGTTTCAATGTCTTCCTTGTGAGCCCCTAACCCACAGGTCCCAGGATCGAAAGAGATTCGTGACAGATACAACTTGAGTTGCCATCGTTGAGGACGACGATGGATGAAGTGGGGGAGGATGTTACAATCCTAACCCTCAAGTCGTGCCATCGTCGCGGACGACAATGGATGAAGTGGGGGAGGATGTTACAATCTTAACCCTCAAGTTATGCCATCGTCGAGGACGACGATGAATGAAGTGGGGGAGAGTGTCACGGTCCTAGGATCAGACTAGGACGTGCAGTCACTTTACAAAGGAGCTCATGTTTCGGGACATCGGTTTAAGGTCGTTAAGGGTTATATGTACCCTCCATATACCCTTGTACTGGTGAGTTTCCATCCGTGAAGCCTTATTCGGAAGTTTGCCTGGAGATTTAGAAACGTGCTCGCTTGTCGCTAGGAGCTGGCCTAGTTGTGCAGCGTTGTGAAGGAGCCTATATTTCGGAATGCCGGATTGAACTTGCTCCAAGCCCTAAGTAACTCTTAGGGGTGGATGTACTGGGAAGTTCTCACCCGTGGGGTCCCGTTTGGAAGTTTGGCGGGAGATTTTGAGATACGCTAGCTTGCCGCTAATCGTTAGCCTAAATCGGTGCATTGTGAAGGAGCTAACGACCCGGGGTGTCGAATCGAGTGGGACCAAGTTCCAAAGTGAATCTTATGGTCACTTGTACTGGGAAAATATCAGCCCCAGAGTTGGATTTCGAGATTTGTCGGGAGATTTTGGCAGTAGGCCCACTTTTGGGTCTTTTCCGCTAAAGTGGGGGTGTTGTGGAAACCCATCAAGACGAGCTCGTTTAGGGACGAGATTTTAACCCAAAGTCGCTTATATGGTGGCTTACTGAATGCCCGGAAGAGTTCCTGAAAACTCCTCTTAAGATAGATTTTAGAGGGGGGTGTGACAACTCAAGCGCTAGGTGCGTATACTGGTGAGACATGTGCAATGTCTTTAAAACCTCCTTAGGGGGGGAAGCCTAGGTGAACCTTGGGTGTGGCCAAGGGGGCTTCGGTGGTCTTGGGGCTTTAGCCGTGAACCCTCTCGCCCTTAGACAACGTTGGGACAATGATGGATTGTCGAGATTGAGTTGGCGGGAAAATGCCATATTTTATATCCGGTTGTGCTATTCGAGTACCGGGTCCCGGTGTTGAACGGGCCCGCTAGAGTGAGCGTTGAGATAGCTTGTGAGCTTTCATAATTCATTAAATTATGGGTCTGAAACCTCCCCAACAATGAGAAATTGGGTGTAGAGGTTGGAGATAGGCTGACTTACACGGGACGTGACCGTGGTAAGTGCCGCACGAGCCCTTTCTCCGTTAAGGAAAAAGTTGGCCCGTGACACTTCGCATTCTGGTTTGATTCTGATTGCAACGTTTCATTGTATAATGTCTCAAATAGGAACTTACGCTTGTCATGATTTTCTAGAAAACGTGTTATTATTCATATATTGGCTCAATGCCTGACTTATTGTTTATTATCTTGAATACGTTATGAATTACCATTTAAGTCTTGTCATAATGTAATGTTTAGTCCTCAAGGGCGGTCATGGGTTCAAATCTAGAGAATGCGTTTCTTGTAAGAGATCGGGACAGTCAGGGTTTTATACCTGCTCCGCTTAAGTCCGAAAGAGATGATTGGACGGCGGGGTTTCCAAAAAAAATAAATTTCCTTTCTTATTTATGAATACAAATTGATCTCGGATACTTTTTCTCCTTTGCAATTTCAAAGGGTCTCATCTTAGGGTAGCTGCCTGTTTGCTGTTGCCTGCAATTCGTCGTCCTGCTTCATCTCTAATCATCCCCCAGTAAATTTCCCAAGCATGTTTCTGTGTATAGCTGATTTTATTGGTCTGTTCAAAGCTAAGCAGTCAAATCGGCGATTAATCAACGAGCTGGGGTTAAATGATAATTTAGGGTAAAGATCGGTTAGGTAAATCTGCAGGCGACCGATTAGCGATTTCCGATTTACCAAAAATCACCCGATTTCTTATTTTAGTGATTTTTTTATTGTTTTTTGTCTTTTTGTAGTACCTAAATATGTTTTATTGAATTTATATGTTATTTATGTGATATTTTGATATGTTAGATTAAAATTATATGTTATTTATGTGATAATATGACTATCGGATTAATTTCTGACACATTTTCTTAACATCTTATTGGTTAAAAATGTCTTTCATTTCTTTTACTCGGTTGTTCAAATTACATCTTTTGTTCAAGAGTAAATTTGGTGACTGGAGATTAGGTTTGGAACCGCGGTGAAGAGGCTGACAGTCTTGGATAGAATGCTAAAAGCAATGATCCTTACCCTTACAGACTTCAACTTGAGCAGTATGTAAGCTTCAACCGTTGCCTAATGTTCTGTTGTTTAGTATTGAACACTTTGCATTATCATTATTGTTGTGAATAAACACACAATAATAGAGGATAATTTGAGAGAAAACTCTTCTTTTATATACCCATAAAAGAATTACAAAGCTTCCAATACAAGCTTTACAAAAAACTCTCACTAATCACTCTCACTACACTTTCACACATTTAGGGATTTCAGGGATGATTATAACTAAAAATTGGGCTCCTTTTATAGTGCCCAAACCGCGTGAACAGTGTCACGCGGTTTGGGCAGTTGGCAACTTTGCCAACTTTCACCAGCTGCCATGCATGCAATTTGCATGCTTTCGGCGCAGCTGGCTGCCAACAATCTCCCCCTCGGTGAAGATTTCCCAAAATCTGAGCCGACCATCAATCACCCAAATCCGGATCCTCCAAAGGATCCTCCCCTGGCTGCATCTGTATGACTGCCTACGTACCCTGAGTTGGGATCAAGCCAATCGTAGTTCTCTGAATCTCCCCACTCTGACTATGTGGAGAGTTTTGTCATCCCGGCTATGGCACGACAGATTTCAAGCTTCTCCTTCGGTAAAACCTTCGTGAACATATCGGCACCGTTGTCGTCGGTGTGAATTTTCCATTTGATCGCATTCCAGTGTTCCCGTCCTGGGTTTGACATAAACCGGCTGACCAATCCAACTGCGTGTGCTAAGTCTGGCCTCGTGCACACCATGGCATACATAAGACTTCCCACTGCTGAGGTGTATGGAACCTGTTTCATTTCCTCTTTCTCTGTCTCAGTAGAGGGACTCTGTCTCGAACTCAATCTAAAGTGGGTAGCAAGAGGAGTGCTAACCGCTTTAGCCTTGTCCATCTGGAATCTCTGAAGTACCTTCTCAATGTACTCCTCCTGTGACAAGTATAACTTCCTGGCTTTCCGATCACGTCCGATCCTGATGCCAAGAATCTGTTTAGCTGGCCCCAAGTCTTTCATCTCAAAAGACTTACTCAGTTGCTGCTTCAAATTATCAATCCTCGATTGATTCCTGCCAACTATCAACATATCATCTACATATAACAGTAAGATGATAAAGTCATCGTCAGAAAACTTCTGAACGAAAACACAATGGTCTGAAGTGGTCTTCTTGTATCCCTGCTCCCCCATAACTGACTCAAACTTCACGTACCACTGTCTCGGTGCCTGTTTCAAACCGTAGAGGCTTTTCCTGAGTCTGCACACAAAGTCCTTTTTCCTGCTGACTCTGAAGCCTTCTGGTTGCTCCATGTAGATTTCTTCTTCCAGATCTCCGTGAAGAAATGCGGTCTTGACATCCATCTGCTCAACTTCCAGGTCGAGGCTTGCTGCTAAGCTGAGTACCACTCTGATGGATGACATCTTCACAACTGGAGAGAAGATTTCATCGAAGTCAATGCCTTTCCTCTGATTGAATCCCTTGACAACTAATCTGGCTTTGTACCGGGGTTGTGAAGTATGCTCTTGTTGCTTCACCCTATACACCCATATGTTCTTCAAAGCCCGTTTGCCTCTTGGCAATTTCACCAACTCAAAAGTGTGATTGTCATGCAAAGATTTCATCTCATCTTGCATGGCTTCCTCCCACTTTTCTCTGTCCTCTGTTTCCACAGCCTCCTGGTAGCTCTCGGGTTCTCCCCCGTCAGTAAGCAGCACATACTCATATGCAGAGTATTTAGTTGAAGGTCGTCTTTCTCTGTCAGACCTTCTCCGTGGAACTGTTGGTGGAACTTCTGGTACTGGTATTTGATCATGATCATCATCTCTGGGAGCTTCATCACCTGTACCCTCATGTCTGGGAACCTCATATTCAACTCGTACTGGCACCGGTGTATGAGGTTCTGGATTCACATTTCTGTATTGTTGGGGCATTGTCTTTATCTCCTTTCTGATATCTTCTATGGTCTGGTCTTCAACAAAGACAACATCTCGGCTTCTGACAATCTTCTTCTCAACTGGATCATACAGTTTGTAGCCGAAATCATCCTGACCATAGCCAATAAAGACACACTGTCGCGTCTTTGCATCAAGCTTGGATCTCTCGTCCTTTGGGATGTGTACAAAAGCTTTGCACCCAAAGACATGCAAGTGCTCGTATGACACTTCTTTACCTGTCCAAGCTTGGTTAGGAACATTACCTTTCAGTGCGACCGCTGGGGACATGTTCAAAACATGAACTGCTGTGATGAGTGCCTCCCCCCAGAATGTCTTCGGCAGCTTGGCTTGTGACAGCAAGCTTCTGATCCTCTCGCACAAGGTTCTGTTCATCCTCTCAGCTAGACCATTCAGCTGAGGTGTCTTCGGAGGTGTCGTTTGATGTCTGATTCCTTGCATCTTGCAGTACTGATCTGACGGACCTCTGTATTCTCCACCATTGTCTGTTCTGATGCACTTCAGTTTCTTACCGGTTTCTCTCTCCACCAAAGCATGAAACTCCTTGAACACTCCAAGCACTTGGTCTTTTCTCTTCAAGGTGTATACCCAGATCTTCCTTGAATGATCATCAATAAATGTCACAAAATACAGTGACCCACCAAGTGTTCGTGTCTGCATCGGACCGCATACATCTGAATGTATGAGATCTAGTACCTCCGGTTTCCGTTGAGGCGGGGAGCTCTGGAAGGATACTCTGTTCTGCTTTCCAGCCATGCAGTGTTCACACTTCCATAAGTGTGAGATCTTCAATTCCGGAAGAACATTCCGCCTGCGTAGTATCTCCATCCCTGTTTGGCTCATGTGACCGAGCTTTTTATGCCATAACTCGGCTGCCTCATTACTGTTGACTGTATTTATGCTACTATTTGAAAGCTTAGCATGCATCAAATACAGGGTTGAGTCTTTCTTACCTCGTGCCACCACCATTGATCCTTTAGTGAGCTTCCAGCATCCGTCACTAAAGGTGCTGCAGAAACCTTCATCATCCAGCTTGCCTGTTGAGATCAGGTTTAACCGGATATCTGGGATGTGCTTGACTCCCTTCAACACTAGCCTTGTCCCGTTCTCTGTTTCAAGGCAGATGTCACCAATACCGACGGCTTTGGACTGTCCGTCATTCCCCATCCTTACAGCACCGTAGTCCCCTGGTGTGTAAGATGAAAAGAAGTCTCTGCGAGATGTGGCGTGTATGGATGCGCCACTATCTATCACCCAACTGGTCTCGTGGCTGGCAAGATTCACAACAGCTTCTTCATACATTATGCAAAATTCTTTGGAGGTTTTCTCGGTGGTAGTAGCAACTCTTTCTTGATTAGAGTCGCCATCTCTCCTGGACTGCTCGTTCTTCAGTTTGTAGCAATCCCGCTTCATATGGCCCTTCTTTTTGCAGTGATAGCACTCAATATCTCTAGTTCTTGATTTCCCCCGGTTCTTGTCTGATCTCCCTGGGCCTCGGCTTTTACTCATCCCCCTTCTGGTGTTCTTTTCTGTCACTAGAGCTTCTGAGGTTGAGGCTGATGCTGACTCATGCATTCTCGTCCTCTTTTCTTCCTCGAAGATCCTGGTCTTTGCCATCTCCATAGTGACTTTCCCATCTGCGGCTGAATTGATCACCGTAGATCTGAACGTTTCCCAAGATTCTGGTAACGTATTAAGGAGTATTAAACCATTTACCTCATCACCGAAGTCTATGCCCAATCCAGACAATTCCTTCATGGTTCCGAGGAAATCGTTGATATGGTCCGCCACAGTTGTACCTTCCTGGTATTTCAACCCCATCATCTTCTTGATGTAGTACAGCTTGTTGTTTCCAGTCTTTGCTCGGAAAAGCTCCTCCAGCTTTCTCCATAAAACACGTGCATTTGTTTCTTCACTGACATGGTTGACGATACTATCGTCGATCCACTGATGAATAGTACTGCATGTTTTCTGGTGAAGATTAGCCCACTTTCCATCGGTCATTCCTTCTGGTTTCTCCTCCAGAAATACCGATCCATCATAGTCCTTCACATACAGAAGGTCTTTCATCCTTCCTCTCCATGTGAAATAGTTTGTACTGGTTAACAAAATCATTTTTCCGTTGCTCCCCTCCATCATAAAAATTCTAAGCAGAATTTCAAAAAACGGACCTCACCGTTGCGTCCGGAATGGCCGAAAATGGTGGAAATGACACTTCGTTTGTCAAAATCCGACACAGGGACCAATTTGCAAATTCCAGAAATTACAGAGGTCAAAGTGTAATTTCCGAAAGTTCAGGGGCCAAAGTGAAATTACGGAAAAGTTCAGGGACTATATTACAATTTCCAAAAAGTTCAGGGACTAAATTGAAAATTTCTCAAAGTATAGGGGCTAAATTGTAATTTCCAGAAAGTTCAGGGACCTATCTGAAATTTACCAGGCACCGCTGACGTGGCAGTTCTGCTGACGTGGCGATGACTGTGTTGCTGACTGGACGCTGACTGTGCGCTGACGGGGCGCTGACTGGGCGACACGTGGCGCTGACGTGGTCGTCTTCAACCTTCAGACGGCGCGTACGGCGCGTGACTGCGCGTGGAGCGCGTGGCGATGTCTCTGGATGGCGCGTGCCTTGTGTTGGGACCTCCGTTTGATCGCCGGAAAATACCACCGTGCTCGTCTCGCCGTGAAACGTCTGATGGTATGCTCAAAATCGATTTTCGACAACTTTCGTCGGAACCGACTTTCCGAACCGAAACTTCGTTTCCGAATTTCGGGATCCCTTTGTGGAACCGTAGCTCTGATACCACTTGTTGTGAATAAACACACAATAATAGAGGATAATTTGAGAGAAAACTCTTCTTTTATATACCCACAAAAGAATTACAAAGCTTCCAATACAAGCTTTACAAAAAACTCTCACTAATCACTCTCACTACACTTTCACACATTTAGGGATTTCAGGGATGATTATAACTAAAATTGGGGCTCCTTTTATAGTGCCCAAACCGCGTGAACAGTGTCACGCGGTTTGGGCAGTTGGCAACTTTGCCAACTTTCACCAGCTGCCCTGCATGCAATTTGCATGCTTTCGGCGCAGCTGGCTGCCAACAATTATTAACCTATGGGATTTAGTGTCCTAAAATAAGTATTTAGTGGCAAATATTTAATTTAAAAATTCATTGGGTAAAAGTCTAAAGCTTTGCCCAGGACATTTTTATTTCTGTTGGTGGTGATTTTTGGTAGGAGGTCAAACACTCCGAGGTGTTCCATCGACCCGATCCAAGGAGGTCAAACATTGCGGGAATAAATTGAGATAGGTCATTTCATGACTCGAGGAGATCAAAACTCGAAGAGGGTGACCATAGGAGCTTATGACCCGAGAAGGGTAAGCATGACGAATACCCTTAAAGGAGTGCTTCTAGAACGATGATCATGATCCCAGAGTGAAAGGTCCAACGAGTAACCTCCACTTGTAAAGTAAGCGGGGAATGCGAGGATATTCTTAAGGAGTGTTGGGATGATCCTGTTGGATGTTGGCAGAAGAACGATCCTTTTCAAAGTTTTTCCAGTAAAACTAATCAAGTTCAGGAGCGGAGCAAAGCTCAGTTTGGGGGCAGGAAAGTGAAGCTGAAACAACTCTTGGAAAAACTTCAGTGGCTTAAAAGGAACAGAGATCAAAATGACGAGGGGGAGGGTATTCGGGAGACAGAGAAAAAGATAGATGGTTTTGTACTAGAAGAGGAACAATACTTCCAAACAAAGGTCTAGAGTGGCTTAGCTAAGGAAGGGGGATAAAAATACAAAATTCTTCCATGTTCGGGCATCCGAGAGAAGAAGACAGAATACAATCAGGGGGGGATCGAGGATGATATGGGCATCTGGGTAACAGATGAGGGTGAGGTTGAAAAGGTGCTATGCGATTATTTCCAAATTAAAGCTTTACCTCTGAAGCACAATTGATGAATGCGCTGGAACTGGAAGGGTATTAAAAAGGGCTGTTACGGACGAAATGATGCAAATGCTAGACAACAGAACATATTATAGAGGCTCTTAATCAGATGCAGATGCACCCAGCCCTGCCAATTTTTTCAGAAGCACTGGGACGCTATCCAAAACCAAGTAATCAAAACATGTCTTGCTGCCATCCAAAACAACCTATCGATTTTAGATCTATTAGTCTATGCAATGTGATTTACATGAAATATTTACTTCTCCCCCTCCCCTGACACCACACTCCTCTGTCCCCCACCTAAAATGACAAAAATCTCCCTAACCTTAATAACATATATATTTATTTCATTTTATTAATTAATTTTTTTTTTTTAAATTTATATTTTTTACTCTTTATATATCTATTCTTTTTTATTTGTTTAATAAATATTACGAATTTCTTATTTATTGTTATTAAAAAATTTAAATGAATAAATGAACACAAAATAAATAACAATAAATACGAAATTTGTAATATTTATTAAATAAATTAAAACTAATAGATATTTAAAGAGTAAAAAAATATGATTAACAAAAAATAATAATTATAAAAAAATATATTTAATTAATAAAATAATAAAATAATTATTTAACAAAATACATATATACTTGTTTTGGGAAAAATTTTAAGAAATAGTTATGTAAATTCATAGGGGATAAGGAAGGAGAATTTGTGGGCTCTTTACATGATCATTGCAAAGACTATAGCAAATAGACTCAAAACCTACTTTGATGCCATCATATCCCCAAAATCAAAGTGAATTCATTCCTAGTAGGCTGATAACTGATAATACCATTATTGGGTATGAGAGTCTTCACAAGCTCAGAAATAGAAAAAGGGGAAAAAAAGGTTGATTGCTCTTAAGCTTGATATTAGCAAGGACTATGATCGGGTGGAGTGGGGCTTGGTTGACAATGTAATGTCTAAAACGGGGTTCTCAGCCAAATGGAGAGGGCTAATCCAGAATTGTATTTCATCCCCAACCTTTTCCATCTTGATAAATAGGAAGATAATTGGTATGATAAAACCCCGAAGAGGATTAAGACAGAGTTGTCCTCTCTCTCCTTATTTATTCATTTTATGTGCAGAGGCATTCTTGGGTCTTATGCACAGAGCGGAGCAGAGGAAGGTTTTTTCGGGGTTGAAGTTTGGAAAGGACTTTACAATCTCTCACTTTCTATTTGCGTATGATAGTTCGATTTTCGCAAATGCCACGGTTGGGGAGTGTAAGCACTTGGAAATGATTTTTGATACATATGCTGAAGCATCTGGCCAGATTTTTAGTTTTGAAAAATCTTCAATAGTTTTAAGGCCTAATGTAAATGGAGACAATGAAAAAGCTATAAAGGAAAATTTTCAGCTCAATCTTACACCATTACATGATCGGTTCTTAGGGTTGTCTGTCATGGTTGGAAGAAATAAGAAAGCGTTGTTTGGTGACTTAAAGCTCATGATGTTTAACAAACTAAAGATTTGGCATAACAATCTATTTTCGGCCTGAGGCATAGAAGTACTTATAAAAGTGGTTTCGCAAGCCATCCTTACATCTACGATGAGCATATTTATACTTCTGTGGGGATTCTATGATGATATTGAAAAAAAAGCTGACAACTTACTGGTGGGGTCCAATGATAGTGATAAAAAAATACATTGGGCTGCTTGGAACAAGCCCAGTATGTCTAAAAGGGATGTGGGAATGTGATTTCGCAACATGGAATAATCAGGCGATGCTGGCCAAGCAGGGATGGAGGGTAGTAAAAACTCCGACATCTCTTTGTGCAAGGGTGTTGCAAGCTAGATATTTCAAGAATAGTTCTTTCCTAAAATCGAAGTATGGATATGCATATTATGGGGGAGGAAAGTTTTAAAGAGCGGCATCAGATGGAGGATTGGGGATGGGAAGCTAGTCGGAATATACGATAACAATCGGATGCCGCGGTTAGAATATTTTGAGGCATTTTTCTCATGTTTCTTTGCCTGCGGATACTAAGGTGAAGTACCTAATAAATGTAGATAATATGTGGGATGAAAACATTCTTAAATTGTATTTCCTAGATGTTGATATCCAAGATATACTCCATATCCTTATACCTAGCACCCCAAAAGAAGATCAACTATTTTGGCATTATGAAAAGCGATGAAATTTTACCGTTAAAAGTGCTTATTACGTCGTTGAAAAAAATGAGGAAATGAACGATTGATGTGGGAATTTCAAGTCAGTACGCAAGTTGGAACATGGTGTGGAATTTAGAGTTGCCTGAAAAGACGAAAATATTCTTATGGAGAACACTTAAAAATATGTTGCTAACTACTTGTAATCTAAAAATTAAACGAGTTGTTCTGACTGATTACTGTCAAAGATGTCATAAAATAAAAGAAGATGCAGCCCACACACTTCTCTATTGTCAGTTCGCCAAGCAATGTTGGAGACAATAAGAATTTAGCAAGCTAGTTCAGAACTTTAAAGGGAGAGACATGTGGAACTTTGTGACCCTTTACGCTTCAAATCTCACCAAAACAGAGGAAATGAAGGCCATGGCTATGATCTGGATGATCTAAGAATCGAGGAACTCATGTTCATTTCAGAATACTCAATCAGAAGTGGCTCATATTTTAGCTAAAGTTGACGTTTTTGTGAATCGTTTAAACAGGTCACGAAAAGGAATCTTACTGATTGAGATAGTAACAGTGAGCTGACTGATGTGGCATGGACTCCTCCACCTGATGGTTGGCTCAAACTTAATGTAGATGCGGCTCAAGAGAAGGCTAGCAACTTGGCAAGTTTGGGGGTTATGTTCAAGGATTCTACGTGCTAGTTGATTGTTGTGGCAGCGAAATGTTATAGGAACATCCATGATACAGAGGTAACTGAAGTGCAAGTCATTCTTTTTGGGGCTCAATGGGCGTTGAAGGCTAAGCTCACCACAGTTATTATCGAATTGTATACGCTTAATGTGGTAAACCTTGTCAGGGGGTCAGTCAATAGTATGAAGGAGATAAATTGAAGGATTTTAGAGATAAAAGATGTCATCAAAAATCCATACTTGTGTAGGATTCATTTTAAGCTCCATATTCGTAATATGGCGACTCTTGATGTGATCAATATGACATGTAAGGAGGGAGTCAACGGCTTTTGGCGTGATGTATTTCCCCATTTATCATGTGTAATCTCTTTCGTTAATGAATTATCATTCTTATCAAATAATTTTGTGGGCGATTTCAAGATTTGAAAAATGATATTCGTACAAAACGGTGATAAAATTATAACCAAAACTTGTTAAGACAATTTACAAAAAAATTAAATAACAGTTTTAAAAAAAAAAAAGGTTTTGTCATTATTTTATATAAATTCCCAAGATTTTTTCCCCGTAATCACACATTCCTTCATATACTAAACACACACTACCTTCTCCACGGTCCCACCAAACCCACTTGACCAAAATTAACGGCTAAGATGAATCAATTAAACAATAAGTAAATATATATATATATATTATATATATATATATATATATATATATATATATATATATATATATATAAAAGCAAGCAAAAGAGGACAAATTCATAATTTAAATGAAGAAACAGACAAATACAAAGCTTGTTTTGTCAAGGATCCAACTGGAATCCCAAGGCAACTGTGCCCCTCACAGATTATAGTCCCTTAAAATTATCGATCAAACGATTGGATCACATAGAGCTAAGTCATCTACTTTTTCTCTAGCCATTTATTTATTAAAAAACTTCAAAATTGTGAGAATTTTTTTGATATTGAGGTTTTTAGAGATTGGATTATCGATGGGTAAGTCTATGGTGGCCTAACGAAGTGACAAAAATAAAGAGATTTGAGTTCAGAAACTTCGATTCTGAACTGGGTTTCTCTTTGAAAATTTAGAAAACTAAGAAATAAAAAATGGGCGAGCTCTGTTTGATGGCTTCTCATGGGTACCCTCCAGGGCTTGTTCTTTACCAGGAACAGGGCATGAGCAGGGTCATCAAGGTAAATTTTTTTTAGTCTTATTTCATGTTTCGTGATTTGGGTTTCTGAGTTATGTTATAACCTTGGTTTGTTTTGTACGATGTTTCGTGTTTCTGTTATAATTTGTGCTTGACATGTCTGTTTGTTGACTTTGATTGAATCGGTGGGAGCTCAAAATACACCTTGATTGTTAGAATTCTTATTCAAATAGTGAAACTGTGATGATAGTTTGACGTGTATGTGTTCGGGTTTATTTTAGCAATAATTGTATTCAGTTTTCATATATCAACTGTTTATTCCGTATGACCTGAACACCAAGTTTTAAGTTTTTATGATTGCTTATGCAAGTATTATCAATTATGCTCATCCTAGCTATTGGCCTTGACATTATGGTTGTAATATGTTTGGTCAAATTTCAGTTTAAGTTTTGTCTGTTAGATTATTGATGCTTTTTAATTTGTTGCGCCTCAGGATTGTCAACCTTATTTGCCCTGTCAAGGAGACAGACAGGAGGCATTAAGATCTGACAGCCTTAATTTGAAGTCACATCAATCCAAGGAGCAATGGAAACCAGTAAGTGGGCTGTGTGAGTCCAACCAGTTTGTCAAGCTTGAATCAGCAGTTGCGAGGCCTGTACTCATTGATGTGCAAGGTTTGTAGCGAATGAGTTTGTTGTCGAGCGCTGTTATTTTTCAGGGAAATCATTCCTCTCACTGATTTCTTTTATCATCATTTGATAAGGAGAAGTTTGAATAACACAGAAAATGAATTAATTTTTCTTGTTGGAGTCTTTCATATTTTTCACACAGGAAATTGGATTTGTAGGCTACAAGTTTTAATCATGGGCAGCCTTAAGATTATCTATATTCACTCTGGTGCTAATTGTGTATAAAATAAAGAACATAAGCAATTCAAAAGTTATTCTATCTCTAAGATGTCTTCTTGTGGTCTCTAAACCTCATATGGCAACAAAATTTACAATTGAATATGTATACCGTTGGCCTTTTAAAGCCAAATGTTGGGCTACCAAACTTCTACATGTGTGTGTGTGTGTTGATAATAGGCATGTTCAAGTAAGTTTAGTTTGTTAAATGTAAAAACAGACTATACAAATAAACTAGAATATAAAATAAGCTCTAGCAGAATCAAATTGGGTGGGTTGGGTTGGGTTGATCAAGGAACGATGGAAATGATGTGGCACTTTAAGACAACCTGAAGCGGACAGCGAAAGTGTGACTGCTTATTACTATCTACCAGTCAGTGCCATCTGTTAGAATCACATGGCATATTATGCTGATAATCCTTTTTTTACCCACTTTCTTATGCTTTGCATTAAAGCATACTCTTTACAGTTGTGGGAATGCATGAGTATTTACTTCCCTCCTTTGGTTCTGTGCAGACACTCGACCAGACTCAGTAGCCTTCAGTCTTGGAATAGCTAAGCAATGCACAAGGCATGAAAAGATCTTGCAGTTTCTCACATCCAGATCAAGGGAAGGAGAGGGAGCTGTTTTAGATTTGTCCTTACTATCTGATTTGATGGGACTTAAAGCATTATTATCCGATGCGCACGTACAGCCTTCAGCTACTCTCATTTATCCAACTAATGAATTCTATGACCAGAAACCACTCCTGGACTTTGTGGGAGATATGGGCCGTAGTTCAAAAATCTCCATCCATCCAGATGGTAGGCTCTTATTCACAGGTAGTGGGACGGAGATGAATGACTTCCTTTCCCTTGTGGCTGAGTTTTACTTATCAAAAAATGCAACTAGGTGGACAAAGCAGTCACTTTTGATCCCGCATTTTGACAGGTATGGATATGTGAATATGGTTGATTTGTCATTAGTCATTACTGCAGTTAATGTGAATGCGTGTGATTGTTAACCGGCACCAGTTATTGGCATCTTCAAAATTGTAAACACTGTACATGTACCTCATATATTATCATTTCATTGATATGTTTTGAGGATTATGATGAATCTGATGACAATTGCAAGTTAAACACATGGCCTTGACTCATTGATGCCATCTTTTCAACTTCTGGTCCTTTTTCTGGAATGGCATTGCCAGAATGAATAGTTTGCAAATTATTAGTTATTATAGCCACTTTTCCCACAAAGAGTTATACTGCTTTCTATTGTTATCATCTCACAAATGTAACACTTTCTATAAAGCGTTTAGCTTCTACTTCTCCAATTAGGGCTTAGTAAACAGATAGACAGAAATGTAGTTCCAGAATACAACATTTTACAGTGAGGATGTGTAAATGCATCAAGATGGTTTCCTAAGAAAATGAGATTTTCCAAGTGTTTAGTTTTGTGAGATGGAGTGTTAGCGGCTGTTTGTTCTTCTCTTTTACTCCCTACTTCCAGTATTTTCCGTAGTATAGATTTCGGATAACTCTGGTTGTTGCCCCCATGGTAATTCAGGTTGATATCTGTTGTTTTATTGGATCTTCCACTGCTAGAAACCCATGCATGAAGCTTAGTGATTCCAACCAATTTGACATATTTAATGAATGATGAGGACGCATAGTTGCGTGCACACTCTTATGTTGACATCCTATTTCTTATTTTTTGTCCAAATCTTCATCAGTCAAGTTACTAAACACCTGCCTCTGCAAATATTGTATGATCAGGCTGCCAAGCAGTGAAGCTCAAGCTAATATTCATGTGTCTTCTTTGACGATGGAAGCTACAACAGTTGCACCTTTGAAGAGGTAACCAAATCATCAATCTTTTTCAGGAATATTTTGATTTACCCACACCTGTGACCTGGTTCTGGTCATAATTTCATGCTATATGATGGTGGGAAATTGTGAAAGGAAACTAAACATTTTTTCATTTTTGAAGTCTCAAATTATGGGCATAAAAGTTTCTTTCAAATACTTAGCCTAAACTTTAGATACTTCTGGTTAGAGGTGAGAAATTGGCGTCCATTAGTGAATGTTATTACAGGTTGGATTTCCTTGTGAATTTTATGGCGACCTGTGATTTTGTTCTTTTATGTAAAACTTGGATTAGATCAAGAATTATGGAGATTTATGAAGAGAATATCTATAAATTATGAAAGTAAAACTGAGGATAGAGCTTTGAATTAAAGGTTTTCAAACTGAGATAGTTTGAGAGCTCAAGCATATTTTCTTTTGTTTTTGAACGAATAATTTGTAGTGGAGGAGAAGACTACTCTCAATGGGTTGTCTGGGAATGCCGAGGTGCATGATTTGTTTTTATATGTTTTATTTGTTGACTTCGTGCTTAACATCAATTTTCTTACAATGTGAGTTAGCATGCTACTATATTTCTATTGTCAAGTTTCCTTATGTTATCTTTTTCGACAGCCCTGAGAAAATTAAGATCAGACCACCATCAAGGAAGAGCAGCAAGAAGATTGGTAGAGTGAGAGATCTCTACAGAAGGAACCACTTCCATGCATGTGAGAGCCTCCTATCCTTGATGATTAACAAGAGGCAACATAAGAAAACAGCCATCCTTTCCTTAAAGAAATCTGGCCCTGAACTTCCCGAGCTTCTAAATCAGTTTTCTGCTGGCATTGCTGGGACTGGCCTTGCTGTTCTATTTTCTGTCTTCTGCAAAGTGGCATGTGGGAGGGTTCCGTTCTGTGGATATAAAGTTTTGAACACTGGCCTTGCTTTTGCGCTGGTTTGGCTCTCTTGGGCAGTGAATAGACTGAGGGATACGATTGTGTGTATCAGCAAGAACGCATGCAAAACGGGTCTGAAGGAGGAGGAGATGATGAAGAGAGTGGATAAAAGTGTGAAAGATATTTACTTCAGAGCTGCAACTTTGATGGCAGTAGCCTTGCTGAGGCTTGCTTGATCATCCCTAAGTGCTCAAACATCACGACTGCTTTGTGACTCATTTTCTGAATGTTGTAGCTTGATTGGGCGATGATGGATGGATGGCTGGCTTTAGCTTATTGGACTTGCGTGATTCTGTAGCGGTTATGCCCGAGCCAGGAAATAGCACAGGAGCAAAATGGTATTGGTCTCAAGCAAATCCCGTCTTAAGATGACTTTGAGCTCAAATGAGCCTTAGCTCTATCTAATCATCAGTTAGCTAGTCGAGTTGTGGTTATTAATATATGATGGGTTGTGTAATTGATAGAAGGCTTATAAGGTAAATGTCGTAGCGTTAAGACTGTAACATAATACAATTTTGTGCGTTATGTCTCAACCTAATTTCCCCTTCTTTTTTTTTTTTTCATTGTTTTGTACCTGGGTCTTCTTGTTTGTTGACGAGAAAGTGTAGCAAAACATAGCCCATTTCCATTGTTGCTTTACGAGTGGCGTGTTTTTTTTTCCCTCTTCAGTTTTTTATTGCTAGTGTTACAGGTATTCTTGCTAGTAGATCTTTCTGTCGTGGGCATCTCACTTGTAATCAGTTGGGAGGGGAGAAAGTCTTGAATTCCCGTTAGAATATGGATTTTTAAGCCTTTTAATTTGAAATTCACGATCATTTTTTTTTTATCTTGATTCAAAAATCAATGTAAAATTGGGATAATTTTGACTGAAATTAACAAATTCTTGCCGTCCTGACCTATGGCAGACTTGTTCACTTATACAATGTCTTAACAAGAATATTATATCTCATAGGTACAAAAAAAGAAAATGTTTTAAATGAATTAGAAACCATAATTATTGCTGCATTGCAAAATCGGACATAAAAAAAACGAGCTTTCCCTTTAATCTTTTCAATTTTCAAATAACTAACAACCTTCTGAGTAATTCCTGGAAAATAGAATGAAATACAGAACTCTCACGTTAAATGGCATCTGTTTCCATGAAGCAGCATTGAGCCTTATGTTTCTACAAATTTTTGCACCTAACCAGCCATAACTTGTAAAGATTCCTGAACCACATCAAATCAGCTTATTACTTTTGACACTACACCGGCACCAACTGTTCTGCCTCCCTCTCTCAAGGCAAATCTTTGCCCTGTTGTCAAAAAAAACAAAAACAAAATAATAAAATCATTGCTTCTACATTTTTGCATTACTACTATATCTTACACAACTGTTTAACTTTGAAACAAGAAAATTTCAGATCACCAATTGCATAAATAGATTATTAACAGTAACAAACGTGGAAGTGACAGAGAAGAAGCTTGCACTGAATAGATGCTGTCAAATAAGGTGCTTGTGGCTATTGAAGTATGTATGATGCATGAATGCTTATATGTGACGCATATAACTTATCCAAATATAAATTTTTTTATAAAATAGAAGATGAGAAACAGATGGTTTTACTACCTAGTTAAGGCGAAAAAAAAAAAGAAGGGCAAAACAGTGAGCAAATTCAAAGTGCATTTGAAAGAAGATGATGTTGACTGGAATGTACCTATTTCAAGAGGCACTGATGATATCAGCTCAATATTGACAGTCACATTATCCCCAGGCATAACCATCTTAACTTCTTCAGGCAATTCTACTTTTCCCGTTATATCTGCAGTCCTCATGTAAAACTGTGGCTTGTAGTTTGTGAAAAAAGCAGTATGGCGTCCACCTTCATCCTTTGTGAGGACATAAATCTCAGCCTGAAATGTCTTGCATGTCTTCACAGATCCTGGCTTGGCAATCACCTAGAAGTATGAAGAAAGGAATAGCAAAGGACATTATTATGAAATTCATGCACACTGTTTAAAGTTGAAAGTTTATTACAGCCATCACAATTTTAAAATTCTACAAATAGTTTATGCATCACTAATATTAGACATAATATATAACGACGCCTAAACTTAAACGGTAATCAGTGTTCGAAAACGCGCCGCCTAGGCGGCGCGTAATCGCTCGACGTCGGCCAAGCGCGGCGACTACCTCCAAATCGTTGGTGGTAGTCGCGCGATCGATTGGGCGGCGTGAAATCGGCGCCTAGGCGCCGATTTCACCCCCAATCGGCCGACTACGCGCCGATACATGGCCGATAATCGGCCGTGTATCGGCGCTAATTTTTTTTTGCATTCGAGGGCTAAAACGTCGTCGTTTGAGGGGGTTAAAAGACCCCCTCAAACGACTCCCCAAAACGTCGTTTTGGGGGGTCAATTAACCCCCCAAACGACGACGTTTTGGGAGTCAGAAGACCCCCCAAAACGTCGTCGTTTTGGGGGTGGTTATAAATAAAAAAAAAACCCTAAATATCAACACAGCAATTCACTTCTTCAGTTATTCTCTCTGCAATTCTTCTACGGCCACTTCTCTCTGCAATTCTTCTTCTACAATTCACTTCATCACGTCAATTTGGGTTTACTAAGGTAAAATTATTATTTTATTTTTTGTTCCAACTTGATTTAATGGAAATTAGTTATAACTTGAGTTTTTTGTTTTTTTTAGTTAATAAGTAATTTGTCATTAAATTTGTGAATTGGTGATATTAAGTTAATTAATAAATAATAAGTAGTTAATATTCGTATTTACCAATTAGGATTACCATGTTAGTAGGTAGGAAAACCCTAAATTACATTTTGTTTCCCTCTCAATTTCGGTTCCTCTTTTTTTTTTTTTTTTTTTTTAAGTTAATAAGTAATTAGTTATTAAATTTGTGAATTGGTGATATTAAATAAGTAATTGTTATTTGGGCATTTGAATTAATAATTGTAATATAAGTTAATTAACTACTTTCCATAATTTCTTTATTTGACCTAAATCCTATTATCCTAAATATAAATTAAGTGTTAATAAGTAGTTAATATTAGTATTTACCAATTAGTAGTAAATTATTAGTAATTAAAAGATAAAAGTATTTAAATTTTAGAATTTACAATAATATTAATTAATTATATTGTTAATTGAGCATATTATTAATTAAATGGATTGATTCATTCTTCTTAGTAGGGTTAATGGCTTCTTCTTCTGCGGCTTCTAATTCGGAGAGTAGTCCCGTTCTTAAACGGAATTCAAATGATGTTGGATGGGAGTATGGGGCTTTAGTGGATCCGAATAATTTGGATAAAGTGAAATGCAAGTTGTGTTCTAAAATTTTTTCAGGAGGAGTTTATAGAATGAAAGAACATATTGGGCATATATTGGGGAATGTTGCAAAGTGTCCAAAGTCTAGTAAAGAAGATCAAGAGAAGTGTAGATAAGCCATTTTGGAGGCAAAGAATAAAAAGAAAAGAAAAGACAGACATGTTAGTGAGATAAGACAAGGAGTTAATATTGGGGGCGATGGAGAAGAATAAGAAATTCGTGAAATAGAAGAAGGGTTAGATTCAAGACCCCCACGACATCGCGGCCCTTTAGCTAGGTGGACAGTGGCAACCCCTCCTGATTCTTCAACTAGTGATGGTAAAACAATGAGGCAACAAAATATTAATGAAGCATTATTTAAAGAGAAGACACATAATGTGAAGCGATTTGTTGCAAAGTGGGTGTATGAATCCGGTATTCCTTTCAATGCTATTGACAATGACAGTTGGATAGCGATGATGGAAGCAGTTGGTCAATTTGGACCAGGTTTCAGAGGTCCTAGCCAATATGAGTTGAGGGAGCCATTGTTGAAAGAGGAAGTTGCAAGTGTTAAAGATTTCCTGAAACTACATGAGAAGGAGTGGATGGAGAACGGGTGTTCTATTATGACAGATGCTTGGAGTGATAGGAAAAGGAGAAGCATTATGAATTTGTGTATTAATTGCACAATAGGCACCACTTTTCTTTCTTCCAAGGAAAGTTCTGATGTGGCGCATACTGCAGAGCACATTTATGAGTATGTGATGACGGGCATTGAACAAGTGGGGGCGGAAAATGTGGTTCAAGTTGTAACAGACAATGTCTCGAACAATATGGCCGCGTCAAAGTTGTTGAAGGCGAAGATGCCAAATATTTTTTGGAGTTCATGTGCTACTCACACCATCAACCTAATGCTTGAAAGTATTGGGAAATTGCCGAGATACAAGAAAACCATTGATAGTGCCAAGGCTTTCACCATTTTCGTGTATGCCCATCACAAGACTTTGTCCATGATGAGATCGTTTACAAAACAGAGGGACATAGTCAGACCGGGAGTAACTAGGTTTGCTTCAGCTTTCTTATCCTTACAAAGTTTGATCGAGAAAAAAGAAAGTTTGCGAACCATGTTTGCTAGCGCGGAATGGGATGAGTGCATATGGTCGAAGCAAGCTAAAGGGAAAGTTGCATTTGCCACGGTGATGAGTATCTCTTTTTGGAATGGGGTGACCCAATGTTTGAAGGTGTTTGCACCTTTGGTGAGAGTGCTTAGATTAGTTGATGGGGATAGAAAGCCATCCATGGGGTTTGTTTATGGAGAGCTAAAGATTGCAAAAGAAGAGATCAAGGATGCATTGAACAATATTGAGAGTAATTATCGGCCAATCTTGGAGATTATTGATAGTAAAATTGAAGGGCGGCTTGATACTCCATTACATTGTGTTGCTTATCTTTTAAATCCTTACTATTACTATAAGGATTCAAGTATCGAGTACGATGTGAAAGTAATGGATGCAGTATTTACGGTTGTGGAGGCTTTCTTCCCCAATGACATCGACATGCAGAGTAAGGTGATAAATGAGGAGTTGGCTTCATACAAGGCAAAAGAAGAAGCTTTTGGTAAAGAAGTGGGGGTAAAAGCATGTCGGGTATCGATTGATGTTTTTAATCCAGGTAAAAACAAAGTATTCATTTGAATTATTTTGCAAAATATATAAAAAATCTTATATTTCATTCAAACTATTTATGTTCATTTGTAGTTTCATGGTGGCGTACATATGGACATCATACAACGAACTTGGTAAAAATGGCAAAAAAGATATTGTCATTAACCACTAGTTCATCCGGGTGTGAACGAAATTGGAGCACTTTTGAGGGGGTAAATATTTAACATTAGCTAAATTTTGATTATTTTATTTTGTAATTATTAATATTAATTGATTTATTTAAATTATTTATGTAGATTCACACGAAGAAAAGGAATAGACTAGATGTGAATCGATTAAACAATCTTGTCTATGTTTCCTTTAATGCTAAGTTGAAGAACAAGCGCAAAATGGAGAAGGATTTGAAAGTTGATATATTAGAAGCCAAAGATGCTACTAATGCACAAGGATGGATCGTTGAGGGTGGTGACTCTCACTCTGATGATGATGAAGAAGTAGAGCCCGGTTCAGGGCTTACTTGGAGGATGGTTGGAGAAGCATCTGGAGCTGATGACATATTACAACCTCGAAAAAGTGCCAGAAATGTTGAATACAGAGAACTTGATGAAGATGATTTTGATTCTGATGAAGAACTTCAAGATGATGAGTTCAAATTAGATGAAGAATTAGATATTTAGTGTAGTTCAACTTTGTTATAGGATGATGAACATGAACTTAATTAAATGATATTTTATATCATTATGTGGTTGATTGAGTTTGAATAATGGTTTTATGTTTATTACATTTTGTTTGAATTTATATGATTTGGATTATATATGAATTATGATGTTGGAAAATATTATATTTTTAACTGTCTGCCGACTAATTGTCTAGGCCCCGCCTAGGCCCCGCCTAGATGCTCTAGGCGCTAGGCGCTGGGTCGCCGCCCGACTAGCGCCTAGCGCGTTTTAGAACACTGACGGTAATTCATCAATGATGAAAGAATAAAATGTAGAGAAAATGCAGTGTGCAAGTGTTCATTCCAAAGTTTGTATACAGACTGAATTCATTTCAAAAGTTTACACTAGATTCTAGAATACCACCGAATTAAATCTTTGAAGCTTAAAATTAAATTATGCCACTTACCTGTCCTCGTTGCACATCATCTCGTTTTAGACCACGCAGAAGAAGACCCACATTGTCACCAGCCTAGGAAAAATGTGCAAACCCATCAATATTTGAAATACAAGCACAAAAAATTATATGTAGCATAAAGAATCAAGAACCATTTACCTCCCCTCGATCCAAGATCTTCTTAAACATCTCAACACCGGTTACAGTGGTTTTCAAGGAAGGACCCTGCATAGTAAAACTCAATGTTAGGGCCAATTATTGTTCATAATGGTCATTCCACAAAGATAAATGAGTGAACCTCCACAAAGATAACATACAACAAACTTGCAAATTTCAACTAAGAGCACCATGGCTCCATTCACAAATGGCTCAAGTGAGATTGCAGAGAAAACTATCAACTAAAAGATTGATGAGAGGAAAATTTTTAATAACGGGGGGAAGGAATTATTTATGCATCTACCTGTGTTAACCCCAAAACCTCAACTTCTTCACCAACTTTGATGGTCCCTTGCTCAACACGGCCAGTGGCAACAGTTCCACGTCCCTGCAACACGTGAAACAAACATTATCAATGCCAACTAAGTACTCAACTACAAGTAACGACTTTTTTACAGCCAATGGAGTTTTGCCGAGAGAAGAGCAGAACAGGCAAAACCCGTCCAAAGAAGAACAATTACGAAATAAGGACAATGTTTTAAAGAAACTTGGAATGCCCAAAGCGAAGGAGCAACAGTTTGGATTAAAAAAAATTCTTCTCAAATGATTTCTCAACACAACAAATGCCAATAGCATTTCTTTTTTACCTGAATTGAGAAGACGTCTTCAATTGGCATCAGGAAAGGCTTGTCAAGTTGGCGTACAGGATCAGGAATGTACGAATCTACAGCATCCATCAATTTTAAAATAGCTTTTTTGCCTATTTCTTCGTTTGTACCCTGTAAAGCTGATATAGCTGAGCCTCTAACAATGGGAATATCATCCCCAGGAAACTTGTAGAAGCTAAGAAGTTCTGCAGAAACATAAGCTTGTCTGATTCTTTTGAAGTTACATGTCATTTAGCCAAAAATAGCCATCCAAGAACACAATTAACTCAAAAGGTCAACTTACCTCGGAGCTCCATTTCCACAAGCTCCAACAACTCTTCATCATCAACAAGATCGACTTTGTTTAGGAAGCACACAAGTGAGGGCACACCAACCTGAACAGTACATCCAGAAAGTTCAAAGAACATATTTCATTCCAAAAGCACTGGCAATAAGGAAAGAGGAAATTTCGAAAAATAAAATATGCTTCAGAAACCATTGATAAGATACCCACCTGACGTGCAAGCAGAATATGTTCCTTAGTCTGTGGCATCGGCCCATCAGGTGCAGAGACAACCAAAATACCACCATCCATTTGGGCAGCTCCAGTGATCATGTTCTGCAAATCAATCACAACAGACAGTTCATCACATAAGTATTTGTGTGGTTAACTACAAATTATGAGCCTGGTTAACTAGAAAATTATGAGCAACCAATGCTAAAAACTTTTAGATATCTCTTGAATGAATGAGTTTCAGAAAATTAGATGAGGCATCACTTCAAGAAAAAAATGAAAATATCTAAGCTGCATAAGTTAAAACATGAATGCGGGTCGTATAAAATATTAGCGCGCCAGATAATTTTCTTCTGCTATGTTTCAAATGCACAACTTTATCCATAAAGTAACAACTTCTGTATTAGCTATACTAGCTTCCATAAATCCACAGCAAAACTTTTATAACTACTAAAAAAGAAAAAACCATAGGTTTTCAATTGAGAAGTGAAATGTAAAGAGTGTAGGTTGCTCATTGCTGTTGATGGAACATACTAACACCTCCATCAGCTTCGAATTGTCTTCACATCATTACCCAACAAAAGACTCTTCAACTACTAGAAATCTATTCAGCAAAATATATAGCAACTAAAACTTACTTTAACATAATCAGCATGTCCTGGGCAGTCAACGTGTGCATAGTGACGCTTAGCAGTCTCATACTCTACATGGGCCTGCAGAAAACCCAGTCGAACACAACTGATTTTTTACAATAATTAAAAAAAATAGCATGTATCTATCTATTGACATGAACAAAATGGGCAATAACTAAATTAACGAAGAGAAATAATATCCCGACCGTAGCAATGGTAATTCCTCTCTTTCTCTCTTCAGGGGCCTTGTCAATTTCATCAAAGGCAATAGCTTTTGCTTTCCCTTCATCTGCTAGCACCTATACATTGGACAGCAAAATACCAAATTCATATAAGGTGAATAACACTGATCCATTCTCTACAATGAAAACTATCACCTTTGTAATAGCAGCAGTCAGTGTAGTCTTCCCGTGATCGACGTGTCCAATTGTTCCCACATTCACGTGAGGCTTTCTGTGGCATCCAAAATTCACAACACAGAACTCAAAATCCCCATTTCCATTTCATAAAATCGTTACTTAAACAACAACAACAACAACATTCATAATAATACGGAAAAGTAACGGTCAGATCAGAAGAAAAACGCACGTGCGAGTGAAGGTGGCCATGGATCTCCACCAAGGGATAGTAGTGGAGTGGGCGCTGCGATTGGCGTCATTTGCGGAGAAAGTGTCGGAGATGGAGAGAGAGCCGCGGCCGCAGGAGTAGATTTGAGATGAAAACGGCACGATTCTCTTGGAGTTAGGGTTTCGAAGAACCACTGAAGCCATTGAGTCGGAGTAAAGGAAGTATCGATAATGATTAATGTAACCTCGCTCGGTGAGGGGCGGACTATTGCTCCTCTGTGTTTATTATCTGGGGGTTTTAGGGGTTTCTTCGAGGGTTTTGGAGAGAGGATTTCAATTTACTTGGTCAATACTCTCTTGGCCCATTTGACCCAGCCCAATTTACTTTGTCATCACTCTATAGGCCTGGCCCGGCACGGCCCAATTTTATCAAAAGTCTATTCATATCTTTTTTTTCTCTAAATATTGGGAATTATTTGTTGATGTAAAATTTTTATATTGTGTTATTATGCTTCTATTCACAAAATTATATTCACTTATACTAGGTTGAGGTAGGGGAGATCATGCTGATTTTGTAATTCATTGAGATGGGAGACGAGGTCAATCTTATAATTCATCACATATCTTTAATAAATTTTAAGTATGAATTCTAATTCTGATAAATTATGAGAATAGTAATGCACATAGATTATGTTATTTTATTTTATTATTATTAGATTTGAGTCTTACAATATCCTAAATATTGTATTCGAATTGAAATAGCCGTATATTTACATTTTGCGCGATGTTAAGTAATGAAAATTTTCATTAATCTTTAAAAAAAAAAACTTCAACCTTCATTTTTTGCTTTCATTGCTAGCTATTATTTGGAGATTATATTTGAAGAGTAATGATATTTACACAAAAAAAATAGCACTAATTTTTTAGTGTTTTTGAACATTTTTTGTGTTATTATTATTATTATTATTTTTTTGGATCGATGGACGCATGATTACTACATTGAAGCTGAAAAACATATTTGAAGTTCAAGCTACATTAGTTCTTGAGCGTAGGGGTGGAGACAATTTGGTCCGATTATAATTATAGTTATTCGATTTTTTAAAAAAAAATAATTGTACGGTATTTTATTGAAAATTTATAATTATTTTTAATTATCGGATCGATTCGGTACAATTCGATTTTTTCAATTTTTCAATAATAACAATAAAAAAATCAAAAAATCAATAACATTCATTGAATCTAATATTTACTTAATATTTTTTATACTGTAACTATTCTAATCATCACAACTACACCAATAAATTTTTTTCATAATATATAATTATCATTTAAATTATTTAAAATATAGGAAAAAAAGAATAATAACCAAAGCAAAAAATTATAAATATTTCATGAAATTAATCATCACTAGACACTAAGTAAATTAAATAATGTAACAAATATAATTATAAAATAATAAATTAAACTATTCAATTAATTCAGTTTTGTTCGGTTTTTTAGTTAAAAATTTATTGTAATTCAGTTTGGTTATGTTTTTAATTAAAATATCAATCAATTATTTTTGAAAAAAAAAAAAAATGATCACTTCAGTTCGTTATTTTTTCGTCCACCCCTAATATTTAGAGAACACAAATTGGAACATACAATCAAATTTAACAATTTTTTTTGAATCTTTTGGTTTTGGTCCTAAACTTTGTGATTTTGCATGGTAAGCAAACCGACTTGTTTTCCGGTAAGAGACGTTTGGTAAAAATGTAAATCAATCACCTGCCCACATACTAACTCTGGTGTTTTCTATTTTATTCTGAGAGAGATTTAAGTGGTTCGATAATATACAAAAATAAGGGAACGGATTTAAAGATCCAGTGGTACGTTTTAGTAAGATGTTTAAAAATCAATTCGTCTACGTCTGTGGACTCCGGAATTCGCCAAGGGTCCTCAATCAGAATTTATAAGTTGGGCACTAGCAATCCTGCAAAAAATAAAGTAGAGTGGACGAGAGTAGGCTACCACCGGTGTGGTGGTTACCGGGTATACTCCGACACCCAAGTCAGTGGCACGAAATAAATTTGTAAAGTGGGAAAGCAAGGTTGAATATTACCTCTACTTCCTTTGTTTGGCCGTGAGGGCCGTGTAATATATGAGGGGATCAAGGATTGAGAGCATAAAGTATTAGGGTGAGAGAAATGAGACTTGAATCAATTCTTCCCGTATTCTTTTCATATTTATAGATAAAACATGATCTGATGTTGGGTTATTTGGTAATGGTTTTGGAGTAAGTGAGGATTAGTGCTAGAATTAGGTTAAGTGGAGTGGTGGGGGTTTAGTGCTAGAATTAGGTTAAGTGGAGTGGTTATACTTTTTGTTAGTTTATGATTTAATTGTAATCAAATAATACATAATTCTTTGGGCTTTGGTCCTTATTTTCGGGCCTAACATGCTGATGGGCTTAAGGTGAAAGACAGTTTTACCCTTGGACCAAATTTGGCCCATACAGTTTGTCCATTACTCTCTAAGTCAAATAATTTTTGTTTTAGAGAGTATATTTATCCGTGCCGTATGTGAAAAAAGAGTGTAAGAGTGCATTACCTTCTGCCAAATATCGTATCAAAATATATACAAAAACGTAGGTTTCTGTTTGCATGCATCTGAGGACCGAACTGAAATAGAGTTTCAGGAGTTCATGAGTCCAGGGGAATGTCCCTTTGTCGACTGAACCAAACGGTGGTTCAGGAGTGTGCTTTGACTCGACATGAGTCCAGGGGAATGTCCCTTGTCGACTGAACCAAACGGTGGTTCAGGAGTTTACTTGACTCGACATGAGTCCAGGGGAATGTCCCTTGTCGACTGAACCAAACGGTGGTTCAGGAGTTTACTTGACTCGACATGAGTCCAGGGGAATGTCCCTTGTCGACTGAACCAAACGGTGGTTCAGGAGTTTACTTGACTCGACATGAGTCCGGGGAATGTCCCTTGTCGACTGAACCAAACGGTGGTTCAGGAGTTTTCTTGACTCGACATGAGTCAGGGGAGTGTCCCTTGTCGACTGAACCAAACGGTGGTTCAGGACTTTACTTGACACGACATGAGTCCGGGGAATGTCTGTCGACTGATCCAAACGGTGGTTCAGGAGTTTTCTTGACTCGACATAAGTCAGGGGAGTGTCCCTTGTCGACTGAACCAAACGGTGGTTCAGGACTTTACTTGACTCGACATGAGTCCAGGGGAATGTCCCTTGTCGACTGAACCAAATGGTGGTTCAGGAGTTTACTTGACTCGACATGAGTCCAGGGGAATGTCCCTTGTCGATTGAACCAAACGGTGGTTCATGAGTTTTCTTGACTCGACATGAGTCCAGGGGAATGTCCCTTGTCGACTGAACCAAACGGTGGTTCAGGAGTTTACTTGACTCGACATGAGTCCAGGGGAATGTCCCTTGTCGACTGAACCAAACGGTGGTTCAGGAGTTTACTTGACTCGACATGAGTCCAGGGGACTGTCCCTTGTCGACTGAACCAAATGGTGGTTCAGGAGTTTACTTGACTCGACATGAGTTAGGGGACTGTCCCTTGTCGACTGAACCAAACGGTGGTTTAGGAGTTTACTTGACTCGACATGAGTCCGGGGAATGTCCCTTGTCGACTGAACCAAACAGTGGTTCATGAGTTTTCTTGACTCGACATGAGTCAGGGGAGTGTCCCTTGTCGACTGAACCAAACGGTGGTTCAGGACTTTACTTGACTCGACATGAGTCCAGGGGAATGTCCCTTGTCGAATGAACCAAACGGTGGTTCAGGAGTTCACTTGACTCGACATGAGCCCAGGGGACTGTCCCTTGTCGACTGAACCAAACGGTGGTTCAGGAGTTTACTTGACTCGACATGAGTCCAGGGGAATGTCCCTTGTCGACTGAACCAAACGGTGGTTCAGGAGTTTACTTGACTCGACATGAGTCCAGGGGAATGTCCCTTGTCGACTGAACCAAACGGTGGTTCATGAGTTTTCTTGACTCGACATGAGTCCAGGGGAATGTCCCTTGTCGACTGAACCAAACGGTGGAACAGGAGTTTACTTGACTCGACATGAGTCCAGGGGAATGTCCCTTGTCGACTGAACCAAACGGTGGTTCAGGAGTTTACTTGACTCGACATGAGTCCAGGGGACTGTCCCTTGTCGACTGAACCAAACGGTGGTTCAGGAGTTTACTTGACTCGACATGAGTTAGGGGACTGTCCCTTGTCGACTGAACCAAACGGTGGTTCATGAGTTTACTTGACTCGACATGAGTTAGGGGACTGTCCCTTGTCGACTGAACCAAACGGTGGTTCAGGAGTTTACTTGACTCGACATGAGTCCAGGGGAATGTCCCTTGTCGACTAAACCAAACGGTGGTTCAAGAGTTTACTTGACTGGACATGAGTCAGGGGACTGTCCCTTGTCGACTGAACCAAACGGTGGTTCAGGAGTTTACTTGACTCGACATGAGTTAGGGGACTGTCCCTTGTCGACTGAACCAAACGGTGGTTCAGGAGTTTACTTGACTCGACATGAGTCCGGGGAATGTCCCTTGTCGACTGAACCAAACGGTGGTTCAGGAGTTTTCTTGACTCGACATGAGTCAGGGGAGTGTCCCTTGTCGACTGAACAAAACGGTGGTTCAGGACTTTACTTGACTCGACATGAGTCCAGGGGAATGTCCCTTGTCGAATGAACCAAACGGTGGTTCAGGAGTTCACTTGACTCGACATGAGCCCAGGGGACTGTCCCTTGTCGACTGAACCAAACGGTGGTTCAAGAGTTTACTTGACTCGACATGAGTCCGGGGAATGTCCCTTGTCGACTGAACCAAACGGTGGTTCAGGAGTTTTCTTGACTCGACATGAGTCAGGGGAGTGTCCCTTGTCGACTGAACCAAACGGTGGTTCAGGAGTTTACTTGACTCGACATGAGTCCAGGGGAATGTCCCTTGTCGACTGAACCAAACGGTGGTTCAGGAGTTTTCTTGACTCGACATGAGTCCAGGGGAATGTCCATTGTCGACTGAACCAAACGGTGGTTCAGGAGTTTACTTGACTCGACATGAGTCCAGGGGAATGTCCCTTGTCGACTGAACCAAACGGTGGTTCAAGAGTTTACTTGACTCGACATGAGTCCAGGGGAATGTCCCTTGTCGACTGAACCAAACGGTGGTTCAAGAGTTTACTTGACTCGACATGAGTCCAGGGGAATGTCCTTATCGACTGAACCAAACAGTGGTTCAGGAGTTTACTTGACTCGACATGAGTCCAGGGGAATGTCCCTTGTCGACTGAACCAAACGGTGGTTCAGGAGTTTACTTGACTCGACATGAGTCCAGGGGACTGTCCCTTGTCGACTGAACCAAACGTGGTGGTTCATGAGTTTTCTTGACTCGACATGAGTCCAGGGGACTGTCCCTTGTCGACTGAACCAAACGGTGGTTCAGGAGTTTACTTGACTCGACATGAGTCCAGGGGAATGTCCCTTGTCGACTAAACCAAACGGTGGTTCAGGAGTTTACTTGACTGGACATGAGTCAGGGGACTGTCCCTTGTCGACTGAACCAAACGGTGGTTCAGGAGTTTACTTGACTCGACATGAGTCCAGGGGAATGTCCCTTGTCGACTAAACCAAACGGTGGTTCAGAAGTTTACTTGACTCGACATGAGTCCAGGGGAATGTCCCTTGTCGACTAAACCAAACGGTGGTTCAGGAGTTTACTTGACTCGACACGAGTCAGGAGACGGTGAAGATCTCTAGGTTTTCCACGTGTCATCAAATAGAGCAAAACCTAACGGCAAATACGAGGCATCTTTTTGGGGGGAAAATAAACCGCCTCAAAGTAGTATAAGAGTGGCTTCGTAGGTTCATTTGCTTCATTCACACTTATCAGCGAGTTGGGAGAAAGCTTCAAAGTTTCTAAGGTACTCTTCATAACCTTCTTCATGTTCTTCATTTCCTTTCAATGTTCTAGAGTAGATTCAAACTTTTCTTAGCCAATTTACGTAGTTTGATCTCTTGAAACAAAGTTAGTTTGGTGGAATCTTGTTTGGAGAATTGGTAGTGAGTTTGATCTTTAGGAAACATAATCCCTAGGAATTTTTTGTTTATTAGCTAATTAGTGAAAAAAAATGTCGAGTGGAGACTCCTTAGATAGCTTAGGCAAGCAAATTGATACATATGTAGAAGAGTCGTCGAGTGAACCCACTGAAGAGGCATCAATGAGGGAATGGGCGCGTCAAGAATTCTTCGAAGAAGGACCAGTTACTGTTTTGTCGAGCCAAGTTCCTATGCTTGCGATGCCCATCAGGTCAATAGCAGCAATAGGGGCGTCGAGTGGTCCGGTTAGCACAAGTGAACCGACCAATTTATTAACAAAAAACCCAGCAAGTCGAATGACAGAAAGTCTGCTAATGGAGCTTAGGTGTAAATATAAATTTCCAAAGTCGATGGAATTAAGGGTTCCTTTGCCGACTGAAAGGATAGACTACAAAGTTGACGGGTGGATTGGATTTTATGTACGGCCCTTCACTGATGGTCTCAGGTTTCCTATTCCAAGGTTAGCTTGGGAGGTCTTAGATCACTATGGGATTGCTCCTTCGCAGTTGATGCCTAATGCTTGGAGGATTTTGTTGTCGATTGAATGCTTATCTTTCGAAAAAGGTTTATTTTTTGAAGTGAAGGACGTCGCATATTCATACTACTTGAAGGAGCATTTAACCGAGAAAGGGAGGTATACTCTGTATCTTCGTCGAAAGAGAGAACAGTTAATAATGGGTTTACCGACAAACGATAGGGGTAATTGGCAGTCTGATTGCTTCTTTGTGAGGAATGAGGGGGGTTTTTGGGTCGACTGGAATGGGTCGTGTCTCTGAGTACTGGAGTTTAATTAGTGAGTATCGATTCTTTCTATATATTGATGTAATGTATTGTCGTATGTAGCTAATCAACTTGTTATATGTCTTGCAGGTCTTTTCAAAAACAGGTCATTCGACAGAACCCCTAAAATCCTTTCTAATACCCAAGCTCTTACAGCTCTTCTGTCGAAGAAGAAAGGATTGGAGGATTATTTTGGTAGAAAGAAGACTAAGGAAGTCACAAGTGTGAAAAGAAATCTTCGAATCTGAAGGTATATCTACGCCTTTGGCACTTTGTAATCAAGTATTGAAGTCATCCATTCTACCTGGTCGATTCATATTCTCTACGGGGGGGTGTTTTTATAAAGCCTTTAACTCCAAGAGAAATTTTATGCGCAGAGGACATAATGTCGAGACCAGTTAAGGTTGCTTCTATTGATGAACTGAAGAGTAGAAAGAAGGCCAGGAAGCTGAAAATGAAGGAACCAGAGGAGAGTGTTCCTGAATTGCCTCAGCCTCAGTCGACTGAAATTCTACCAATCAAGGAGAAGTCGACTGGAATTGTTGTGAAAGAGGAAAGAGGAAGGCAGCTGAAGTTGAAGATGATTTTGAGAATATCACTGTCAAAATCCCCACAGGGTCGACTGCAATTTCAGACCCGTCGAGTCTAAATCCTTTTATTAAGGACCTCCTGTTGGAAGAAGATGATCGAAGGCTTACTCAAATCGGGGCTGTCGAAGCAATGAAGAAGTCGGCGGTAGAATCGTTTAAGGTGTATTGCATTCCAGCTGTTGTGAACTTGTTTTCCCTCTGCGTAGACTGGAAGGCTTATTTCTCCCAAAGTAAATTTTTGTTCACCACTGAATCCAATCAACACAGTCGTCATTCTGTTAATTTTCTCTAATTCAGCTCCCATGTCTGCCAAGGCTGTTGTAAAGATGATGTTGGCTGAGGATCCTGTATCTATCAGAACTCGTTTGATCATGAAATTTGCCACTTGTAGAGAGATTACTAAGGCGTCATGATGAGGGTTCATGCTACCAGAGTTGATGTCGTCTGGAAACTCCATTATTAGGTTTTGTAAACATTTTTTCTAAAGACGTCGTGGAATGTTGAAGGCTTGACACAATTGCTCTGGAATGTCGTTTGGCTGTTGAATATGATACTCCACTAATCTCTGATCCTCCTGAAATGAAATTCACGGTGTTATCAATTGGTGGAGGTTGAATTGGTGCTTCCCCATGTCCATCCTTCTCGTTCCTCTGAGCTAAAGTAGCTTGCCCCTTCTCCGTAAGTAGATCCCTTAAAAACCCTTTGTTCAACAACTCAAGTACCTCCAACCTCAACGCCACACATTCAGCTGTGGTATGGCCGTAGTCTCGATGGAACTCACATCATTTGTTTGTGTCTTTATTTTTGAAACTTTCTCTGTTGCGTGGTGGCCACTTTACTTCATTTCCCATCTTTTAAAGCCAAGACTAACTCTCCCGGGAGATATAGAAAAATTGTAGTCTGGGAGTCTGGGTTTTTCCATCGGAATTGTTTCCCGAGCTCTGTATGGTGGAGGTCTTTGATCAAAACCTTTTTGGAGGGGCTGATGTTCTTTCCTTAGGTGGTTCCATTTCTCCGAATGACGCTTAGGCATCATATTTGTAAACTCTTTATGTCGTTTGGTAGAATGGGCTGCTCTTTCGCTTTGCATGTTGGAGGAAATGTCTTTCCTTTTATTCCTTTTATCTTCTTCCCACCTGATTTCGACTTGGGCTCGAGCCATAACCTGGTCCATCGTGTAGCACCGGAACTTGGTCAGCTTTTTGTAGAGTCCACTTTCACAAAGTAACCCGTTCCTGAAAGCCTCCACAGCTGTTGGTTGATGAAGGTCTGGAATTGTTATTCTTTCTTTGTTGAATCGAGCAACATAGCTTCGCAATGATTCTCCCCTCCGTTGTAGGATGGCACTAAGATCATCAGTAGTTTTTTCAAGTTTGCAAGAGCTGGCGAAATGTTCAACAAATTTGTCTGCTAATTGTTGATAGGATTTGATGGATCTGTATGGTAGATTGATGAACCATGTAAGAGCTGGACCACCCAAAGTTTCTCCAAATCCTCTGCACATTCCAGCTTCCCATTGATTGATGAGGAGCTAAGCCTGTTGACATCATTTTGTATTTATAATGAATGACATGGTCGTCTGGGTCGGTGGATCCATCGTATAACTTCATGTCTGGTGGGCTAAACTTCCGTGGTAGCTCAACAGATGTTATCGCCTCAATGAAAGGGGTATCTGAAATGGTTCCAGCTCTACTCTTCTTCATTGGGAGTTTCACCCCTGGTAGACTGGACATAATTGCTTCTTTAAATCTTTCATTTCCTTCTCATTGTGATGACAATTTGCTGGGCTTGGTTGACTGGTGAACTTGGTAAGTTCCTTTGGTTCTCACCATTTGATGGAACGTCGTCTGTTGTTTCGTCAAATGCTCCTTGAAGGTTAGCTGGAGTGATCCGGTTGTTGTGTTGTTCTGATGTATTGTGAAGCCGCGTGGGTGATGAAAGTAGTTCCAACTGTTTTTGGAGGTTTATGTTGGAACTACGAAAGGTAAAATTCTCTTCTTCCAAAGCTTTCAATCTGTCTTGTAGCATGGCCAATTGTGATGCCACTGGATCAGGTGTTTGTTCATTGCTTGAAGTCATGAGTGACTAAGCGGTGAGTGTTTGTAGGGTGGAAAGCCTTTGTCTGCAAATTATTGCTAGGGCCCCACGGTGGGCGCCAAATTGTGGACTCCGGAATTCGCCAAGGGTCCTCAATCAGAATTTGTAAGTTGGGCACTAGCAATCCTGCAAAAAACAAAGTAGAGTGGACGAGAGTAGGCTACCACCGGTGTGGTGGTTACCGGGTATACTCCGACGCCCAAGTCAGTGGCACGAAATAAATTTGTAAAGTGGGAAAGCAATGTTGAATATTACCTCTACTTCCTTGTTTGGCCGTGAGGGCCGTGTAATATATGAGGGGATCAGGATTGAGAGCATAAAGTATTAGGGTGAGAGAAATGAGACTTGAATCAATTCTTCCCGTATTCTTTTCATATTTATAGATAAAACATGATCTGATGTTGGGTTATTTGGTAATGGGTTTGGAGTAAGTGAGGATTAGTGCTAGAATTAGGTTAAGTGGAGTGGTGGGGTTTAGTGCTAGAATTAGGTTAAGTGGAGTGGTTATACTTTTTGTTAGTTTATGATTTAATTGTAATCAAATAATACATAATTCTTTGGGCTTTGGTCCTTATTTTCGGGCCTAACATGCTGATGGGCTTAAGGTGAAAGACAGTTTTTGACCCAAATTGGCCCTTGAGCCAAATTTGGCCCATACAACGTCCACTGTTTTACAACTATAAAATTTACATCACTTGTTTAAATACTAACCCTCTATATTTTGTTACTGCTTCATTACCTATGCGGGCCTACAGTCTCCACCGTCCAATAACTAGAGAATGAAATGAAGTCATTTTCTATTCTTCTTCATTGACGCCAATGCCATGCAAGCAAGATGACAGAAGTAATTTCTTTGCTTGTAAATAGAATCGAAACTTAGAATATAACATTTATTTGGCCATATCCGAATACACATCTAGAGATCCATGCCATCTGTTTTAATAATGTTTCATCAAGCTTTCAGCTTGTGCTTATTAAATGTTTTGTCTATTGCTTGTAAGCTTCTTCATTTGTATTATTAACATACAATCACGTGTTAGCATTGAAATACAGGATTCAAAGGAAAATATAAATTCCGTTTTCAGCTTGTAAGACACCTGTCTCTTACCAAACTTAGAATTTCTTTGCTTTCCAGCCACTTTAAGGCAGTTGATTATTAAAGATTCTTCGGCCAGTGTTGTTGGTTCCTTAGTCATCAGCTTATTTCAATTTCAATGGCTCTAAAAATCTCTACTCCCCAACTGCAGCTAGCATTAATCTGTTCATGTTTGTCTGTTGCTGCTGTTAGCTCTTTGAATTTCAGCTATCCTGCAGTTTTCAATTTTGGTGACTCAAATTCAGACACTGGTGGCCTCGTTGCAGGAGTTGCTTTTCCAGTTGGACCCCCTAACGGACTAACATACTTCCATGAGCCGTCTGGGCGATTCTGTGATGGCCGCGTCATCATTGATTTTCTAAGTAAAAGATCCATATAGCCGAACCCTACTCGAAATGTTTTGTTTGGTTTGATATATTTACTTATGATTACGTTTATGTAGTGTTCAAATCAATAGCACAGCTTTTCCAACTATCTTTTCAGTGACCTCACACAGATTCTTGAATATGTATCAGAATGGATTGTTACTAATTTGCATTTTTTACAAGCTGCAGTGGATGCAATGGACCATCCGTTTCTCAATCCGTACTTGGATTCTGTGGGTGCCCCAAGTTTTCAAACAGGCTGTAACTTTGCAACCGGAGGGGGTACCATACTTCCAGCCAATGCAGGAGCAAGAAACCCTTTTTCCTTTAACATTCAGGTAGTTCAATTTGCAAGATTCAAGGCTCGAGTTCTTCAGTTACTGGCAAAAGGTACACATAATTATAAATAGTTTGTATGAACAAGTTATGTTGTAATGTAAGTGAAGTTGCTGACTTGAAATATGATATTGGTTTCAGATGAGAAACTGGAAAAGTATCTTCCTTCAGAAGATTATTTCAAGCAGGGCCTTTACATGTTGGATATAGGTCAGAATGATCTTGATGGTGCATTCAATTCCAAATCAGAGGACCAAGTAATCGCATTTATCCCAACAATATTGTCACAATTTGAGGCTGGAATTCAAAAACTATACAGTGAGGGAGCAAGAAATTTCTGGATTCATAACACAGGTCCCCTTGGATGCATAACTAGAATCATTGCAACATTTGGAACAGATTCATCAAAGCTGGACCAGCTTGGATGTGTTAAATCACACAACAATGCTGCTAATAATTTCAATCTACAACTCCGCGATCTCTGCACAAAGTTTCAGGATCAATTTCCTGAAGCTAATGTCACTTATATTAACATTTTCTCCATAAAGTTAGACCTCATTTCAAATTATTCTCACTTTGGTAAGCTGTCACATGTCCACAGAATTTTACTTTTGATGTTCCTAAAGCACATTTGTTTCATAATTTTTTTTCTGCTCATTGGCTTTCAGGATTCAAGGAGCCTTTGGCTGCTTGTTGTGGTTACGGAGGGCCGCCATTAAATTTTGACAGTAGGATTGCTTGTGGGCAAACTAAGAACCTGAATGGAACCACAGTGACCGGAACTCCATGCAACAACACTGCTGAATATGTAAATTGGGATGGAAACCATTACACAGAAGCTGCAAATCAACATATTTCAGAAAAAATACTCACAGGAAACTACTCCTACATTCCAAGCTCAGTGAATATGCGTTTCTTATCAGCTCCAAGTTCAATCAACTAAAAATGTTGTACAACTACTGTACTTAGAGCAGCATAGGCTATGAAAATGAGGCCTAGAAAATTTCATTTACAAAGTATGTACCCATTTTTATTCTCTCTTTTGTATTATTTCAATTTAAATAATAAGACGTGGGGTTATGCAAATGTTGGTTCAACTCAGAATTTATTGAACCAATTTTGATCAGAACCAGCTCAGTGATTGATTCCATTAATTTAATTTTTGGATTTTTTGCACTTTTTTTTGTTATTGATTTTTTTCATAAATTTTTATAAAGTGTGAAATCTTGTAGTTGCTATGGTGGCGGGTGAGGAAACGACTTGTCGCTTCCCATGCTGTCTTCAGTACGACTTGTAGGTTGTCTTTAAAATGAGAAATAACAGTGGCCATTGGATACGGACACATGGCTTAATATCTGCCGTTGTTGACCACTTACTCTTCATAAAAATTAAGGCTAGGGTTGACGGAAACAGTAATTGATTCTGTTGGAAATTAATTGTCGTTAATTATTTGGTGTTGTTAAATAACAACAATTAGTAATAATTTCATTTGAAAATTATTAAGTTAATTATTTGGTGTTGTTAAATAACAACAATTAGTAATAATTTCATGTTGGAAATTATTAAGTTCATTACTAAGTAAACAACAAGAGTTGTTAATCAAATAATTAAGTAACAACAAGAGTTGTTAAGTGACAACAATTAGTAAAATGTTAAATGGAGAACAAATGGTACACCCATGATGGTAACATTTTTGGAAGGGTTAGAGAAAGTCATTATGCATCCAAATACATGTGATTACATAGTAATCAATGAATGTGATTAAATAATAATCAATGATTAATAGTAATCCATGCATGTGAGCTAATAGTGACTTGATTTCCCTCATATAAATAAGACCATTTGCTTATTGAGTTAAGCAATCAATTAAGTTTGATTAAGAGGTCTCTACAAGCATAAAAGGTATGCAATTGTGTTGTGATTAACTTAGATTTATTTCAATTAGCATGTAAATAAATCTATGACTAGTAATACATGTATGGTTAGATCCTAAGAGGACAAACATGTAAATATATTAGGGATTATGTTTCCTAACATTGGTATCAGTAGCTTAAATGCATGTATTCTAGTTGGATTACACAAAAATTGCATGAACATGCATGAAAAATGTTAAAATGCTTATGGTTTTTATTTTTACAAAAATGATTTTCTTCCAACTTTGGGCCATAATAACTCTCTGTATAAAATTGATAATCGCATGTTCAAATATGTTTTGAAAACTAGGTCATGAGATCTTCAATTTGGTATATCATTTGCTTAATTTGGATTAAAATTGAGAAAGATATGGACCCTAGAAGTTGGCTAGTTGAATCTGTTTTTACCCAGAAAAACACTCCCAGAAGAGTCGTACTACATGTCATCCGATATTTATAATATCAGACGACAAGTCGTCCGATTTGTGTACGACAAGTCGTACACTTAGAGCTCAAAGGGACGACATGTCGTCCGTATATCACGAAACCGACAAGTCGGTTACATCTATAATTGACAACCGACATGTCATACAGTCACGGAACACGCGGACAACATGTCGTCTGCGCGTGTAACTCGGCCGAGACTGGCCGGCGCGTGAGAGCACGTGAGGGCGAGTGAGAGCCCGTGGCCGGCGCGTGGAGGCGCGTGAGCCACTCCTGAGGCGCGTGTATGGCGCGTGAAGTTTTTTTCGGCCCATGTGGGTCATGTCTGTATCGGTTTGCTTTGGTAATTTCGATCCGTCATGGTTAAAAGTCTAATCCTTTGTGCAAAATGTTTTAATCGACCATGATAAATTTGTTTTATCATATAAACTTTGTGTTTATGAAAATGAATATCTTTGTGATGTTTATTTTAGTCAATGTAACTTTGTGTTTCATTGTATTGATTTTTTCTTGTATTTGTTGCAGAAAAATCATGGCGATTATTCGAAGAATTGCAAAAGTGATTACGACACCCACAAACCAAGAGATGATATTAGACATGTTGATGGAAATGGATAAATATCGAATGAGTGAAAGCGATGATATGATTTCGCATATCATCACTTTCAATAACATGTTACATGAGTCTATCTGGGCAGGTAATTGGATAGGACAACCGAATAGATTCGGATTACTGAGAAACACTCTCCCCAAGATATGGCAAAAACAACTTACTCGTATTTGGATATTAGTAAAACGTGAGGAAAAACATGTTCCTTATAATAAAGTCATTGAGAGGTTAGCGGTTCAGTATCTACGGCATAAGGCAAATAATACTATTTTTTCCTTCGATGTCCCTGAAACGTTGTAAGGATCCTAAATTTGCTATAGGTTTTCCATGGCTGTCCAAGATCAATTACGAGTTACCCAAAGAGTTTGAGGATTCGTATCCAAAAACATATATGAGTTGGGACTCTACAACTGGGAAAATTATTATTGTAAAATATTAATTTCTTTCATGTTGTTTCTGTGTGTTATATTACGGCATGTAAATATTGTATTTATATGTATGAATGTTTCATGTTGAATTTAATTTATGTAATTAAATCAATGATTGTCATGTACAATTGTCGCATGATTAAGATGTTCTAAGAATTTATGTAATTTTTAGAAAATGATTTTACATGATTGATTATGTTGATAATATTTTTACATTGGGTAATTGGATGATGATTGGACATATAGTGGCCTTTTGACTCCAACCCCATTGAAGAATTTTATTAAACATAATTCGTTTCATGATAAAATAAACAAAAGTATTAACAATTGTGCATGAATGTCTGTAGAAACTTTGTGTTTTTAATATGACTTCCGCAACAAAGAATATTATTGTTGAACTCAACATGGGTGAGAAACTGAATGGCGATAATTATGAAATTTGGAGCATGAAAATCCAATATGTGCTAGAAGAACAAGAGGTTCTTGAAACTTTGAAAATGAGCATAGATGAACCTGAACAGGGCACTACGGCCCAACACAGGCGAGACCGAGAGGCTTATGAGGCCTGGAAGAAAAAGAATTTCATTGCCCGCATTACGTTGCTGAGTAGTATGGATAATGATCTAATGAAAGAGTTCAGGAAATATGACATGGCTAAGGACATGTGGTCCACACTAGCTGAAAAGTTTGGTAGTACCTCAATAACCAAACTAAGGTCACTGACAATCAAGTTTGACACATACAAGAAACGTCCTGAGTTCACTATGTCAAAACACTTGAGGCAAATGTCAAACATGATTACTGAACTGGCAGATGCTGGACATGTTCTTACAGATGAATAAAAATTCCAAGCGGTCATTCGTTCTCTTCCAAATAGCTGGGAGCATATGAAGATGCATTTGACCCACAATGAGAGCATCAAAACCTTTGATGATGCTTAACGTCACCTTGAATTAGAAAGCGACCGACTCGCGGCCGCTAAGTCAAATACTGAAGTGTATATGACAGAAACTAGCAAACCTGGGGGTTTCAAGAAGAAAATAAAATTTCATAGTGGTGGGTTCCAGTTCGGAAAAGAACAAAATTCTTCCAAGCCAAAAAAGAAACAGAAAACCAATCAACATGAGAAAGGAAAACGTCCTACCAAAAAGAAAAACATGGCAAATGTTAAATGTTTTAACTGTGGTAAGAAAGGTCATTTTGCTCGTGACTGCACTGAGCCTAAAAAGGTGAATACCTTTCGTGCATATTTAAATGAAATATGTGTTTCAAGTTCAATCTTTCTAACTGAATCTAATCCTTTGTGGACTGTAGACTCAGGAGCCACAAACCATGTAGCGAAGGATATAGATGCCTTCGTGGAATTTCGACGAATTTCACCTGGGGTGAAGTGGATATATGTTGGCAACAAATCACAGGTTGAAGTCAAAGGCATAGGAACATGCAAGTTAGTCATGCATGGTGGAAAAACTTTACTACTACATGATGTATTATTTGCTCCACAAATTCGTCGAAATTTAGTCTCTATGTTGGTTTTGGTTAATTTAGGTTTCAATTTGAACTTCCATAAATTTGGTGTTGATTTGTACTTAGGTACAATACACTATGGTTCATGTTATTTTCTTGATGGTTTTATTGTATTGAATATTGAGTGCTTCAATCACAATTTCAGTTTTTCTTTTTTTACTTCATCTGTCAGTAATGATAGTGATGTAACTGTGTGGCATGCTAGACTTGGCCACATAGGCCAGCAAAGAATGAACAGATTAGCCAAAGAAGGCTTTCTGGGAAATATTGAGAAGGTAGAATTGTCAACCTGTGAATATTGCTTGGTAAGAAAAACTGTGAGAAAACCATTTGGAAAAGGGACTAGAGCAGAATTTCCATTACAATTAATTCATTCAGATATCTGTGGTCCAATGAATGTCAGGGCAAGGCATGTAGCATCTTATTTCATCACATTTATAGATGATTTTACTCGCTTTGGTTATGTCTATTTGATTGCTCATAAATCCGAAGCATTAGAATGTTTCAAGAAATTTATGAATTTGACAGAAAATCAATTGGACAAGAAAATTAAAATACTACGCACTGACCGTGGTCGTGAGTACTTATCTGATCAGTTCAGAGAATTATGTGATGAAAAAAGAATTAGTCGTCAGTTGACTACTCCTTAACAAAATGGTGTTGCGGAAAGATGAAATAGAACTCTTCTTGAGATGGTTAGGTCTATGATGGCACAAGCAAATTTGCCTATAACCTATTGGGGTGATGCATTATGAACTGCCACATATGTACTTAACCGAGTGCCATCTAAATCTGTGTCCACCACACCATATGAGTTATGGACAGGTCGTAAACCAGATATTCACTTTCTAAAACCTTGGGGTTGTGCGGTTTATGTTCATGTGTGTTCTCACGAACATGAAAAGTTAGGCCCAAGAGGAAAAAATAGTATCTTCATAAGATATTCTGAACAATCAAAAGGATATGTTTGCATAGGTGAACATGAAAGTGGAGATGTGACAGAATTTGAATCACGAGATATCACATTTTTAGAAAATGATTTTCCTAAGTAGGGAGAGATAGGTCAAGATTTATCTCTATATGAAACTCAAGATCACATGGATCACATGATTGGTGAACACTCGGGTTTACCTAATTCAAGTGGGAGTGATGAGAGAAATTTGAGAAAACATGATGAATCTGTTTCACATGAATCTAAAAATGATGAATTAGTTTCACACGAGTCTCATTTACGTGATCCGAGTGGGAGTGATGTACATAATCCAAGTGGGAGCAATGTGCACGATCCAAATGGGAATAATATCGAAAGTGAGGAATCAGTTCCACCACTAGAATCCAAATTGCGACGTAGTAATCGTATAGGCATTCCTCGACGTCGTTTCGATATCGAAGGAGAAACCTTTATGATTCTACCTCAAGATGATGAAGAACCTAGAAACATAAGAGAGGCTCTTCAGTGTCCTGCTAAGGAAAAATGGATGAAAGCAATGGAAGAAGAGATGGAGTCAATGAGGTCCAACCAAGTTTGGGAATTGGTTGATCTACCCAAAGGACGCAAAGCTGTTAGAACAAATGGGTTCTTAAAATAAAGCGTAATGCCGATGGCAATATCGAAAGATATAAAGCACGACTTGTGGCAAAAGGGTATACGCAACATGAAGGAATTGACTATGAAGAGACTTTTTCACCTGTTGTAAGGTTTACCTCAATTCGCTTGATTCTGGCTATAGTAGCAAGTATGGATCTAGAATTACATCAAATGGATGTAAAGACTGCTTTTCTCAATGGAGAACTTGATGAAGAAATCTACATGGAACAATCAGTAGGTTTCATAAAAGAAAATGAAAATGAGAAAGTATGTAGACTTTTAAAGTCTATATATGGTCTCAAGCAATCGTCTAGACAATGGTATATACGATTCCACAATACAATCATTTCGAATGATTTCACAATGATAGATGAGGATCATTGTGTGTACACCAAGAGAGATAAAGATAAGTTCATTATCTTATCTTTGTACGTGGATGATATACTTATAGCCGGAAATGATAAGGAGTTTGTAAAACACATTAAAGAATGGTTATCATCTAACTTCGAGATGAAAGATATGGGTGAAGCTGCATATATTCTTAGGGTTAAGATCTCAAGAATCGTTCAAAGAATTTATTATCTCTTTCACAAGAGTCATATATAAAGAAAATTCTTGAACGCTTCCAAATGCAGACTTGCAAACTCATTGATACTCCTATCACGAAAACTGAAGCTTTGAGTCGTAGATTGTGTCCTGAAACTCCACATGAAAAGGAACAAATGAAGAAAGTTCCTTATGCAAATGCAGTTGGAAGTTTAATGTACGCAATGTTGTGTACAAGACCTGATATCTGTTTCGCTGTTGGAATGGTAAGTAGATACCAATCCAATCCAGGACTAGCACATTGGAAAGCAGTTAAAAGAATATTTAGGTATCTGAGAGGGACATCTGATTACTCATTGTGTTATCAAGGAAATGATCTGCAATTGAGAGGTTATACTGATGCTGACTGGGGAGGAGATTTAGATGAAAGAAAATCTACCTCTGGTTTTGTTTTCTTGCTAAACAATGGTGTCATTTCATGGAGCAGTAAGAAACAGTCTTGTATAGCCTTATCCACAATGGAGGCTGAATTTGTGGCCTTTTCATCAGCAGTACAAGAGGCTGTGTGGTTGAAAAGGTTCTTGGATCATTTGGGTATGTCAAATGAAGCTCCTGGTCCAGTATTAGTTAACTGTGATAGTGAAGCAGCGATAGCCTACACAAAAGACCCAAAATTCCATTGTAAAACGAAACATAGATACCAAATATAACTTTGTGAAAGACATAGTTGCACGAGAAGAGGTAAACATGAAGTACATTTCTACGCAAGAAATGGTAGCAGATCCATTGACCAAACCTATTCCTAGAGATGTCTTTGTTAGACATGTAAAAACTCAGGGATTGCGTAGATGTTAATATGCTTACATATTATGATATGTATTTTTTCCCAAATAATGTTTACTAATGTTAATACTCATTGATATTTGTGTCCAATGCTTACATGTTATTATGTTGATACATGTTTAAACAAATATACTATAAGTTAGTATGAGAAGTATGTCGGACAAGTGAATGATTGACCCTCTCACACGGGCAATTGCCTCCATTACTTTGTGTTAATGGGTGATGAGGCAAATTTTTAAGCTAATTATCTTAGTGATAATTTAGAGAGCTCAAGCTTGAAAATTAAGTAATGTCGTTATGAGGTCACTTTCTCTGTGATATGACCTAAGGTGAATAAGTTCGTTTCACCTTACTTGTCTTAATGTCAGTTATGAGTTAGACATTGTGTTTGTCTGAACTATAATCTGTACGGTATTTTATGAGACATGCGCTCCATGGGAAAGGAGAGAATACCGTAGCACATATTTTCATACCATGTGTACATTTGCGGCTATTGAGGGTAATACAAGTAAAGATCTCAGTCTTGATATTGTGTGAGACCCTTGAGATTATTTCAATCTCATATTGTACCATTTAGACTCTTGTCTGCTTATTAAAACTTAGATTTGATGATTGCTATCTTGGAATGTTACTGAAGGATCATGAGAGATTCGATCTGAAAAGACATCTCTGGAAAAGCGAATTGAATCAAAGTTGAGAGATTCGAGAAAGGAGAAAGATCATTATATGAGTAATATCACATTAGCTTGTATTCACTGGTCGACCAATTATGTTATTCTATGTGATCAAACATGATTGTGAATACAAAATAAATATTACATTCGAAAAGAGATCGAGAGAGATTTAATGTGATAAATGATCGATGATACTGCATACATAATCCACTATGATTCTATCCATTTTTCGAGCGGCCATATATTCCTAACAGATGTATAGCAAGTGAGCTCTCGAAGTATGCTGGTCGCACGACACAATTGCAAATTATGAATTATTCTTGTAGAGATAATAAAAATTGTTGATCCCATCATGTGTGAGTGAGAGATGTTGGAAATTAATTATTGTTAATTATTTGGTGTTGTTAAATAACAACAATTAGTAATAATTTCATTTGGAAATTATTAAGTTAATTATTTGGTGTTGTTAAATAACAACAATTAGTAATAATTTCATGTTGGAAATTATTAAGTTAATTATGTGGTGTTGTTAAATAACAACAATTAGTAATGATTTCATTACTAAGTAAACAACAAGAGTTGTTAATCAAATAATTAAGTAACAAGAGTTTTTATTCTTGTAGAGATAATAAAAATTATTGATCCCATCATGTGTGAGTGAGAGATGTTGGAAATTAATTATTGTTAATTATTGGTGTTGTTAAATAACAACAATTAGTAATAATTTCATTTGGAAATTATTAAGTTAATTATTTGGTGTTGTTAAATAACAACAATTAGTAATAATTTCATGTTGGAAATTATTAAGTTAATTATGTGGTGTTGTTAAATAACAACAATTAGTAATGATTTCATTACTAAGTAAACAACAAGAGTGTTAATCAAATAATTAAGTAACAACAAGAGTTGTTAAGTGACAACAATTAGTAAAATATTAAATGGGGAACAAATGGTACACCCATGATGGTAACATTTTTGGAAGGGTTAGAGAAAGTCATTATGCATCCAAATACATGTGATTACATAGTAATCAATGCGTGTGATTAAATAGTAATCACAGATTAATAGTAATCCATGCATGTGAGCTAATAGTGACTTGATTTCCCTCCTATAAATAAAACAATTTGCTTATTGAGTTAAACAATCAATTAAGTTTGATTAAGAGGTCTCTACAAGCATAAAAGGTATGCAATTGTGTTGTGATTAACTTAGATTTATTTCAATTAGCATGTAAATAAATTTATGACTAGTTACAAGCATCTCTCTTCTTCTTCTCCCCTCATAGCAACAACATGAAAGAAATCTGAATCAAGTTGTGTAATCTTACTTGTAAAACAATGTCAATAGATCTTAGATTATCTTGTTGGGTAGTCGAAGGTTGTAACTGGGTTTATTGGGTGTAAGGTTGGCACTTTAGAATTCTAGGGTTTCTGGTTTTGCGTTCTGTTTTTGGGGAAATTTTAGTGTAAAGATAGAGAGGCAAAAGTCTTGTATAAATCTTGTTAATAATGCAATGAACTTCATTGATTCTGGAGTTTAATGTGGATGTAATATGAATTTTTTTGGATGAACCACGGTAAAATCTTGTGTTCTTTGTGTGCATGTGATTCTCGGTCTTGCTCGCAAATTATATTCTCTTGTTGAAACTGAAATTAGGATCGGGTACCAAAAGGTCCAATAACTTTGAATTGATTTTCGAACCGAAAGCAATGGGGTTAAAAGATATTATCCTTTACATCAGTCTCAAGGAGAAAACTAATTATTTATATTTTGTCAATTTAAAAAAAAAAAATACAAATAGAAAATTAATTCTCTATTTGTACATTGTTTCGGTATTTCAGTTGGCCGATATCATAAAACGCAGCGTATTCTAAACAGAGGTGATAAAAAAGAGGCTAATTCCACACGCGCTCTGCGCATCGTATGAACACGCACGGCTGTTTTGTGCTTCCCCCTCTCTCACTTCTCGCATCTGATTGTTCATTAATTTCCAAAATCCGCTTTCATTTTTCGCGTGTATTTTTTTTTTGCACTGTCGTATCACCTTAAGCACTGTGTCGTTTCATGCTGTTTATGCAAGTGATAATTGTTTACGATATAGTACGTAATTGGAGAAATTAGGCACTGATAGAGGTAGTAAAGGATGATTCCATGGAGCGGCATCAGTTGCTGCTTGAGTGGAGCTGCGCTCTATCTGCTCGGCCGGAGCAGTGGCAGGTCACTCCCTAATTTCTCTATTTTTCGCATTTAAAAAAAATAAAAAATAATTTCATGTAATTTATAATTGTTTTTTTTCATAATTTTGTGTATTGATTTGGTGCAGAGATGCGGAGCTTCTTAAGACAGTTACGCGTGTCAATCAACTCAAGGAGTTAGGTATATATGTGAAGCTTTTGTTGTTATTTTAGTTTTGATGAGCTTTATAAAGTTGTATGTTTTTGAAATTATATTATTGTGCAAATGCTTGTGTTGTGGTTGTGATTGTTACATCTTTGATTCATTTATTAGATGGACATCATTTTAAGCAATATGAATGTATATGTATTTTTTCATTGACTAATGTTTGTGAGTTTGATTTTGTTCACGGGTGATTTTCGTTCCAGGGGCAGTTTTGGGATAACGCTCCCGGGACAATCCTCCTTCAACCGTGTATTTGTTTGGTTATGGGGGACTAAAAACAAATTTAGCAAAAGACAAATCAACACAGGATCGACAAGAGGGTTTTACGTGGTTCGGCGGAGTGAATCCAACCTACGTCCACGGGCACAAAGTAGGATGTTGATTTTATTACCAAATCGAGCTCAGCCGACCTCTTTTTAAGGAGTGGTCTAATGTGACCGAGCTGTTTGCCTTCGTAGTGTTGTTTACAAGTAATGCTTTTTTATGAGACTTATTTCAACTGACCCCTACAAATGAGACTACCCTCCCTTTATATACTAAAAGAAATACACACTGTTCTCATATCTTTATGACGTCATCCACGTGAATCTCCGGCGGAATGATGGGCTCTCTGCCCCAACTGCTTCGCCGAAAGCAAACCTGCCATCTGACTCCTTGTCAAATCACTATGTTTTCTACACTGCCATACTTCACCATTATGATGCCAGCCTGTAAAGATCTCTCATACGGTGGTACATGTCAGAGAGAAAAGTCCAAACTATCCATGATCACACGTCGGGTGTCATGAGGACGGCCAGACAATGAGCCACACTATGCCAACTACTTCCGACCTGACCTGAAATGTCCGAGCTCATTCTCATGACTCAAAAGGAAAGATACTGCCGAGCCGAGCTACCGGGCTAGAGTGATCGGTCTCGGCTCTGTTGTTGTCGGTCTCTGAAGCCTGCACCATGCTGTGTCCTCTGGTCAGTCAGATTCGGGGAACCGGGTCCGAACACCATGCCTGGCCGGGGAGTAACCAATACCCTCTGACCCTTCGTTCTCCTCAAAGGAGAAATCACATCTCTGCCCTTTCCGAACTGTTCAAATACTTAGTGACAAAAATCACCATCAACATCTGTTCCCTAGTTCTCGGTTTCAACGAGTATACGAGTTGGTACTGGGAACTACAAAGTTGGAAGTGTGCTGATCAACCAGTTGGTGGTCGGCTCCAGGAGCCACAGAGAAGACTGCCTCGACTACCAATCAGGTCGTCCCTGTCTTCTTCATGTGCTCGGTCACTGAAGATTCTGATGTCCATCCAAATGATTCTCTGACTTGAAGCAAATACCCAATTTACCCTTCTGGTAGCCGTCCCTTGGAAACTGTAAACCATCATGACCTCTTAAATGCCCATCAAATCACTTCTAGGGTTTAGTCCGGCTGTGACACTTGTCAAGCATCCGTGATTCTCCCGCCAAGAATCAAAGCAACCAACCATTCAAAGAGCAGCCGAATGGTTTCCAATCTCAGTCGTTCATCGCAATCTGAGCAGATGGAGCGTGAAAGCGACACATGGTGCACATCCGAGGCTTCTCTCTGATCCAACGGCCAGAAATGCCCCGAGCTGTCTATAAAAACGGGAAGCAACATTCCTTTCTTTCTTTTACAAAAACAAGCACTTCCGAAGCGCAAGAGACTCCTTCCTCATTTGCTTGAGATTAGCAAACTTCAAGACCGACCAGACCAACCGTCGATACATCCTCTTGAATCAAGTAAGCTTTCTGCTCGACTTCCTTCTTTTCAATTACTGAGACTCTATGTGATCACTTGTTGCTTGTGAAAGTTCATGTATTCATCCTCGCTTGCTCATCATTTTTTCTATCATGTTCATCCCATTGTTCTGTGCTGCAAATGTGTGTTTCGGGTTGGTTGGGTGTTGTAGAATGCGTGTGCTTTTTGGCCGAATGATGGGTTATGGGTTAGGGTGTTTGATTTTCTGGTTTTCTGTGTTTGTTGTTTGTTGTGTGTTTGGTTTGATGTTTAGGAAGAGACTTACTGTTTGTGGCCATTGCTAGGAAGTTGAGAGACTTTAGGCCTAGGTCCCCGAAAGTTAGATAACCTTTGAGTCTGTGGTGCCCCCAAACTGATTTCTAACTGCCATTCTCGGACCCTGCCATTGCTAGGAATGTCAGACGGTGAATCATCCTCGGCTCGGCCCACAAACCCCCAACCTCCTCGCACTGAAGAGGCTTCCTCAAGCTCTGCCAGCTTGGAAGAATTAGATACTACTCCAACCCCTTCCCAAGAGGAAAATGATACTTACTGAAGGGGGTTTTATTGCGGAAATCCGGTAACGCAGCGGAATAGTGGAAAATCAAAATTTTCGATTTCAAAACTTTTTCTCGGATTAATTAAATAAACTTATTTATTTAATTATTCAATTATCAAATTATGAAAAATTGCACAATAAATCAAATTTTTGTACAATTACCGAATTGCCCCTAAATCAAGCATTTTGTTCATTTTAGTCCTAAATTGTTCAAAACAATTTTGGATGATTCTAAATCATTTCTAAGATGAATTTAACATGTCCCAAATGTCAAAATACAAATTGCCACAAAAAACCCAAAAAATTTCCCCAAGGCCGAGAGCCTCAATTTTGTGACATAATGTGCATTTTGCACTTCCAATGTTCAAAACACAAGAAGATGAAATCCAATCAACATAAGATTATATATGTATCATATACACAACATAAATGAAAAGCCCCAAATTTGAAAGTGGTTTTAAACCCTAATTTTTCAATTTCATCAAATTGGACAAATTAGACTAAATTGGTTAAATCCAATACTTCAATCATGTTTCTTCCATTCCAATTAAGCCTCACCACAATGAAACAACTATAGAACAAATCTAGGTCATTTAAGAGTGGGTCAATAACTCTAGATTGGCAACAAGTTTCTAAAAACTTCATAAGAATGCTAGTTAACATATTAGAAGCATTCTATCAACTTTACACATGCTCAACCCTATCATCAAACTTCCATCCACCAAAAACACAAAGAATAAAGAATAGAAAAACATAAGAAACTCATAGCATGAAGCCTAGAACTCAAGGAACATTTTCCTCTCTAATAGCAAGTTGGAAAAACTTACTAAAATCCAAGCTTTCCTTTGTTTTCTTTTCTTTTCTCCCAAGCTTCTTTTGTTTTCTTTAATTGAGTATTTTTGATAAGTGTTGAAGGTTATGAAACCCTAAATGAAAACAAAACAATTTATACTCCACCAACTAGCCTTGGCCGAAAATTGCATTACCAAATATCTAGATATTTTGATTTTTGTTTCATTTAATTTTGCCTTTATCAACTTGTTAACTTTAATCATTAAACCATTTAATGAAATAAAGCAAGTCAACAATGGCAACTCAAGTCATTAAAATAAATATCATAACTTAAAATATTCATATTTTAATTAATTTAATCATTTAACAATTAAATAATTAATTAATTATTTAAATACAATTATATTAAATATATGTATTATATTTACATTAAATATCAAATACATATATATTTATAATATTAGTCAAATATCTCAATTTGACAATTAATTAATGTGTATTTGAATTAATCTAACATTAAATGCAAATATACAAAAATTAAGGAAATGACTATCGGGTCCCTACACATGTATTTTGCTTTTAACCTTTAAACGACTTTATAAATAATCAATATTATTTATAATTGTTGCCCTAGTGCTCTACGAGTATATTTCATTAATGAGACTCTCTAGATTCAGGCATATCCGTCACGAAATCCAATTTCGTGTCCATAATTTATCCACCCATAAATTATAACGATCACGGATAAACTCGCTGAATCATACAGGTCGAGGTCATGGCAAATGTATAATTCCTCCGTTACAGGTATCCAGATATATCCCAGAGATATAGATGTAAACGTCAAATCTCTATAGGGATTATCCCGTCGACATCTTTATTAGCAATCTCAAAAAGAACATTTAGAACTGGCTTCTAAATTGTACCACGGGCCCATGATTTTTATCTGATTGCTAATCATATGGACTACCTATGCTCTGATACACAGAACTGACGGATCCTATCTCGATATACATAGGACACTCTGAGGATCTATCCACACCCAACGAACAGGCGGAGGTCTGATCTAAATAGATCGGTGACGTGACTGCCATCTAAGTGTGGAAGATGTCTCATGCGCCCACAGTGGTATCTCAAGTCGAAGAATCACAAGTGTTACTCAACCCGATAAGGTTCTTATTGACGTTGGTGTACCATCCATTAAGAATCTTTAGTGAGTCGTTCAGTGTTTATCCGCTATAAACACCTACACGTCTATACTAGTCTCCAAGACTTATGGTTCATTGAGAAACCATTGGAATCATATATTCCAGTATACGACATGTACCGGTCTCAACAGGTTTACTATACTGACTAAGTAGTGTAAACCTTGACCAGGAATTGTCTGAGAATGACAACGTCATGATACAACTCAATGTCAGTTGCGACGCTTTTGCAACAGCATCATGACTAGTCATTCCAAGGTCATTACATTTTTACCATATTATTAGATACATTATATTATAGAAACTGCATATATTATTCATAATAATAACGTTTTACAGAAGTATTCATAAAGAAATACAACCGGGAATTGGCGCTCTGAGCATCAACCCCAACACTTACCACCATCGAATTCCCCGGAAAGATCCTGAACCGGGAGAATTAGACTGGTCCTCCTTGGACATGGATCGTCCTTCAACCATCACGGAAGACGCTCTGAGCATTCTCCGCCACCAGTATGAGATTCCCATAGACATAGCACTTGAGGTCCCGGGCCTTGCCGAACACGCAAGTCGGCCTGAGTCTGGCTCTGTGGCCCTCCTCCCTTCCTTCTTCGAGTGCGGTCTGCGGCTGGCCATCCAGTCGTATTTTGCGAGGATGCTTGGTATGATGGAAGTTGCCCCCTGCCAACTGAACCTGAATAGCTGGCGGATATTGGCCGGTCTTTATGTAATATGGCACCGAGCGGGCCTTGGAGAGCCGACCTTTGGGGAGCTGCAAAGACTATATAAGTTGAAGGCCAACCCGAAATCCCACCACGGTTGGTACTACCTCTCCTCTTACGCCGACATCCCCGCCCTCATTACCGAGCTCCCCCAGACTAACAAGAACTTCAAAGACCCCTGGTTCTGGGCCACGGGTGACTGGGGCTGATCTCGGTCGACAAGTTTTGAAGAGATAGACGTCCCACATGTCTTCTCGGCAGAAGGTGAGGACCTGAGCCCTTAGTTTCTTTTCTTAATTCATGAAAAAAATACTAACTTCCCAAACCATTTCAGCCTGCTGGAGAGATCCTCCCAAAGTAAGCCATGAGGTCCGGACCAGAATTAAAAAGGCCCGGAATTTTGCTGGCCCTTGGAGGAAAATTGTCAACGATGTTGTCTTTGTACTAATCAAGCCTTATCCAGAACACACCTCTACAGGCTCTAGGTAGATACAAATGAGACTACCCTCCCTTTATATATTAAGAGAAATACACACTGTTCCCGTATCTTTATGACGTCATCCACGTGAATCTCCAGCGGATTGATGAGCTCTCTGCCCCAACTGCTTCGCCGAAAGCAAACATGTCATCTGACTCCTTGTCAAATCACTCTGTTTTCTACACTGCCATACTTCACCATTATGATGCCAGCCTGTAAAGATCTCTCATACGGTGGTACATGTCAGAGGGAAAGGTCCAAACTGTCCATGATCACACGTGGGGTGTCATGAGGATGGCCAGACAATGAGCCGCACTATGCCAACTACTTCCGACCTGACCTGAAATGTCCGAGCTCATTCTCACGACTCAAAAGGAAAGATACTGCCGAGCCGAGCTACCGGGCTAGAGTGGTCGGTCTCGGCTCTGTTGTTGTCGGTCTCTGAAGCCTGCATCATGCTTTGTCCTCTGGTCGATCAGATTCGGGGAACCGGGTCCGAACACCATCTCATGTTGGGGAGTAACCAATACCTTCTGACCCTTCGTCCTCCTCAAAGGAGAAATCACATCTCTGCCCTTTCCGAACTGTTCAAATACTTAGTGACAAAAATCACCATCAAGAGATTTGAAACAAATGCTATGACTGAATCTCGTGAAAGGAACATGCTAATCCCTTAAGAATACTGTTTTCTTGATAATGCATGATCAAATTCTGAATTCTGATAAACTTTAGATGCAGTTGTTGGAATATTCGTCCATCTTGAAACTTTTAATTCTTTTACCCTGATTGGTGCCTGGTTTGGTTGTTGCGTTTTGAAAAATGAGCTAGGGGACTTTCATGCTAATGTCAGTTAGAGTTCTTATAACAGCAGATGTAGTGCAGTGACAGGACATAAGTCCTTGTATTCAGTTCCATGTGATACATATACTAAATACTGAGTTCATTTGTTGTTATCTTTCTCAAAGAATAAGTTTTGTCTTCTTTCACCTTTCAGCACAATTGCTTGACACTGGAAGTAAAGTTTTGCCATTCATTGTTACGGTCTCTGGAAGAGTTGGCTCTGAGACACCAATTAGCTGTGAATATAGCGGGTTGAGAGGCGTGATAGTGGAGGAAACGGTGAAATTGAATTCTTTTTCAATAAGGAACATAAATGACATTATTTATTGGTGTTTCCTTTTGTATCAATACATAAACATTCTTGTCCACTTGTTTTTTCAGGCTGAACAACATTTTTTGAAACACAATGATGCCGGGTCTTGGATACAAGATTCCGCATTGATGCTGTCAATGAGCAAAGAGGTTCCTTGGTACCTAGTGAGACTCCCTCCTTTCCTCTCTCTATCTCTTTCATCTGCTTCCTTGCTTGGTCAAGAAGTTCAATGAAACTATTGCTTCTGGCAGTTTGATGAAATGGTTATGTTGAAAGTCCAACATGAATGCTTATATATTGTATAGAAATACCATTGCCATATTTGAAGGATTTATTGCTGATTTCTTTAGTAACTTGTCAGGATGATAGGACTGGTCGTGTATTTGTACTGGGAGCCCGTGGTGCCACAGGTTTTGTATTGACTGTTGGAAGTGAAGTGTTTGAAGAGTCAGGACGATCACTTGTACGTGGAACATTAGACTACCTCCAAGGCCTCAAGGTTTTTATTCTACAATTTTTTCATTCATACAAGAACACTCCCACCATTCTTGCTTGGCTTATTTGATGGGAATTTATAATTTTAGATGCTTGGAGTCAAGCGTACTGAACGGCTACTCCCAACTGGCACTTCCTTGACTGTGGTCGGAGAGGTATGACTTGGTTTAGTGATTTACATACATGTACTTGTCTATTTTTTATCAGCGTGACTGAACATTACCATATTTGAGATATGGCATATACTGGTAAATTAACAATGTCTATTAGATGAAGAAGTATTGAAAGTAGTAATACATGTGACAAAGAAAAAAGTAATTAAAGGAAAAGATAACATTGCTTGGAATCCAGAATGTGGGTCTGTATGTACAAGTCAATTCTGATTGAAGGACTACGAAAATGGCATGACTAGGAATATTTCATTCCAAATCTTTATTGGGATAATGCAATATTTTGTCTATGTTTAATTTGTAGTTCTCTCCCAATTTTTGTTGACTCATAATTTGTAGTTCTCTCCCAATTTTTGTTGACTCAATGTGAGCCGTTATTTTTGTGTTCAGCAAATGTATTTGCCAATGATTATGGAAGTTATTTACTGGCTTCTTTTTTTGCTATTATAATTTTGTGTTCAGGCAGTGAAGGATGATATTGGAACAGTTAGGATTCAGCGACCACACAAAGGGCCTTTTTATGTATCACCCAAAACAATTGATGAGCTCATTGCAAACCTTGGGAAATGGGCAAGGTTGTATAGAACACAAGCACGCAATTATTCCTCTTTTTTCTTTACATGAATTCACAAAGTTGAATCTATTAGAAGAATAGAAACAAAGAAACTAACGAGATGTATCTACTAGGTGGTACAAGTATGCCTCTTTTGGTTTAACAGTCTTTGGTGCTTTCCTGATTGCTAAGTGTGCTGTTCATTATATCTTGCAAAGAAAGCGCCGTTGGGAGTTACATAGAAGGTATGTTCAATTCATCATTCATGTTAAAAAAACAGAATTCAATAAATCGAAATACATGCAAGTATTGTATGTTGATGTAGCCACCATTGATAAACCTGTCTTTGAATATAGTATTCATGTTGTATGTTGATGTAGCCACCATTGCTAAACCTGTCTTTGAATATAGGTATCTATTTGCAAGTTGAAAGTGAAATCATGGTTGGCCAGTTCTTTTGCCAAAAATTTATTATGATATAATTTCATCAATAACCTGGATAGTTCTTATTTTTTCATGACAAACTGAATTGTAAGGCTCTGTCCATGTAGGGTTCTTGCTGCAGTAGCAGCCAAGAGATCAGGGCGTGATAATGAAGGTAAATTACTCTGCTTGTTTATATCATGGTTAAAAAAGAACAAACAGAAATGATCTAGTCTTAGAATGTTGCAATTATTTTTCAGGAACAAATGGACAAGCTGAGAATGGATCAGATAGTACTCAAAGAGATCGTGTGATGCCGAATCTCTGTGTGATATGCCTTGAGCAAGAGTACAATGCTGTTTTTGTCCCGTAAGCGCTCACTAGTTCCCTATTATTTGAATATAAAGCCTGTTGAATAGCTCTGAGAACAAGGGCTATAAATCAAGAATCTTTATAAACCACTTTTTGAGTTTGACTTGTGAGCTTTGAAATTAAATGATTTGCCTACTGGTTTATGATCTGTAGGTGTGGTCATATGTGCTGTTGCATAATATGCTCTTCGCACTTGACCAACTGTCCTCTTTGTCTGAGTCGGATTGATCAGGCGGTGAAGACATTCCGGCATTGAAGATTTGTTTTTATTTGTAGCAACTGTACTGCTTGAAAAAACTTGGATGATCATTGATCAGGATCTTGATTTTTAACCCATGTAGAGCTTCTGAGGGGGTAACCTTTCTTAGTAGTGGTAGGAACTTAACATGTGCTGTAAATTCTGCTGTTGATATAGTGTCATTAAACAGAAAATAACATGCAATCAAACAGATCAAAACCAGAAAATCCAACCAAACTATGTAAAACCCTAAAACTTGAAATATAAAGAAAAACTTGGAAAAATTGAAACTGGATCCAAGTCGAGATCTCTCTGTCCTTAAGAACTTATTAGCCTCCGTCACGGTGCTCTACAGATGCAATGTGGCTAACGTTCTCCCAGGATTCCTTGGATACTTCTTGTTCAAGGGGCACTCATTAACAAGTGTTTGAACTTGGAATATGGTGGAACTCTCTATTACAAAACAATGAAATTGTGACTCACAAAATTTGGATTGATTTCAGATCATAAGAGTGAACATGGAGGCCTCCTTGTAAAGGCATGGAATGGTGCCTTAAGGGCACTCTTTGGGTTGGGGTGCAACCCTCCAAAGGGTTATACCCCTCTTATGCATCCCTTGGAGCCTAGAAGCATGTTACACTCATTGGATGACATGTCCCTATAGGGTACCATCCAAGGGACATGTCTCTCCTCCATCTGAACCAACAATATTTGAAGAATTTACAACAATCCCCCACAATTCTTCAAATATTCATGCAGACACTTGAGAGAGTTTCTGTGAACTAAAGCTGCATCGAAATAGTTAGAACAATCCCGTTTTGTTGAGGCGAATAAGAAGCAGTAGTCTCGTGAATAATTCCATGATTGGAACAATATTCATCAAATGGTGACACATATTCACCACCTCTATCGCTCCTGATTCTCTTGATTTTCTTGCCAATTTGATTTTCAACTTCGTTATTATAGTGTACAAAGCTCTCAATAGCTTCATCTTTGCTCCTCAGCAAATACACATAACAGAATCTTGTGCTATCATCGATAAAAGTGACAAAATACTTTTTACCGCCTCTTGTTTGCATAATATTCATATCACACACATCAGTGTGTATAAGTTCCAAGGGTTCAGAACTTCGTTTTATGGAATGAAATGATGCTATATGCATTTTTGCTTCAACACATGTCTCACACTTATGTTGGCTTTCAATTGTAAATTTATGTATAAGGTCCATGTTAATTAATTTACGCATTGTATCATAATTAACATGTCCTAACCTCCCATGCCATACATTTTGTGACTCAATAATATAAGCGGAAGTTGTAGCTTTATTAATAGCACTGTGTCGATCGACAGTCATTACATTGAATTTGAAAATGCCCTCAGTGAGATATCATTTTCCTACATACACATCATTTTTTGTCAGTACAAATTTATCAGAAACAAATACAAGCTTAAAACCAGCCTTGCTAAGAAGAGAGCCTGAGACCAAGTTCCTCCGAATATTTGGAACATGCAATACATTTTTCAATGTAAGCTCCTTTACGGATGTCATCTTCAAAACCACTGTGCCTTGTCCAACCATTCTAGAGGTAGACGATTTTCCCATTGTCAGATGATCGCCGCCATCGACCTTCTAATACGAGGAAAATATCTTGCTGTCAGCATAGATATGACGAGTAGCCCCAGTGTCTACCCACCATTCTCTCGGATTCCCAACCAAGTTGGCTTCAGTTACCACTGCTGATAGGTTCATTTCTGAGATCTCATCAGTCAACTGCTCATCTTCAGTGACATGGGCCTCATTTTTCTTTTTCTTGCCATTGTCCTGAGACTTCTTGTTTCTGCAGTCATTTTCCATATGACTGCTATTTCCACAGTTGTAGAACTTTCCCTTGAACTTCTTGTTAGCTTGGGAAGAATCAGCTCCACTGTTCTTTCTCTTCTTGCTACCATTTACACCATCGACGATGTTGGCCTTAGACTCCATAGTCTTGTAGCTGGCCTTCTCGGACTTCTTGTTGTCCTCTTCGATCCTCAATCGAACTCCAAGGTCTTCAAGGCTCATCTGCTTCTTTTTGTGTTTCAGATAGCTCCTGAAGTCCTTCCATGATGGAGGTAACTTTTCAATTATGGTGGCAACTTGAAACATCTCACATAGTTTCATCTCTTCATCCAATATTTCTTGAATGATAAATTGCAGTTCACCCAACTGAGACATTACTGTTCGTGAATCTACCATTTTGTAGTCTGATGAGTGATAAATGTATCACTATTTCCCACTCATTTAACTTAATATTTTGTATAGTTTCTTGAGTTGTGAATATTTTGATGTGTTTTGTGTTATTTTGTAGATAAAAAGTTTCAGGACATTCTGGAGGTGATTGATTTGAAGCAAAACTGTGAAATTTGGTGAAATCTGGCAAAAAGGTTATTTTGGTAATTTTGGACATCCCGACACAATTTTGGTAATTTTGGGCATTCCGACACCAAATAAAGTTTCAAGATATTCTGGAGGTGATTTGGAGCAAAATTGTGAAATTTGGCGAAAAGGGTATTTTGGTAATTTTGGGCATCCCGACACCGAGGGTTTTAGTAATTAACACCCCATGCCACGTGTCAAAGATTCAACGAGCCGTCATTTTTAGCACACCATGCCACGTGTCGAAAATTCAGCGATCCAAAAAAAAAAATAATAATAAAAAAATAAAAATCAGAAAAATAAAAAAATAAAAATCAGAAAAATAATAATAAAAAATTAGATTTTTTTTTTGCCTATAAATAGATTTCGAATTTTTAGTTTCAAATGTACCTTTCCTCTGAAATCCTTATAAATAAATTGAGAGTTCTTCATATTTTTCTTCTTTTATTCAGTTTTATTTACGCTTTGTAGTAGTAATTTAATCCACCATGGGGGGTAACGTCTCTATGCTGAGGTAATAAGGTAATTCTTTTACTTTTGCTATTTAGATTAATCTCCCTTAAAATAAATATATAAACTATTTAAAATCTGAATAATAAAAAGATACCGCCATTCTAGGTCGGTTGGTTATTCAATTTAAACTGGTTAAACCTGACTTAATGAGGATACCGCCATTCTAGGTCGGTTGGTTTAATTTATATTTCTGTTCCGCCTTATGGCTGGTATATTTGAATTTGACTTAATCAGGATACCGCCATTCCGGACGGTTGGTTTAAAATATCACAAGATTATATATTATATTATTTGGAGATATCTAAATAGTATATAGTAGAAGTTATTTCCTTTTACCTTAGCATTTCATTTATTTATTTTAATTACTTTCTGCAATTTCATTTTCTGTCTTTTAAGTTTATATCAGCTTTAGTTATGTGTTGTAACTAAGTTAAATATCTAGGGTTGTGATTAAATCTAATATCACCGGATTTAAAAAGGGTTAGATTATAGTTTGGGTAATTAAAGAGTTATTTGTTGAGTCATAATCTTAATGCTTTTTATTAACTGATCACTAATAAAATTGATTAGGTAAACTTAAAATGAACTAGACATAGAGATTTTAAGTTTAAGACCTTAGTCTCAACAACCCACGATCTTCCTTAAGGATAGATAACCCTTTAATAGATTTCCTTACAGGATAGACATATACCTGTCGGGCGGGGTAGTCATAATTGGAACTTAACCTTAATGAATCTAGGTAATTTAATTGACATAACATATGGTTCAATTGGATTATAACTAGGTATTTGTAAATGATCATTCGAAAGAGGCTTTTACATAATTAGTGTTCCAGATTAATAATTCAATAATTATCCAACTATGATTTAACTACTTCATCTTTTAATTGATATTAGAAAGATAAACAACCCTAGATCTTTGAGTCTTTTATTTTCCTTAGTTTTCTTTTGTCTTTTATTTATTTATTTATTTAGCAAATCTTCAAAGCAGATCATTTCAAGCAATCATTCACTTCTCCCTCAATTAGATATTTGTAAATAAATAGTATCAACAACTAATAACAATAGTAGGAATTAAGTCCTCGTGGGATCGATATTTTTATACTACTTGAACGATACGTGCGCTTGCGTTATACGTGTGTGTTTACGCCGGTCAAGTTTTTGGCGCCGTTGCCGGGGACTTATTTTCTTGAGTTATTAATTTTGAAGCTATCTAATTTACTTGTATCTAATTTTCTTTGTTTTTTATCTGCAATTTTTATTTCTTTCTTTTGTTTTCAGGTGATTGAAAAAATGGAACATTTTGAAAGATTACGAGTTTTACTAGAAAAGATATACCTCAAATCCGGGAGCAACAATCTAGTTTTCTGAGGCCTGTTGTCCAGCCCAACAACTATCACTGGAAGCCAGAACCAAGCAACACTACATTTGCTCATCAGAATGAATTGGGGAGATGTGTAATATGTGATGGTAACCACCCGAGCGATCAATGTATATACCTTTCAGAGTGGCAGAATTATTGGAATCATTCAAGGTATGTAGAATCATCACATTTTCCATCTTATCCACCATCCATCTATGATCTTATCAAGAACCAGATCCATCAGAGGAAGATCAGTTGATTCACATGCTCAAAATTTGTTCGAGGAACGGGAAGCTCAATTTAATGTAAAATTCAGAGTCAAGCGGCGTCTATACAGAGGATGACAGATCAAGTTAGACAATTAACAGATAACCTGAATCACATATCTCACGAAGTAAATTCAAATAATACTGAAGAAGCCTTTGAATATCCTGAGATTCATCATGACATCATAACAGAGGACGAGGCTGAGCAGTATCAAGAATCAGAGGTATCAGTTCAGGAACCTGCACCAACAAAGTCTCAATTTGATTTTTATTATTCTGACTCTGACGAGGATGAAGAAGCTGAGTTACTTGTACCAACTGCACCAACACGGAAGGATGAAACTTTCCATCCTCAGAATGCAGATCTTGGAGAATGCTTTGCACTAATGTTTGAAGACGATCTACCTAAGCCAATCAGCACTCAGATCAGAGGATGAAGACCTAAAATCTGATATTTCTTTACATTCTCACATTGATATTTCAGGAGCATGCATTTCACAAATGACAGATGAAGAACTCAATGCAGAAATCTTAAAAATCATATGTGAAGAAAAGGTGGAGGAGCAAAAAGCAGAGCAAATGAAGGAGCAAATGTCTGACCAAATTGAGAATCCAGAGCATTCAGGAGAAACATCGCTGTCGGGGAGTACAAATCAGAGATATCACCAAGAAGCTTGACAGAATGGAACTTCCATTCCAAATCAAGCACCATACAAGACCTCCTGATTTTCTTTCTTTCTTTTCAGGAATCACTGGAGCAACAAAGATTAAAAAGGTGGCACAAGCACTGAATGAGACAAAATCTTTTGCCACTTTACCGTTGGAAGAGACCCTTCAAAAGCAACGCACATGGGAATGTCTTTAATCGGACATCCAAAACGACGCTGAAACCGCCTTGATAGATGGATTTCAGTCACGTCTGGCTGAAGACGAAAAATTTAGCGCTAGCAGGGAGGCAACCCATGCAATTTGTTATAATTTCTATTTTTATTTTATGTATACATGTTGTAGAGTTTTTAATTTTGTGTGTTATTTTTGTAGGAAAAGCACAAACGGAGCATTTTAAGACAGAAGGAATGGTGTTTGGCAAGAATATGAGATAATTCATTAGCGATGGCTGAGTAAGGAATGAAATCTTGAGACACATCCTAATGGATTTATATACCAAACGAGTGGCGTATTGCGTACACAATTCTGTTGCCTTAATTATTGCTTTGATTTGTTTTCTTTTGTTATTTTCTTTATTTTCGTAGACAGGATCCATACTTTTTGACCTTTCACGATTTCTTTTGTTTTGTTTAGCTAACAAGCTTCCTTTGGAAGATACTAGTGCTATTATTACTCACCCTTTTTCAGGTATTATAAATTCAGCCCGTCATTGCACTTTTGAAGGCATCCAGAATTGAGAAAGAAATACATACAAAAAATGGAAGCCACTTCAAGAAGACGAGTTGAAAACATCTGTGTGTTTTGCGGTAGTAGTGTTGGTACTAAACCACAATACATAGAAGCAGCACAAGAATTGGGTCGAGTCTTAGTTGCAAGGAATATGCACTTAATATATGGCGGAGGCAATCTTGGACTAATGGGGATTGTTTCAAAGGCCGTACAAGAAGGAGGCAGTCATGTTTTGGGAATCATCCCAAAACCCTTGGCAGAGGCAAATCTGATTGAACCATCAAACGGAGAGGAACTGATCGTGCCAGGTATGTCTGAACGACTGGTAGAAATGATTAATCGTGCTGATGCTTTTATTGCTTTGCCAGGTGGCTTAGGCACACTGGAGGAAATTTTTATAGTGTTATCTTGGGCAAACTTGAACATACACCAGAAACCGCTTGGACTGCTCAACGTTGATGGATTTTGATTTGATTTTCTTTGTGTGTTTCTTGATGATGCCCGGAGAAATGGGTTCGTGTCAAAACCTATGAAAGAACTCCTTTTTACTGCCAGGTCTGCTCCGGATCTAATAGACCAATTCTTAGCCTATGAACCACAAGTTGATCCTAACCTTTCAAGATAAAATGGTCCGATGATGATCGTGGTAAGAAGCGTCGAATAAATCTGGATCTTAACCTTTAATTTTCTTGTAGTAATTCAGCTAACCAGGTACTATCTTCTAAACTCTTCTTCTACTGTTTAAGACATTGGGGACAATGTCTCATTTAGGTTTGAGGGTGGGGAATAGTTAATAGTATAATTGTTTTAGTTTGTGTTTTTATTTTTAGTCCAAAATTTTTCAAAAAATACAAAAAAATTAAAAAATTAATAAAAACAAAGGGCATATTTAAAGCTAGGTGATGGTTGGTGTCTTCCTTCACTCACTACCTTTTTATAAGGAAAAGCTGTGGAGGCACCTAGATAATCATTCACTTGTAGCGTGTTGTGACAGACTAGTTTGGAGGACTCGTTGTTTATTCCTGACAACAAGCGATAAGAGCCTAAGGGGCTAGGGTACTTAAGTGAGCCTCGCTCCACCTTCCCTTTGGGGAATCTACAACGGGAAGTCCATTCGACAGTTAGTCACACACCATAAATTCGTTGGAACGTACCATAAGGTATAAAAAAGGTGCGTTCACTTGGTCGCTTGAACCTTGAGTGGGGAGTCCTAGTTGTGAACAATCCTTCGTCAGCAAGAGCCTTTCATTAAAAAAAAAAAAAAAAAAAACACACACATGTAAATTATAGTTATATGATCAGTAGAAATGTTTTGTTGTTATGTTGACTAAAAAGATGAAATTGGTAAGAAATAGCTGTGTAAGGAATTTCCACTCCTGAGACGTATTTCAAACCTAATTCAAAACAAGTTAATTTTTGTTTATTCACTTTTGAATTATTTAATCTGTAAATTCTCCATTAAACTGACTAAAATGGATCTTCATATACTTAGTTGGCAGATATTATCAACATACATGGTAACATACGGACATAGGATAAAATTGAAAAGATTGCAATATTCAGTGCTATAGTTTAATTGGAGAAGCATCTCAAAAAAAAAGTGATGGAATAAAAAAAAAATGTCTGAGATCCGAGTTATTAAGTCTGTAAGGGTATTTTAATACCTAGTGCCCTAAAACCAACTGGTTTGGGAGTCACTGGCCCAACACTCGCTACATGGATCAAAAGGTTATAGAAAAAAAATACATATATCTGAAGTCTGAGTAATTAAGTCCTTAGGGGTGTCTTAACACCTGATGCCCTAAAGCCAACTGGTTTCGGAGCCACCGGCCCAAAGCTCGCTACATAGATGGAAGATATTGTATATAAATAAAAAATAGAGAAAAGAAAAAAATCAAAGAAAAAATCAGAAAAATCAAAAAAAAAAAAATTATTCCATTACTACAAAAGGTGTGAAATCTGATAAAACTTTAGGACAAAAATATTACTCTCTTATCAACTGCACTTATGACTGTTATGGGCGAAATGAGTTGTTTAATATTATGTTGGCTGTGTATATGAAGAACTGGTAAAAATAATCGGAGAATTTACTTATTTAATAATTTAGAATAAAACAAAACAACTAATAAACTTGGAGTAGAAGTTTCACCTAATTAGTCACTAACTTCTTTATTCCATTTTCTCTTGTCTTTTTGCTTTTATGTGCATTAGTTTCACTTCCTTTTTACTTTTATAAAATGTTTGTGGGTATCATTGCTGTAAATCCTCACGAGACTACAACTCGTCCACTAGGGACACCTAGGGGTTTAAAGGCTTGTTGCATATGCTAAATGCAATCGTGATCCCTACGAAAGTGGCTTAGTTAAATTTACTATGTTATTTTATTTTTCTCGAGGACTAGCAAAATGTTAGGTTTGGGGGTGTGATGAGTGATAAATGTATCACTATTTCCCACTCATTTAACTTAATATTTTGTATAGTTCTCTTGAGTTTTGTGAATATTTTGATGTGTTTTGTGTTATTTTGTAGATAAATAAAGTTCAGGACATTCTGGAGGTGATTTGAAGCAAAACTGTGAAATTTGGTGAAATCTGGCAAAAAGGGTATTTTGGTAATTTTGGACATCCCGACACAAATTTTGGTAATTTTGGCATTCCGACACCAAAATAAAGTTTCAAGATATTCTGGAGGTGATTTGGAGCAAAATTGTGAAATTTGGCGAAAAGGGTATTTTGGTAATTTTGGGCATCCGACACCGAGGGTATTTTAGTAATTTAACCACCATGCCACGTGTCAAAGATTCAACGAGCCGTCATTTTTAGCACACCATGCCACGTGTCGAAAATTCAGCGATCCAAAAAAAAAATAATAATAAAAAAATAAAAATCAGAAAAATAATAAAAAAATAAAAATCAGAAAAATAATAAAAAAATAAAAATCAGAAAAATAATAATAAAAAATTAGATTTTTTTTTGCCTATAAATAGATTTCGAATTTTTAGTTTCAAATGTACCTCTTCCTCTGAAATCCTTATAAATAAATTGAGAGTTCTTCATATTTTCTTCTTTTATTCAGTTTTATTTACGCTTTGTAGTAGTAATTCTAACCATCCATGAGGGGGTAACGTCTCTATGCTGAGGTAATAAGGTAATTCTTTTACTTTTGCTATTTAAATTAATCTCCCTTAAAATATAATATATAAACTATTTAAAATCTGAATTAATAAAAAGATACCGCCATTCTAGGTCGGTTGGTTATTCAATTTAAACTGGTTAAACCTGACTTAATGAGGAGATACCGCCATTCTAGGTCGGTTGGTTTAAATTATATTTATGTTCCGCCTTATGGCTGGTATATTTGAATTTGACTTAATCAGGATACCGCCATTCCGGACGGTTGGTTTTTAAAATATCACAATATTATATATTATATTATTGGGAGATATCTAATAGTATATATAGAAGTTATTTCCTTTTACCTTAGCATTCATTTATTTATTTTAATTACTTTCTGCAATTTCATTTTCTGTCTTTTAAGTTTATATCAGTTTTAGTTATGTGTTGTAACTAAGTTAAATATCTAGGGTTGTGATTAAATCTAATATCACCGGATTTAAAAAGGTTAGATTATAGTTTGGGTAATTAAAGAGTTATTTGTTGAGTCATAATCTTAATGCTTTTTATTAACTGATCACTAATAAAATTGATTAGGTAACTTAAAATGAACCAGACATAGGGATTTTAAGTTAAGACCTTAGTCTCAACAACCCACGATCTTCCTTAAGGATAGATAACCCTTTAATAGATTTCCTTACATGATAGACATATACCTGTCGGGCGGGGGTAGTCATAATTGGAACTTAACCTTAATGAATCTAGGTAATTTAATTGACATAGACATATGGTTCAATTGGATTATAACTAGGTATTTGTAAATGATCATTTGAAAGAGGCTTTACATAATTTAGTGTTCCGGATTAATAATTCAATAATTATCCAACTATGATTTAACTACTTCATCTTTTAATTGATATTAGAAGATTAACAACCCTAGATCTTTGAGTCTTTTATTTCCTTAGTATTTCTTTTGTCTTTTTATTTATTTATTATTTAGCAAATCTTCAAAGCAGATCATTTCAAGCAATCATTCACTTCGCCCTCAATTAGATATTGTAAATAAATAGTATCAACAACTAATAACAATAGTAGGAATTAAGTCCCGTGGGATCGATATTTTTATACTACTTGAACGATACGTGCGCTTGCGTTATACGTGTGTGTTTACGCCGGTCATAGTCCAGGAACCTACCCACGACAAATTTCTTTTGCCCGGCATCATCGGTTTTGTATTTCTTCTCGAGAGATTCCCAGAGAATATTCGCAGAAGTCGTGCCTTGGTACATATTGTACATGATATTGTCAAGTCCACCCAAAAGGTAGTTCTTGCACAAGAAGTCGCCAGCCGACCATGTCTCTTCTCGCAGTTCCTTGGCAGTTTTCGTTTCACCCTCCACAGGACCCGGAAGATCTTTGAGGTACTTAGCCAACTGGATAGTTGTCAGGTAGAATAATATTTTACTCTGCCATTGTTTAAAGTTTGCTTCGCCAAACTTTTCCGGCTTTTCTCCATGAGCGACCGGTACTGTGATGTTTCCGCTAGCCACATGTAACTGGAAAACCAACAGGGGTCAATAAGTCTACAAAAGATAAATTGCACAACGATCAACAAATGATCTCGTTCAAGTGATATATCAAGTATCCACTCGTTGTTCTATTGGACGGTAGTACCAATAAATATAAGTCCTTGAATTTCGACTAAAGTTTCTTATGAAAAGTAAATAAAGGAATATTCCAGAGGACGAGGGGGGTCCGAAGTAACCACTTAAATCCCTGACTACTTAAGCTCTTATCGCCTTTTTGACAGAATATCCTTTAAACACTTCCTCAATAGAATCTCTTAGCAATTCAAACTTAAGTATTACACTTTTCTCACAATACAATACTCAATATTTGTAAATATATGTGTATATGTGTATGTGTCAATCAAGATTAGATGAAATTACTTATGTATAATTACATTTTAAATTCTCAACCAAGTATGCAACACACTATTAATTTTCAACTTTATCACTTTGTGTATGCTTGTGATAATTGAACACCCTAATAATAACTTAAATCTATACTACCAAGATTACTGTGATTCAGTATATGATTTACTAAGTTAATATTAAATTAGTTTAAGTCTTTTCTATTTAGAAAAAATTTCAGGACTTAGTTTGTTAGTGTCGCATTCGTATCTACCTTCGAACGAGACTGTCCAGTGTGTACACGTTCGTGTTGCGTTCGAGAACGCGTTCGAACGAAGTGTTCCAGAGAGTTCACGTTCGTTTTGCGTTCGAGAACGCGTTCGAACGAAATATTCCAGAGAATTTACGTTCGTATGGCATACGAAAACGCGTTCGAACGAAATATTACAGAGGGTTTACGTTCGTACTACGTTTAGGACGCGTTCAAACGTTTTAAGTCAAAGGGCTTGCGTTCGATTTGCGTTTGAATACGTGTTTGAACGTTCTTAGGCAGAAGGCTTGCGTTCGAGTTGCGTTTGAAGACGCGTTTGAACGTTCTTATGAAAATTTAGATTTTTGCCTTTGCGTTCGTCGGGCGTTCGAACACCCTTACGTATTTTTCACGCACATACTATATTTTCCAAAAAATTTCCTTATCTAAGCATGCGAATTACTATCTAACAACACTAGTATGATAAGTTCTTAAGATTGATGTTGATATAGTGTCATTAAACAGAAACTAACATGCAATCAAACAGATCAAAACCAGAAAATCCAACCAAACTATGCAAAACCCTAAAGCTTGAAATATAAAGAAAAACCTGGAAAAATTGAAACCGGATCCAAGTCGAGATTTCTCTGTCCTTAAGAACTTATTAGCTTCCGTCACGGTGCTCTACGGATGCAATGTGGCTAACGTTCTCCCAGGATTCCTTGGATACTTCTTGTTCAAGGGGCACTCCTTAACAAGTGTTTGAACATGGAATATGGTGGAACTCTCTATTACAAAACAATGAAAATGTGACTCACAAAATTTGGATTGATTTCAGATCATAAGAGTGAACATGGAGGCCTCCTTATAAAGGCATGGAATGGTGCCTTAAGGGCACCTTTTGGGTTGTGGTGCAACCTTCCAAAGGGTTATACCCCTCTCATGCATCCCTTGGAGCCTAGAAGTATGTTACACTCATTGGAGGACATGTCCCTATATGATACCATCCAAGGGACATGTCCCTCCTCCATGTGAACCAACAATATTTGAAGAATTTACAACAAATTCCTTACCGGTCCGTGTCATCTTTAAATTACTAAATTGTACCAAAATCTTTTTTTCCCTTTCCATTTGTACATCATATTTTACTGTTAGGTTTTAGGCTCCGTTTATTATAACTCTTAAAATATATATTTTTTTTCTAATAGAGCTTTTGATTAAAAAAAATTAGGTATTTATCTGCCGATGAGAGTTTATAGTAAAAATTATAAATTACTTTAGGAGTAATGATATTTTTATAAATGTAAGATAAAATGGTGACAAAATTTATTGATATTATGTAGTTAAAAAATAATTTTAACGTATATTGTTGGTACATTGTGATTGAATTTTGTCATTGTCTCCCTCTTGTACAAATATCATTTTTCTTACTCTTAATGGATAAATTTCTTAAAGTTGTATTATAGAATAAATGGAATAATATTGTGAAATAAAATAAGGGTATTGTAGATAATTTAACTTGATAAAAAAATTCAATCTCTAGGATGGATAAAAAAATAAATGAAATTGAAAAAACCAAACTGAACAGGAAAAAATCGAATCAAAGTGATAATTTTTGAATAATTTCAAAAATAACTGTTCGATTTTTTAACTAAAAAATCGAATTGAACCAAATTAAAATAATTTTTTAAATAAAAAACTAAATCAAACCAAATAATTTAATTTATTGAATATTTTTTAAAGTATAATCATGTTATGTTTTTATTTTATATATTATTTAATTTATTTGGTGTTTAGTGTATAAGTCTACAAATTTTCGGGTTAACCCGCGCCCGACGCTACCTGATTTGCACGCGTTTCAAAAAAAATTAATGATTTTTCGGGTTAACCCTACCAGAATCGAAATTTACGGGTTGGGTCACGGGTTTAATATTAAAACCCGACCCGACCCGACATTATAATATTTTTAAAAAATTATTATTTTTCTGATTTTTTTTTTAAGTTTTTACTATTATTTCATTTTTAATTACTTTTTTATCTTGAAATTTTATATATATGATAATTTTCGGGACATAAAATAAATAATATTTATATTTCAAAATAATTAATTAATTTAAAAAAATATTTTTTTTGGCCAACCCGACCTGATCGGATTTCACCTCTCAAATTTTGGATTCGGGTTTCCCGACCTGCGTGATCCGACCCGATCGGGTCTAATAAAATTCAAAAAAACTCGACCCGACTCGTGAACACCCTTAGTTTAGTGGTGTTTTTTTTTTTTTGCTTTGGTTATGATTCTTTTTTATTTTCCTACTTTTGAATAATTTAAATAATGATTTTATCTCATGAAAAAATTTATTAGTGTAGTTGTAATGATTAGAAGAGTTATAGTGATTTTTTTTAAAAAAAAATGTTAAGATTCAGTGAATAATTTTCTTAATTTTTTATTGTTATTGTTAAAATTTTACAAAAAAAAAATGTGCAGAACTGAACCAAAAATTAAAAATAATTATAAATTTTTAAATAAAAAAAATCGAATGGTTACTTTTTAAAAAAACAAATAATTGTAATTATAAATTTTTTTATAATTATACTGAACCATGCCTCCTTGTAATCTTCATTCTCGAAAGTTTAAAATTTTAACTTTTGCAGAAGATGCAAAATAGTTTTTTTAATTATCAAAAACTCTACTCAATGTAATCAAATGCCAATAAAAATTTTGAAAATAATCTTTGGGATTAAAAAAGTTCTTTTGTCATATCAACCTGCCGACCTAACTCAAAATTATAAGGTTTGGAAATTATAAAATAATTTTCGGTCAAAAAACTTTATTCTTACTCCAATCTGAATTTATCATTAAAATAAATTATTTATGACGTCTTAATCATTGTCCTCAATATTCATTTATTATATTTAAATTTTAACCCCTAATTATGTCAAATAAGCATCAGTCTCATTGACTACGGTTTTCTTCTCCATTTTTCGAGTAATTCTTTGGTGCAATGGTGGCATGAGTGACGTGGTGTCACGACCCCCTCCCTAGAGTGGGCCCAACTCTAGAAAAAGGTTTGTGAACTACTTCACTCGAGTATTCTACATGTCATGTAATTTAACTAAATTTACAAACAAAAGTAATATTCCATAAAATGTAATTCAATAAATCTCAAAAGAAATGTTTACAATAAAAGTCTGCAAAAAAAAAAAATGAAAATATCTGAAATCTCATATCTCAAAAGAAATATTTGGACTAACCTGAATGACGGTTGTGGTAAACAAACCATATACTCAAACTGACGAGATAAAGAAATCATATGTCTCTCATACCCATCACTGTCCATGATGGTCCCTGAACCATATGCTTAAATTGATGACGCTGCTCACTCTATTAAGCATAAGGGAAATACTTCTCATTGAAGGCTTCCTCGAACATATCTCATTTGATATACTGAGGTATTCTAAATCCATCAGTCCTCCAGTAATCTGGTGCTCTCAATCTATCCATCAGTACAGTCTCAGTGTACTTCCACCAGGTCTTCGCCTTACCTCTCATCATAAAAGCAACAAACTTAACCTTCTATTGAACTATCAGGTCTAACACTCTAAATATGTGCTTGATGTCATTCTTCCATTTATCTGCAGCAAGAGGATCAGCTGTATCATGAAATTGATGATGCATCAAATTAAGAAACTGGTCTAGCTTGCTCATACTTAGGGATGACAAAATCCGGATCCGGAAGAATTTTCATTGCCCCGGGTCCGGATCCGGGTCTACCTGGTCCGGATTCTGATACCCATTTTTATTTTATTTTTTAAATTTTTAAATTTTTAATTGTATTATTTTATATTTGTATTTTATCAATTTTATTAGTTTTATTTCACTATTTCATATTTTTAATTATATTTTTATTTATATATGCATATTATTTTGTATTTTTTTATTATATTCTAATTTTTTTCGGACTCGTGAGATTCTGGATCCCGATCCGGATTCGCTCGGGTCCTAATTTATTAAATCTGAATCCAGATATTTTAATCACGGACCCAGGTCTACCCGGACCCGGGTCTTCCGGGTCCATGCGGATCCGAGCCAGGTCCGGGTAAATTTGACACCCATACTCGTACTACCACTGCTTCTCGAAGAAGGTACATTAGTCGCGGGCCCTCTGGCAACCATCTATGCAACTACATCAATAAATCTCCCAATGCATCTTCTAGATGCGTGGCTGTCGGGGGAACTTAAGAATGAGCGACATGGGTCGTATTAGGTACAGTCGTAGGAACCGCGCCAGATGCAGCTGCAGGAATAGCTGGGGCAGCTATTTGAACTACTGGAAGTATAGGTCTAGAACTTTCGCCATCCCTAACAATCGGAGGAATACCAGATGAAACTACATTCAGTTCAGGATCTACAGGCTGGGTAGGAGGTTCCTCAATATCAATACCTGACACTCTCGCGTATCTTCGAGCCATTCCTCTCCCACATTGAATACCATTACCACAGAAGTATCCAGACATTTTCCTACAAATACAAGATTACTTTGTAATACCCTTATTTAATGTAATGTGTCTACAGAATCTAAAACCTCTGTCCTGATACCAGATTTATCACGATCTCATCCCTAGAGCGGGCCCAACTATATAAAGGGGTATGTGAACTACTTCAGTTTGAGTATTCTACATGTCATGTAATTTAACTAAATTTGCAAAGAAAATAATATTCAACAAAATGTAATTCAATAATTCTCAAATGAAATGTTTATAGAAAAAGTATGCGAAAAACATGAAAATATTTTAAATCTTTTATCTCAAAAGAAATGTCTGGACCAACCCGAATGACGACTGTGGTAAACGAATTAAATCATGGTACTGGTACTGTTGCGCTTGCGAACTACTTGGGATTAGGGATGGCAGTGGGTATGGTTTGGTGTGGGTTTTCCATTACCAAACCCGCACCCGCATATGTAAATAAATTACCAAATCTGCACCATATCCACTGCATGTTTTAATTTTCATTATCAAACTCGCACCCGCATATAAAAATAAATTACCAAACCCGCACTGATTTTTAAAATATTGAATTCCCTCGTGCTCTTAATAATACAATCTTTTTAATTAAACATTGATATCTTTTCATAACATACAAAAAGGGAAGTATTTGACAGTTTACAAATTATGATACATAAATAAAAGTTTAAAATATTCATAACATAATGTCAAATTCATATCATCATAATTACATACATGAATCACTAGCTGAATATCTTTCATTATGTTAAATTCATATCATCAAAGTTGTTGAACCATGACCAGAGGCAATTCAAAAATATTAAGAGAGAGCAATTCAAAATTTGTAAGTTAGTGAGTCCTTTTATATGAGGGATTTTTTTGCCATTAAAATATAAAATAAACAAATTAAGCTTGCGGGTAGCAGATACCCGTTGCTTAATTACCAAACCCGCAGCGGATTTTGTTTTAAATTATCAAACCCGCACCAAACCCTCTTAAATATTTACCAAATCCTACACATTGTAGGTGTGTTTTTGCAGGTTTACGATTTTGTGGGTGAAATTGTCACCCTGCTTGGGATGTTTGGGAAAAATGGTGTGAGCTTAATATTGGGGCAGTTGTGGAACCCCTAGGGTTGGATCGGTGCCCCAGGCAGCGGAAATGAGTCTAACCAATGGATATAAAGTATGGGTGTAATTTTAAAATTTTTAATGAAATATTATATTCCATTATGAGTGTATAGGAAAAAATTGGGACTGAATCGGAGTCCGGAAGCTCCCGAACGAAGCAAAACAAAAACTGCGCACATCAAGCGCATGACGCGCTAGTACCGCACGCGCGCTGTAGCGCCCATGTGTGAAGCTTTTTTTTTTTTTTTCTTTTTCTTTGTTCATTTCATTTGTTTTGCAAAATGCACAGCTCTCTGGATTCCAGAGAGCTGATGCAATTAGGGTCTATTACCCTAATTGCTTCATGTCTTCCCTAAACACTTTAAAAACACCCAAAATTAGTTTTTAATTTCAAAACCAATATTAACACATGTTATAGAATAAAAATCAAGTTTTTCAAAATATCAAATATTTTTACAAAAACATAAATTTATTCTAAATACGCACTTGCGTAAATTTTGAATCCAATACACAAACCATTTTAGAATCCCAATTACAAATGTCTCATGAACAATTTTAGTCCACCTAAAGGTGGTCAAGTAAATCTAGAATGGTAGCCATAACTCTAAGCTTTAATCTAGAGTTCCAAATTCTAATTAATTGTTCCATGTCCAACATGAACATCTTTGACCTAATTACAAGCATGTTGTGTTTATACTTCTAAAGTATTCTAACACAATTGATTAGCCTTATTCAATATTAAGCTATGTGATCATGCATCTAATACACAAATAAACATAGCTTAGGAGAAGATCAAACATTACCTAGTAAGCTTGATGCAAGATCCAATCTACTTCTCATTGTTGAAATTGTTGGAGAACCTCCAAGGTGTGCAAGCTTGACTCCAATATCCAATCTTGTTTCCAATGTTTCCAAGCTTCACTTCAAGATCCAATCTTGATTTATTCTTAATGAAATGTTTTAGAGACCTCACAAGCTTCTCTAAACACTTCTCTAACTTAGGCTAATTTCTCTAAGAATTTGCTTGTATTTTTTTACTTGTTGTTAAAACCTTCTTAAAGCTTTTTATTTACAGCAAAACTTAGACAATTTTTAATTAATAAAAGTTGTAATCAACTTTTAAGTGGGCTTAATCTAATTTGTCCAAATATGTATAATTAGGTGTGACTAATCTCCATTGTCTCCCACTTAGATTTAATCCAATTAAATCAAGCCAATGATTAGGAAATGAATTAGTTAAATGTTTGCCACCTTGATTTAATCCAATTAAATCAAGCCAAAACCACATATTATTACATACTTACAATTATCATAATATCCTAAAATGGTAGAGATAATTATGATTTTACAATTAAACCCTTGTGTAATTATTGAATTAATCCAATTAATCCAATTAGGTCAAAGTAAATAATCAATGTTATCAAATAACACTTGATTATCTTAGTTGATAATTATAATATCAAATATTATCTTTTATCAAAATTAATCAGCTACCCAAGTGCTCAACGAGTATACTTCATATTGGGACTCTCTAAGTTTAGACACGTTCGTCATATAAGACTAGCTAATATGTACGCAATTCGGCCACCTCCGAATTCGCGAAGAGCATGAACGACCTTTCTGAACTATACAAGTCGAGGTCATCACATATGTTTAACAATCCCTCCGTTGTAGGCTATCCGAGTTGTGCTTAGGAAACATAGAATATACCGTCAAGTTTTCAAGACGCACATCTCATGTCGATATGTCCACGATTCTTCATAACTGATGTTATCCACCCTAGGTGATCGACTTTGGCCAAAGATTTAAGAATCGTGACTTTACTCACATGGATACCTAAACCCCTTATGGTACACATACAGGCCGACGTATCATATCTTGCTTCGCACTTGATTACTAAGTGTATCGGTCCATACCCAACGAACATCTAGAGGCCAGACCATGAAATGTTTCTGACATACATGGCATCTAAGTGTGAAGGATCTCACACAAAATCAATGATATCCTATAGTCAAAGGATTACATATACTACTCGACTCGAGGAGATTCCTATTGACGGTGGTGTGTACATCCAACTATTAGGAATCACTTGTGAGTCATTCAGTTTTCGATCCAACGAATACCCACATGTCTATACGAGTTTCCAAAACTCATGGTACATCGCGTTAAACCGCTGGAACTCCAATTCCAATATACGATATGTGCTAGTCTTCTAGATTATAGGAACTCGACCGTATTCCAAAACCAACGACTATGAATATTTACTTTAAGAATAGTTTACACCTAATGTCAAAAATATTCTAAGGTCGATATCATTCTTAGCATATCTATTTATCAAATTAATACGCATAATGGCAATACCATTAATAAGGTATGAAATGAAAATTATAGTTATTTTATTAATAAATAATAAAATGTACAATTCGGATTGACACTCCAAACACCAACTCCATCAAACTCCCACTTGCTTAGTACTAATCTGGATGGTACCGTAGTCCCATCTCATCCACATGTTTATCGAATAACTTAGGAGGTAAGGCCTTTGTAAGCGGGTCTGCTATGTTGTCTTATCATTGAACCTTCAAGATCACTATGTCTTTTCGTTCAATTATTTCTCTAATTACACGGTATTTCATTTCCACGTGTTTAGACTTGGAATGCGCCATCGACTCCTTATCCTGCGCGATGGCTCCATTATTATCACAATACAATGGGATCGAATCTGCAATACTAGGCACAACGCCAAGTTATGTGATAAAATTTCTAATCCAAACAGCTTATTTAGCAGCTTCTGAAGCCGCTATAAATTCTGCCTCGGTGGTGGAATCAGCTGTTGAGTCTTGCTTTGAACAACGCCAACTAATCACATCACCGTTAAGGGTAAATATGTATCCTGATGTAGATTTTCTATCATCTGGATCTCCATGGAAGTCGGAGTCTGTATAACCCTTAACTTGTAGCTCATCTTCTCCATATGTCAGAAACTTATCCTTGGTGCCTTTAAGATATTTTAGAATATGTTTCAAGGCTATCCAATGATCATTACCTGGATCAGATTGATATCGGCTAGTCACACCGACGCCGAAACTGATGTCAGGTCTAGTACATAACATAGCATATATTATGCTTCCAATACAAGAAGCATATGGCAAGTTAGACATCCTAACTCTCTCTTCCTCAGTTTGGGGCGCCATTTTCTTCGAAAGATGTATGCTGTATCGGAAAGGTACATTTGCTGCCTTGCATTTGGTAAAACCGTACCTTTCTAACATCTTGTCTATGTACGTTGATTGTGACAATCCTATAAGCTTCCTAACTCTATCTCGGTAGAGCCTTATACCTAGTATATAGGAAGCTTCACCCATATCTTTCATGGAGAAGTTCTTGCAAAGGCAGGCTTTGACATTTTGCATCATCTATATATCATTCTTATGATAAGGATGTCATCTACATACAAGATTAAGAAAACTATCATGCTCCCTGATAAATGTGGTTTATACCCACTTATTTTAGCATCTTTAGCCTATTATTTTGTTATGGTTCGAGCCATTTAATGTATTTTATAGTTTATTTTATGTTTTATTTGTAGGAAGCATTATATCATCAAGAATGGAGCAAATACGTGTATTTCGGGACCTATCGGGAGTATCAGACTCAAGAAGCAGCAAAAACCTGCATCAGCTGCGCACTGAAATTAAAAAGGCTATAACTCTTGATTTAGAAAGAGTTACGAGACCCATAATATATCGATTTGTATCTACTCGACGAGATCTAGTCATTTACATATATTTTCCCGAGAGTTGGGCGCTGCAGCGCCCACTGTTCGGCGCCGTAGCATCCCCCGCGGACCAGAAACAAGATTTCAAGTTTTTTTTAGATGTTTAATGACTCATAGCCTCTATTATAAATAGAATAGTTCGTCTAATACTCAAAAGGAGGCTAATACACTGCACAAAACACATAAACAAATATTTTTAGAGATCCAAGGAGAGGATTGAAGAGCGACGAGAGGAGACAAATGCGGTGACGTCCGAGGAGGAAGAGATTCAATTCGGGTTTTATCTTCTTGTTTCTCTCTTAGAACTCTAATGATTTCCATTAGATTCATGATTTGTTATTCATTGTTTTCATCTTTTGTCATGAACTAAACTCCTTGATTCTGGAGAATGATGTAATCGATGCTTGAACCTTGTATTTTGTTTATCAATTTTGTTATGAAGTTTTATTGATTTATTTATATTCTTTTGAGTTTAATGCTTTGTGTTTGCTGGCCACAAATATGATGATATAAGTTTAGAATCTATCACTCGAGAGAGGGGATTTTGAATGGATCTAGAGAATATGACCTAGAGTTTTATAGAGTTCGAGAGAATCTGTAGTCCTTTGAAGTCGTTAATATAGAATCACAACGCGTAATGAGTTGTTAATTATTGGATTTTTATAAAGATATCGAAGTCTATAGTTAATGATATTTTTACTCGGCACTCGAGAGAGGGAGTGAATATTTTAGGAGTCTTGACTTATAAACAATATAACTGAACATGGATTAATTGACATGACAAATACATAGGCGACAGCTAGGTGAAATCAGGATCCAGAATCTCTATCGTATTAGTTCCTCATATTTTATTATTTTTATATTTATCTATTATAAATCTTTATTATTTGTTTTCTAAATAAAGTTAGGATTATCAATTGTAGTACTTAGTGCGAGTTAACGCAATCCCTGTGGGTTCGACACTCTTTCACTGATTTACACTAAAACTTGACACCGTACAATTGCGGCATGATATAAAAATATCACACCAAGTTTTTGGCGCCGTTGCCGGGGATTGTTTGTTTAATTCACATTAATACTACTACCAAGTAATTTTAGCTTTAATTTAGATTTTTATTTTTATTTTTAGTTTATTTTTGTTTTGTATTTGTATTTTTGTATTTTTATTTTGTTTATTGATTTTTTTTTCTTTTGGTGCTTCAGTGAATGCGAAAATCCACAAGTCTCGACTCGCTCCTGTTTGATCCTGAAATAGAAAGAACTGCGAGGAGACTAAGAAAAGAAAGAAGAATTGAAAAAGAAGCAATGTCAGCTGAAAACATAGAGAACAACCCACGCCAGGTGGCAATCAAAGATCACTTCAAACCGGTCATTGATGATATCTATTCTGGGATTGCCCATCAACCAATCAACGCCAACAATTTTGAGTTAAAACCTGCATTGATCAACATGGTACAAAGGAATCAGTTTGGGGGTTCAGCTGTAGAAGATCCCAACTTGCACTTAAGGATGTTCCTGGAGATCGCAGATACTATAAAGATAAATGACGTGAGTAAAGAGATTATCAGGCTACGCTTATTCTCATTCTCTTTACGGGATAAAGCGTATGATTGGCTGCAATCAATACAGACGGGGAGTATCATGACATGGCAGGACATGGCCACAAAATTTCTTGAGAGGTTCTTTCCACCAGCTAAATCAGCTCAACTGAGGGCATAAATCAGTATATTTAAGCAGCTGGAAACTGAGACTTTGTATGAACCATGAGAGCGCTTTAAGGATCTACTACGTAGATGTCCACAACATGATTATGCAGATTGGGTCCAGATTCAGTTGTTCTATAATGGGTTGAATAGTTCGAATAGAACTGTGGTTGATGCAACAGCTGGGGGAGCTCTATTCAAGAAACCAGCTGAGGAAGCGCACAATTTATTGGAAGAAATGGCCATTAACCATTATCAATGGCCAAGTGAACGCGCTACGGTGACCAAGGTGGCTGGAATATATGAAGTAGACCCTCATGTGGCACTTACAGCTCAGATTTCCACCTTAGCCACTAAAGTAGCAGCCCTGACAAATCGACGAGTACCATCTATTGAATCAGCGGCAGCTACAAACATGCAGTTATTGGAAGGAAACCCGAACTTTGAGCAAGTCCAATATGTGAACAATAGGAACTTCAACAACTATAGATGAAATCTTGTGCCTAACCGTTATCATCCAAACCTGTCATATGCTAACACAGATAATACCTTGCAGCCTTCTTCTGGTTTTGACTATCCAAGAGCTGAGCAGAAATCTTCCTTAGAAGATTTCGTGAACACGTTCGTTGCTAACACTTCAGTGAGATTTGAGAAGACCGAGTCAAGGCTAAACAATATTGAGACACACATGGAAAATATGGAGGCCACAATGAAGTCCTTAGAAACAGAGATTGGGCGGATTACGTCCTTCATAACCAATCATCAGTATGGATATTTGGATAAAACTGCCACAGTTGCCAAACTATCTTTTTCATGTCAAAACAGTCAGTGGATACACAAGAAGAAACTACCATGACTACCATTTGGGTGGTTGCGTCTGGCTGAAGACGTTAAACTTAGCGCTAGCGGGGAGGCAACCCTTGTATTTATTTTATTATTATTTTCTTTAATTTTAATTTTAATATTTTAATTTTATTTTATTGTGTGCTATTTATTAATTTGCATGTTATTTATGCAGGTAGCACGAAACACACAACGCCCGCGCAACCAAATTCTAACCAGCAAGAGCCTGATCAACTACATGCACGATAGTGTTGTTCCTCACTCTTATTCTTTAAATTTTTATCTTACATTGAGGACAATGCAAGTTTTAAGTTTGGGGGTGTGTGCATGTTGCTTACTTGTTATTTATTTGTTTAAGTTAAAAAAAAATTATTTCTTCTTAGTCATAGATAGTAAAGTATAAATCCTATGATGAATTTTGTTTGTTTATGGGTGAAATTTTAGAAACGATAAGTGCCCGATTTACTTTTATCTGATGCCTTGAATAACTGATCTATGTTAGACTCGTAAAAAAAAACAGGTTTTTAGCAGTGAAAACTTAAGTAGTTGACAAGGTGATTAGTTGAAGAAATTGCATGTCGATGAATGACCGTTTGCTTAGATATCTATCTTGATTTGCTAGTGTTATGAAGTATGGTATATCTAAAAAGAAAAATGTCTCTAAAGAAAGAAAATAAACCACCTATAACCGATAAGCGTGAAGCTACCCATGGGCGAGTATTAGGACCACCATGAGGAGAAATGCTACCTTAAAGGGTAGGTGAGTTGAAAAAAAAATGAGTGAAAAATGAGAAAAGCAAAAAGAGACAAGAAAAGAAAAGAAAAATCATATCATACTGAGCACGAAATAAAGCAATTACAGAGCATAATTGAGATATCTAGGTTGGTTTGACCCATCGATTCTAATTTTTAAACGAAATCATTGAGTTGGCCTACTAAGGAGTCAAGTTGTGACCGAACCTTTAAACACACACACCGTGAGTCTAGCTTAGATAATTTATTCAAGAATTTGGATTTGAGTTGCAATTGCGTACTTTGAAGGTTCTCTAATTTCATTTATAAGCTTTCTTTGAGGAAAATTTTATGTGCAACTATCGGGATTATTTGTTTTATTTATTTTTATATTTTTGGTGCCTTTAAGATATTTTATCCTTGGTGCCTTTAAGATATTTTAGAATATGTTTCACGGCTGTCCAATGATCATTACCTGGATCAGATTGATATCGGCTAGTCACACCGACGCCGAAACTGATGTCAGGTCTAGTACATTACATAACATATATTATGCTTCCAATACAAGAAGCATATGGCAAGTTAGACATCCTAACTCTCTCTTTCTCAGTTTGAGGCGCCATTTTCTTCGAAAGATGTATGCTGTATCGGAAAGGTACATTTGCTGCCTTGCATTTGGTAAAACCGTACCTTTCTAACATCTTGTCTATGTACGTTGATTGTGACAATCCTATAAGCTTCCTAACTCTATCTCGGTAGAGCCTTATACCTAATATATATGAAGCTTCACCCATATCTTTCATGGAGAAGTTCTTGCAAAGGTAGGTTTTGACATTTTGCATCATCTATATATCATTTCCTATGATAAAAATGTCATCTACATACAAGATTAAGAAAACTATCGATTCTAAACTCAAAAGAAATCGATGTCAACCTAGATAACTCAATTTTTTTTTTAAACTCAAAAGAATATAAATAAATTAATAAAACTTCATAACAAAATTGATAAACACAATACACGGTTCAAGCATCGATTACACCATTCTCCAGAATTAAGGAGTTTAGTTCATGATAAAAGATAAAATCAATGATAAACAATTTATGAATCTAATGGAAATCATTAGAGTTATAAGAAAGAAACAAGAAGATAAAACCCGAATTGAATCTCTTCCTCCTCGGACGTCACCGCCTTAATCTCCTCTTATTGCCATTCAATCATCTCCTTGGATCTCTAAAAATATTTATTTCTGTGTTTTGTGCAGTGTATTAGCCTCCCCCTCAATTCTGGACGAACTATTATATTTATAATGGAGGCAGCGAGTCATTGGGTATCATTAGGGATCTTAGAAACCCTAAAATCATTTTCCTGGAATGCGTGTCCCGCAGCACCTCAGCTCCATTAAGTTGGCGCCATGGCGCCAAAGTGTCGGCATTTTGTATATGCATTGTATGTTTGAGGGCGCCATGGCGCCTGTGCCTTAAATTCCAATTGTGGCACCATGGCGCCACAATGTTACTTATGGGTGGCGCCATGGCGCCACCTAGTGTAACAGGCGGCTTGGCGCCTCTTGGTTTAGGAATGATGGCGCCAAGGGGCCTTCTTTGATAATAATGGGCGCCATGGCGCCCATTCCTCTGGAATTTGTATGGGTTGGTGGCGCCATGGCGCCTATGCTCCCATGCTCGCCCTGTGTTCCCGAATGTTCCCAAAACACGTGTAATTATTCCCAGATCCATGTATTAATGCTCCTACAAATAAAACACAAAATAAAATATAAATGACATTTAAATATCTCGAAATATAACAAAACAATAAGTTAAAAATACCGCAATAAGTGAGTATAAACCACACTTATCAAATACCCCCAAACTTAAGGTTTTGCTAGTCCCAAGCAAAAGATAAAATAAAAACTAAATTCAAATAAATAATTAAAAATAACTAAATTAACTAAGCCACTTTCGTAGGGATCACAATTGCATTTAGCATATGCAACAAGCCTTTAAACCCCTAGGCGGCCCTAGTGGACGAGTTATAGTCTCATGAGGGCTTACAGCGACGACACCCACAAACGTCATTCACACACAATCATGCAAAAATATAAAAATAACAAAACATAGTCCCCGATAGTTGCACATAAAATTTATCCTGAAAGAAAGTTTATAAATGAAATTAGAGAACCTTCAAAGTATGCAATTCAGCTCAGATCCAAGTTCTTGAGTAAATCATCTAAGCTAGACTCACAGTGTGTGTGTTTACAGGTTCGGTCACAGCTTGACTCCGAAGTAAGCTAACTCAATGATTTCATTTAAAAATTAGAATCGATGGCGTCGTTGTAGTATAGTGGTGAGTTTTTGGCGCCGTTGCCGGGGATTGTTTGTTTAATTCACATTAATATTACTACCAAGTAATTTTAGCTTTAATTTAGATTTTAATTTTAATTTTAATTTTATTTTCTTTATTTTTGTCTTAAGTTTTATTTTTGTTTTTTATTTTATTTTATTTTTTTATCTTTTTATTTTATTTTAATTTTTTGTTTGGTTTTATATTTTTCGTACGAGGTGAGTTTGAAAAGAAGCAATGGCAGATCCTATTGGTGTACTGATAGCTCAAGTATTGTCCCTCACGACTCATTTAGCAGTATTGACAAATCAAATGAGCCAATTGTCCATTGAAGCAACTTCTACTAATGGAATGGTGTTACCCAACAGAGGAGCAGGATTTGAACAAGTACAGTATGTGAACAATCGGAACTTCAACAACTGCAGATGTAGTCTTATGCCTAATTATTATCATCCGAATTTTTCATATGCTGATATGGAGAACGTTTTGCAACCTTCTCATGGCTTTAATTATCCAAAAGCTGAGCAGAAACCTTCCTTAGAAGACCTCATGAGCACTTTTGTAGCTACAGCTTCAGAGAGGTTTGAGAAGAATGAGTCAAGGCTGGATAACATCGAAACACGAATGGGCAATATAGAGGCAAATATGAAATCTGTAGAAGCGCAAATTGGGTTGCTTGTTTCTTCCATGGTCAATCAACAAACATGGGTGTTTCCGAGTGACATTGAAGTCAACCCCAATGAGCAATGTCAAATCATAACCTGTAGGAGCGGAAAAGAGTTTAAAGACACCTCTCAGGACTTAGGCAGTAAAGAAGATGAAGTGGTATTTCATGAGGTAACAGTAACAGAAGAAGAAAACAAAGGTGAATTGATAATGAGATGTCAAAATGAAGAAGTCACCTTCAGTGTTTTCAGAGCCATGTCGAGCCCTCAAGGTGATGCAGATTGTCATAGGATAAATACAGTAGAAAATAGAGTTGTAAACACGCAGGGTGAATCAGTATTTCAGCAACCTATAAGCATAATGCAACCATGCATAAAAGAAGATTCTCTGCAGCTAAACCTGAAACCACTTCCAAAGCACCGTAAAAAGAGGAAAAGAAAGGCCAGTGCTCACTTGGAGATGATCCCTGGAAGGTTAAAAAGGAAGCCGAGCCAATTTTGTCGAATGTGTAGTCCAGAATTTCCAATTGAGGAAAAATCTACATATCATGGGGGACCATCTATTGATAAATTACCACAGCCTGCCAAGCTGTCTTTTTCATGTCATAAGAACCGGTGGATACCAAAGAAGAAAACAGATGAGATTACCCGGTTCACTACGTTTAAGCCACCATAACCATTTTGGGTGGTTGCGTCTGGCTGAAGACATGAAACTTAGCGCTAGCGGGGAGGCAACCCTTGCATTTATAGCCGCATCCATCTGCCACTAAATTTCTTATAAACACATGGTTCTTCCTCGTTTTTGATGAATCCAGATAATCTAATTATCTCATCAAAACGACGATTCCGGCTTCGGGATGCATGTTTAAGTCCATAAATAGACTTTTGGAGTTTACAAACCAAGTTTGAAGTCTCACTGGATATGAAACCTTCTGGTTGTTCCATATAGATATTTTCTTCAAGGAATCCATTTAGGAAAGCGATTTTCACATCCATCTGCCATATCTCATAGTCGTGATATGCAACAATGGCTAAAAGAATCCTAATGGATTTTAGCATGGCTACTGGTGAAAAATTTTCCTCATAGTCAATCCCAGGACGTTGAGTGTAACCTTTCGCTACCAGTCAGGCCTTAAAGGTTTCCATATTTTCATCGGGCCATTGCTTCCTTTTGTAAACCAATTTACAACCAATAGGTTTAACTCCTTCAAGAAGTTCAACTATGTCCCAGACTTGATTGACATGCATTGAATCCATTTAGGATTTCATGGCTTCTTACCATTTTCCCGAATCGATATCCAATATCGCTTCCTTATACGTAGTCGGATCTGTTTCCTCAAAGATGAGAACGTCAAGGCTCACATCAGATGTTAAAAACAGTCTCTCAGGAGGCTTTGATATTTTATTCGATTTACGTAGAACCTGTGTTGTAGATCCTTCACCTAGTTGGATCTCTCTACAATTCCCACTTTCTCTCAAAAATTACTTTTCAAGAAAAGTAGCAAAGTGAACAACAAATACATTTTGTTGCTCGGAATCGTAGAATTGGTATCCCATGGAATTATCAGGATATCCAACGAACCTATATTTATACCCTCTGGGTGCTAGTTTATCCCGCTGCGCAATTCTAACGTATGCAGGACAACCCCAAATCTTTAAATGCTTAAGACTTGGATTTCTATCGAACCATATCTGATAGGGGGTCATAGAAACAGCTTTCGATGGAACCCTATTAAGTATGTAGGCAGCAGTTTGTAAAGCGTAACCCCAAAGGTAATAAGAAAGATATGTATAGCTCATCATGGATCGCACCATATCCAATAAAGTACGATTTCTACGCCTGATGGGCTATATTGGGCGAGAATTCCATTCTCCCTTAAATAATTTATGAATTCTTCACTCATGTATTCACCGCCTCGATCTGATCTAAGGCATTTGATGAATTTACTGGTTTGTTTTTCTACCTCGTTTCAGAATATTTTGAACTTGTCAAATGTTTCCGACTTATGTTTCATCAGATAGGCATATCCGTATCTAGACTTGTCATCTGTGAAAGTCACAAAGTATGTGGAACCATCATGAACGGTATGATTTAATGGACCACACACATCGTTGTGTATTAGTTCCAGTAAATCTCCAGCACGGTGTCTAACACCTTGAAATTGGGTATTTGTCATCTTTCCTTGGATACATGACTCACAAATCGAATAAAGATCTAAGGTAAGATTTTTAATTAAACCATCCTTTACCAATTTGGATAGACGTCTAACACCTATGTGGCCCAATCTCATATGCCATAATTCAGTATTATTTAATTCAGACTTCATACTTGTATTTTTCTCTATATTAAAGATATCTCTACATGTTTTTAAAACATAGTGACCGTTTGATAAAGAACATTTACATTTCAATAAATTTTCTTTATCATACAAACATAAAGTTTCATCCTTAATGTTTATTTTATATCCATCATTATCTAATATTGGCAATGATATTATTTGTCTGATAAGTGATGGAACATAATAACAGTCATGCAAATCTAATTTACATACATTTGGGAGATCTAAAACAACAGTTCCTATGGCCTTGACATCCAATATCTCGCCATTGCCAACTCTAAGTTGGATCTCCCCTTTATTCAGCCTTCTTTTAACCCTCATTTTCTGCCGGGAATTGCAAATATGAGTAGGACTGCCAGTGTCTAACACCCATCCATTATTTGCATCTAAGGCTAATGAGATGTCAATAATTGGAAAAATACAAAGTGTACCTGAGGGTTCTGCTTTTACTTTAAGCTATGGACAGTCTTTCTTCCAATGTCCAGAATTCTTGCATTGTAGACATTGATCACGAGCTACTTTCAGTTTTGCGCCTTTGCGCTTCTTGGAGTTTTTCTTTGATATCTTCTTCTTCCCCATCTTTATTTTCTTTGACTTCCCAGAAGTCTTTGAAGAGGCAGCTCCACCATAGAGATATAATGTGGGGTTGTCTTTCTTCAAATCTTGTTATTGTTGGGGTTGGTGCTCAGAGCGCCAATCCGGACCGTATTCATGTCTGATTCATGAATACGAACATCCCCTTATTCCATAATATTACTTATTTGTGGTTGCACCTCTTGTTTTTATATACGTATTCGATCTGATTACGATTAGATTGAAACTAAATGTGGTTTAGTGATATGTATATATTAGACAAAGGCCCGATAATATATAATGCAGTACACCGTTACAAAGTTAGTTTGTAATTGACATTGGGAAGTGTCACTGCTATATGTATATTATCAAACATAGTTCCTGGTCAAGATTTGCTAACACGGGTCGGTTAGTCAAATCCGTTGAGACCAATACATGTCGTATATCGAGACTTGGTCCGATGGTTTATCCCAGTGAACCATGAGTCATGGAGACTCGTATAGACGTGTAGGTGTTTATAGTGGATAAACACTGAACGGCTCACCGAAGATTCTTAATGGATGGTACACCAACGTCAATAAGAATCTTCTCGGGTTGAGTAGCATAGTGGTCCTTCGACTTGAGACACCACTGTGGATGTATGAGACATCCTCCACACTTAGATGGCAGTCACGTCACCGATCTATTTAGATCAGACCTCCGCCTGTTCGTTGGGTGTGGATCGATTCTCAGGATATCCTGTGTGTGTCAAGATAGGATCCGTCAGTTCTGTGTACAAAGCATAGGTAGTCCATATATATTTAGCAGTCTGTTAAATCTGTGGCCACAGTATACATCGGAAGTAAGTTCCGAGTGTTATTTAAAGATTGCTGATAAATGTGGTTTATACCCACTTATTATGGTATTCTCAGCTTATTGTTTTGTTATAATTCGAGATATTTAATGTCATTTATAGTTTAATTTCTATTTTTATTTGTAGGAGCATTAATATATGGATCGGGGAACAATTGCACGTATTTTGGGAACTTTCGGGAACACAGGACGAGCACGGAGCATTGACAAATCATCAGGCGCATGGCGCTCGTAGCAGAGACAAATCTCATACATTCTCCCGAGAAAGTGGCGCCACAGCGCCACTTATCCTTCACAATTAGGCGCCATGGCGCCTTAATGGAATAAAAGCAACAAATTGGCGCCAACAAATGTAAAGAGAATAGGCGCCATGGCGCCATTTGCTAAACAATGTAAGGGCGCCATGGCGCCTCCCCAAGTTGCACGCATCCATACAAATTTCCCGAGACTTTGGCGCCGTGGCGCCACTCAACCAGGGCCGCGGCGCTGCGGGTGACACGCTCCAGGATTAAATTCTTAGGGTTTTCAATAATCCTAATGACACTCAAAGACTCCCAGCCTCAACTATAAATATAACATTGCACCCAACACTCAAAGGGAGGCTAATACACTGCACAAAATACAGAAACACATATTTTTAGAGATCCAAGGAGAGGATTGAAGAGCAATAAGAAGAGATTAAGGCGGTGACGTCCGAGGAGGAAGAGATTCAATTCGGGTTTTATCTTCTTGTTTCTTTCTTAGAACTCTAATGATTTCCATTAGATTCATGACTTGTTTATTATTGTTTTTATCTTTTGTCATGAATTTACTCCTTAATTCTGGAGAATGATGTAATTGATGCTTGAACCTTGTATTTCGTTTATCAATTTTGTTATGAAGTTTTATTAATTTATTTATATTCTTTTGAGTTTAATGCTTCTTGATTGCTGGCCACAATTTGAGATGATGAATGTTTAGAATCTATCACTCGAGAGAGAGGATTTTGAATAGATCTAGAGAATATAACCTAGGATTTTATAGAGTTCGAGAGAATCTGTAATCCTTTGAAGTCGTTAATATAGAATCACAAAGCGTAATGAGTTGTTAACTATTGGATTTTTATAGAGATATCGAAGTCTGTAGTTGATGATATTTTCACTGATGCTCGAGAGAGGGAGTGAATATTTTAGGAGTCTTGACTTATAACAATATAACTGAACAAAGATTAATTGGCATAACAAATACATAGGTGACAGCTAGGTGAAATCAGGATCCAGAATCTCTATCGTATTAGTTCCTCCTATATAATTATTTTTATTTTTATATTTATTTATTTATAAAAATCTTTATTAATTGTTTTCTCTAAAGTTAGGATTATCAATTGTAGTACTTAGTGCGAGTTAACGCAATCCCTGTGGGTTCGACACTCTAAACTCATTTATACTAAAACTTGACACCGTACACTTGCGGTACGATATAAAAATATCACACCAATTGCTAATAGATACGTCGACGAGATAATACCTATAGAGATTTGACGTTTACATCTATATCTCTGGGATTATCTGGATACCTGTGACAGATGGATTATACGTATGCAATGACCTCGACCTGTATGATTCAGCGAGATTATCCGTGATCGTCATAATCTATGGGTGGATAGATTATGGACATGAAATTGGATTTCGTGACGGATATACCTGAATCTAGAGAGTCTCAATAATGAAACATACTCGTAGAGCACTAGAGCAACATTTATGAATAATGATGATTATTTATAAATCGTTTAAACGTTAAACGAAAAATACATGCGAACGGGCCGAACCGTCATTTCCTAATTAATGTGTATTTGTATTTAATATATGATATTAATAAATACACATTAATAAATAGTCAAATAAAGGTATTTGACATATATCATCAATATATGTATTTGAGATATTTAAAGTAAATATAATACATATATTTGAGATATTTGTATTAATTAATTATTTAATTATTTAATTGTTAAATGATTAATATAATTAAAATATAAATATCTTACCAAATGATAAAGTTAGGAAATGATTATAAGTGTTTAATGTTTGACTTTACATTAAAGGAAAAAGGTTGTCAAATTGATTTTGACTTCTTAAGATTTTGTTCAAAATTGTTTGAAAAATTGAAATATCATTTTCCTTTAATTATAGAAAAATTCGGCCATACACTTTATAAATATAAGAGTTATATTTTTTCTTAGTTGCCTTTGTTGACTTAATTAAATATCTTTAAAGTTGTTTTAGATATTTAACCAAGTTGAACAAATGAAAGTGAAATGAAAAATCAAATTACAAGACTTGTGTTTCATTTGGTGAAATTCGGCCAAGGTGGATTTGGTCCAAGTATATATTATTTTTCATTCATTTTATTGTTAACCTAATACACTTTTAAAGAAAACTCCATTAATGGAAACCAAAGGAAGCTTGTGAGAAAGAAAGAAGAAACCAAAGAAAACTTGATTTTTAGTAAGTTTTTCCAACTTACTATTAGAAAGGAAAATGTTCCTTAGGATCTAGGCTTTAACATATGATGTTCTTAGGTTATTTCTTTCTTTATTCTTTGTGTTTTTGATGATGGAAGTTTTGGTGAAAGTGTAGAGCATGTATGATGAAGGAAGCTTATGGCTATTGTCGTAATAAGTGTTCTTTTATGGTTTTGGAAACCTTGTTGCTAATCTAGAGTTGTTGACCCACTCTTAGATGACCTAGATTTGATCTTGAGTTGTTTCATTGTGTTGAGACTTTGGTTGGATGGAAGAAACATGATTGAAGTAATTGATTTAACCAATTTGGTCTAATTTGTCCAATTTGAAGAAATTGAAAAATTAGGGTTCATGACCAATTCCAAATTTGGGGCTTTTCATATACGTTGTGAATTTGGATGTGTATATGATGCATATAAAGTTTCATGTTCATTGGATTACATCTTGATGTGTTTTGATGCATAAAATGACAAAGTGCACAAAATGGCACTAATGTAGTGCATTCAGCCAAGGATGGACTTTTGGGGATTTTTGGTGCTTTTGGTGTTTTGATGTTTTGAACATGTTAAGTTCATCTTAGAAATGATTTAGAATCATTCAAAATTGATTAGATCAATTTCAGACTAAAATGGAAAAAATACCAATATAAAGGTAATTTGGTAAATTCACTTGAATATGATTCATTTGAATTTTATTTCATAATTTGATTATTGGATAATTAAATAAATATGTTTATTTAATTAATCTGAGAAAAAGTTTTGAAATCGGAAAATTTGATTTTCCGCCGTTTCCGCTGCGTTACCGGATTTAGCCCCTAAAACCCCTACAGTTATGCCATGCGTAGCATGTTATGAAGTTCTTCATATGTGGCTTGTATCTAATGCATATGGAAATTCAATACAAAGCCAACATAAGAACCAGACAAAGAAGACATAATCAAATTACGGCCCAGCCGTTCATCAAACACAATACCCTGTTGTTCCAGATATCGAATCTGGTCTATCATGTTCAAAACATGAGTGCTGACAGCTCCTCCATCCTTGAGTTCAGCACGAAACAATTCCTTAGACCTTCGATAAAGTTCCATCTCTTGATTTGCCTCGAACAACTCCTTGAGTGTTCGCATGATGCTCCAAGCATTCGGTACTTCAATGTACCGTCTCAGCAAATCTGGAACCATCAATCCCAAGATGTAGGATTTCACCTTCAGGTTATCATCCTTCCATCTATCAAAAGTTTCTCGCTCTTCAGGAGTGGAGTCAGGATCGATATCAACATGCAGTGGATTGATCGTGACATAAGTCAACTTTTCATACTCCAAGACAAGGTGTATGTTCATTTCCCATTCGAAATAGTTCTAGGCTCCTTTTAGCTTATATGAATCCAAAAGTTTCATCAATGGATTAGCGGCAGCCATCTACAATACAACATTATTTGAGTAGTAGCAGAATAATTTTTCATTTCAAAAGTGATAACACTAATTGATTATAAAATTTTAAATCTATTAGTGCCATCCCACTACTTTACGTAATTTCGTAATCTCCCTTAACAGAAAAATAGAAATTTGACTATCAAAATTTCATAGCGAGAAGTGGATCACATGACATTTACTCTAGCCTCACACTAATGACTATATTGGTATTTGTAAACTCATTAGGTAGACCTCTAAGGTCAATCACTTCATGTGACTCCTGGTTTGGTCCTGAACCGTTTCTTATCCTCACACTAATGATGATATTGGATTAAGACGTGTTCTAAGTGTATACTTGTCAATGTGCACCAATGAGCTTCGTACGTACACCCTCACACTAATGACGATATTGGGTGACTACATTAACTCATCACACTACATCTAATGTTTTATCGGAGCGACCTAAGTTCCGAGCACTTATACCCTCACACTAATGACGATATTGGATATAAGTAGTAAGAACTCATTCATCTCCGTATTGACAAGACATACCATCCAATAATGCTCCAACATGATTAATAATATCACTTAAAAGTAAACACCTAATCACGGGAGATTTATGACAATCAAGTTATTAACTTAATTAGGTCAAAGTTTTAATTTAAAACATGCAATACATATCCAATATGTCTTATGTATAATTAAATAAAATTATTATGACATAGATTCAAAACATGTGTTGTGTGGTTAAGCATTTGCTCTGATACCATTTTGTTGGGGTAATTGTGGAACCTCTAAGGTCGGATCGGTGCACCGGGCCGCGGAAATGGGTCTAACCTATGGATATCAAGTATTGGTGTAATTTTAAAATATTTAATGAAATATTATATTTCATTACGAGTGTATAGGAAAAAATCAGGATTGAATCGGAGTCTGGAAGCTCCCGAACGAAGCAAAACAAAAACTGCGTGCATCAAGCGCATGTTGCGCTTGTACCACACGCGCTACAGTGCGTGCGTGCACTGTAGCGCCCATGTGTGAAGCCCTTTTTTTCTTTTTCTTTGTTCACTTCATTTGCTTTGCAAAATGCACAGCTCTCTGGATTCCAGAGAGCTGATGCAATGAGGGTCTATTACCCTAATTACTTCCGGTCTTCCCTAAACACTTTAAAAACACCCAAAATTAATTTTTAATTTCAAAACCAATATTAACACATGTTATAGAATAAAAATCAAGTTTTTCAAAATATCAAATATTTAAAAAAAAACATAAATTTATTCTAAATACGCACTTGCGTAAATTTTGAATCCAATACACAAACCATTTTAGAATCTCAATTAGAAATGTCTCACGAACAATTCTAGTCCACCTAAAGGTGGTTGGTGTGATATTTTTATATCGTACCGCAAGTGTACGGTGTCAAGTTTTAGTATAAATGAGTTAAGAGTGTCGAACCCACAGGGATTGCGTTAACTCGCACTAAGTACTACAATTGATAATCCTAACTTTATTTAGAAAACAAATAATAAAGATTTTAATTAAATAAATAAATATAAAAATAATAAAATAGGAGGAACTAATACGATAGAGATTCTGGATACTGATTTTACCTAGCTGTCGCCTATGTATTTGTTATGCCAATTAATCTTTGTTCAGTTATATTATTTATAAGTTAAGATTCCACAAATATCCACTCCCTCTCTCGAGCATCAGTGAAAATATCATCAACTACAGACTTCGATATCTCTATAAAAATCCAATAGTTAACAACTCATTACGCTTTGTGATTCTATATTAACGACTTCAAAGGACTACAAATTCTCTCGAACTCTATAAAATCCTAGGTCATATTCTCCAGATCCATTCAAAATCCCCTCTCTCGAATGATAGATTCTAAACATTCATCATCTTCAATTGTGGCCAACAATCAAGAAGCATTAAACTCAAAAAAATATAAATAAATTAATAAAACTTCATAACAAAATTGATAAACAATACAAGGTTCAAGCATTAGTTACATCATTCTTCAAAATTAAGGAGTTAATTCATGACAAAAGATAAAAACAATAAATAACAAATCATGAATCTAATGGAAATCATTAGAGTTCTTAGAAAGAAATAAGAAGATAAAACCTGAATTGAATCTCTTCCTCATCGGACGTCACCGCCTTAATCTCTTCTTGTTGCTCTTCAATCCTCTCATTGGATCTCTAAAAATATGTGTTTCTGTATTTTATGTTGTGTATTAGCCTCATCTTTAATTCTGGACGAACTGTTATATTTATAGTGGAGGCTGTGAGTCTTTGGGTATCATTAGGGATCTTAAAAACCTTAAAAAAAAACAAATACTGGAACATGCCTTTTTTCTTCCGCAGCGCCGCGGCGCCAAACCCTCAGGAAAATGTATTGGGTTCGTTTGCTTAAGTGGCGCATGGGCGCCTGATTTTGTTTGCTCAATTGGCGCCTAGGCGTCTGATTCTCTGGATTTTTGTATGGCCACGTGAAGCTTAGGAAGGCGCCTTGGCTCTTGCTCAGTGGCGCTGCAGATCTCTTCAACTAATGCCATGGGCCCACGTGTTTTTTGTCAAATATAGTGGCTGCCTTCAAATAATGCAATGGGGCCCACATGACTTAGCTTCTCTCTCCAATTCTTCTCTTTTTTCGGCCGAAGCTTTGTTGTTATGTTCAAAGCTGGTGGCTTCTCTGGTCAACCTATTATCCACACTAGAAGTCTTCTTATTATTCACGTTGCATGGCATTTTGCATGCACAACAACCCCTTTGATTTTCTTTCTTTTGTTAATTTATGCACACTGAAGTGAAATTCTGTTATTCACGCAGCCTTCTTGATTTCAACTTTCTAATTCGCGCTGTTTCATGTTTCCTGCACGCGTCTGATGCTTCCAATAAGTCCCGAAACACTCGTATTTGCTCCATTTTTAATGCTCTAATGCTTCATACAAATAAGACATAAAATAAACTATAAATGACGTTAAATGACTCGAAACATAACAAAATAATAAACTAAGAATACCGAAATAAGTGGGTGTAGACCACACTTATCAAACACCCCCAAACTTAAGGTTTTGCTAGTCCCGAGCAAAAGATAAAATAAAAATTAAATTCAAATAAACAATTAAAGATAACTAAATTAATTAAGCCACTTTCGTAGGGATCACGATTGCATTTAGCATATGCAACAAGCCTTTAAACCCCTAGGCGGCCCTAGTGGACGAGTTATAGTCTCGTGAGGGATTACAACGACGACACCCACAAACGTCATTCACACACAATCATGCAAAAATATAAAAATAACAAAACATCGTCCCTGATAGTTTCGCATAAATATATCCTCAAAGAAAGCTTATAAATGAAATTATAGAACCTTCAAAGTACGCAATTGCAACTCGAATCCAAATTTTTGAATAAATTATCTAAGCTAGACTCACGGTGTGTGTGTGTAAAGGTTCGTTCACAGCTCGACTCATAAGTAAGCCAATTTAATGATTTCGTTTAGAAATTAGAATCGATGGGTCAAACCAACCTAGATATCTCAATTATGCTCTGTAATTGCTTTATTTCGTGCTCAGTATGGTATGATTTTTCTTTTCTTTTCTTGTCTCTTTTTTCTTTTTTCTTTTTGCACTTTTTTTTTCAACTCACCTACCCTTTAAGGTAGCATTTCTCCTCATGGTGGTCCTAATACTCGCCCATGGGTAGCTTCACGCTTATCGGTTATAGGTGGTTTATTTTCTTTATTTAGAGACATTTTTCTTTTTAGCTATACCACACTTCATAACACTAGCAAATCAAGATAGATATCTAAGCAAACGGTCATTCATCGACATACAATTTCTTTAACTAGTCACATTGTCAACTACTTAAGTTTTCACTGCTAAAAATCTATTTTTAAGTGCTTACGAGTCTAACATAGATCAGTTATTCAAGACATCAGATAAAAGTAAATCGGGCACTTATTGTTTCTAAAATTTCACTCATAAACAAACAATATCATCACAGGATTTATGCTTTACTATCAAAGACTAAAATACTTTTTTTTTCAATAAATTTAAACAACTAAATAGCAAGTAAACAACATACACACACCCCAAACTTAAAATTTGCACTGTCCTCAATGTAAGATAAATATCAAGAGCAAGAGTGAGGAACAACACTACCGTGCATGAAATTGATCAGACTCTTGCTGGTTAGAATTTGGTTGCGCGGGCGTTGTGTGTCTCGTGCTACCTGCATAAATAACATGCAATTTAATAAATAGCACACAAAAAAAATAAATTAAAAAAATTAAAATTAAAAATAAAGAAAATAATGATAAAACAAATGCAAGGGTTGCCTCCCTGCTAGCGCTAAGTTTAACGTCTTCAGCCAGACGTAACCACCCAAATGGTTATGGTGGCTTAAACTTAGTGAACCGGGTAATCTCATCTGCTTTCTTCTTTGGTATCCACCGGCTCTTATGACATGAAAAAGACAGCTTGGCAGACTGTGGTAATTTATCCATATATGGTCCCCCAGGATATGTAGATTGTTCCCCAATTTGAAATTATGGACTGCACATTCGGCAAAATTGGCTCGGCTTTCTTTTTAATCTTCCAGGAATTATCTCTAAGTGAGAACTGGCATTTCCTTTCCTCTTTTTACGACGCTTTGGGAGTGGTTTCAGGTTTACCTGCGGGGAATCTTCTTTTATGCATGGCTCCACTATGCTCGTAGGTTGTTGAAATACCGACTCACCCTGCGTGTTTGCAACTCCCTTCTCTACTATATCTACCCTGTGACATTCTGCATCACCTTGAGAACTCGGCATGGCTCTGAAAATACTGAAGGTGACTTCTTCATCTTGACCTCTCATTATCAATTCACCTTTGTTCTCTTCTTCTGTTACTGTTTCCTCCTGAAATACCATTTCATTTTCTTTACTGCCAAAGTCCTGAGAAGTGTCTTTAAACTCTTTTCCGCTCCTACAGGTTATGATTTGACATTGCTCATTGGGGTTGACTTCAATATCACTCGGAAAACCCATGTTTGTTGATTGGCCATGGAAGAAACAAGCACCCCAATTTGCGCTTCTAAAGATTTCATATTTGCCTCTATATTGCCCATTCGTGTTTCGAAGTTATCCAGCCTTGACTCATTCTTCTCAAACCTCTCTGAAGCTGTAGCTATAAACGTGCTCATGAGGTCTTCTAAGGAAGGTTTCTACTCAGCTTGTACTTGTTCAAATCCTGTTCCTCTGTTGGGTAAAAGCATTTCATTAGCAGAAGCAGCTTCAATAGGCGGCTGGCTCATTTGATTTATCAATACTTCTAGATGAGTCGTAAATGACGATACTTGAGCTATTAGTGCACCAAAAGAATATGCCATTTCTTCTTTTCCAACTCTTCTTGTACGAAAAAAAAATAATATATAACAAAAAAAATAGAATAAAATAAAATAAAAACAAAAACAAAACTTAAGATGAAAATAAAGAAAAATAATAATAAAAAAAATGAAAAAAAATCTAAATTAAAGCTAAGATTACTTGGTAGTAGTATTAATGTGAACTAAACAAACAATCCCCGACAACGGCGCCAAAAACTTGGTGTGATATTTTTATATCGTACTGCAAGTGTACGGTGTCAAGTTTTAGTATAAATGAGTTAAGAATGTCGAACCCACAGGGATTGCGTTAACTCGCACTAAGTACTACAATTGATAATCCTAACTTTATTTAGAAAACAAATAATAAAGATTTTAATTAAATAAATAAATATAAAAATAATAAAATAGGAGGAACTAATACGATAGAGATTCTGGATCCTGATTTCACCTAGCTGTCGCCTATATATTTGTTATGCCAATTAATCATTGTTCAGTTATATTATTTATAAGTCAAGATTCCGTAAATATCCACTCCATCTCTCGAGCATCAGTGAAAATATCATCAACTACAGACTTCGATATCTCTATAAAAATCCAATAGTTAACAACTCATTACGCTTTGTGATTCTATATTAACGACTTCAAATGACTACAGATTCTCTCGAACTCTATAAAATCCTAGGTCATGTTCTCTAGATCCATTCAAAATCTCATCTCTCGAATGATAGATTCTAAACATTCATCATCTTCAATTGTGGCCAACAATCAAGAAGCATTAAACTCAAAAGAATATAAATAAATTAAAAAACTTCATAACAAAATTTATAAACAATACAAGGTTCAAGCATTAGTTACATCATTCTCCAGAATTAAGGAGTTAATTCATGACAAAAGATAAAAATAATGAATAACAAATCATGAATCTAATGGAAATCATTAGAGTTCTAAGAAAGAAATAAGAAGATAAAACCCGAATTGAATCTCTTCCTCCTCGGACGTCACCGCCTTAATCTCTTTTTGTTGCTCTTCAATCCTCTCCTTGGATCTCTAAGAATATGTGTTTCTGTATTTTATGCTGTGTATTAGCCTCATCTTTAATTCTGGACGAACTGTTATATTTATAGTGGAGGCTGGGAGTCTTTGGGTATCATTAGGGATCTTAAAAACCTTAAAAAAAACAAATCCTGGAACGTGCCTTTTTTCTTCCACAGCGCCGCGGCGCTAAACCCTCGGGAAAATGTATTGGGTTCGTTTGCTTAAGTGGCGCCTGGGCGCCTGATTTTGTTTGCTCAATTGGCGCCTAGACGCCTGCTTCTCTAGATTTTTGTATGGCCACGTGAAGCTTAGGAAGGCGTCTTGGCTCTTGCTCAGTGGCGCTGCAGCTCTCTTCAACTAATGCCATGGGCCCACGTGCTTTTGGTCAAATATAGTGGCTGTCTTCAAATAATGCAATGGGGCCCATATGACTTAGCTTCTATCTCCAATTCTTCTCTTTTTTCGGCTGAAGCTTTGTTGTTATGTTCAAAGCTGGTGGCTTCTCTGCTCAACCTATTATTTACACTAGAATCCTTCTTATTATTCACGTTGCATGTCATTTTGCATGCACAACAACCCCTTTGATTTTCTTTCTTTTGTTAATTTATGCACACTGAAGTGAAATTCTGTTATTCACGCAGCCTTCTTGATTTCAACTTTCTAATCCGCGCTATTTCCTATTTCCTGCACGCGTCTGATGCTTCCAATAAGTCCCGAAACACTCGTATTTGCTCCATTTTTAATGCTCTAATGCTTCCTACAAATAAGACATAAAATAAACTATAAATGACGTTAAATGACTCGAAACATAACAAAATAATAAGCTAAGAATACCGAAATAAGTGGGTGTAAACCACACTTATCAGTGGTCAAGTGAATCTAGAATTGTATCCATAGCTCTAGGCTTTAATGTAGTGTTTTAAACTCTAATTAATTGTTCCATGTCTAACATGAACATCTTTGACCTAATTAAAATTATGTTGTGTTTATACTTCTAAAGTATTCTAATACAATTGATTAGCCTTATTCAACAATAATCTATGCGATCATGCATCTAATACACAAATAAACATAGCTTAGAAGAATATCAAACATTATCTAGTAAGCTTGATGCAAGATCCAATCTACTTCTCCTTGTTGAAATTGTTGGAGAACCTCCAATGTGTGCAAGCTTGACTCCAATATCCAATCTTGTTTCCAATGCTTCCAAGCTTCACTTCAAGATCCAATCTTGATTTCTCCTTAATGAAATGTTTTAGAGACCTTATAAGCTTCTCTAAACACTTATCTAAATTAGGCTAATTTCTCTAAGAATTTGCTTGTATTTTTTTACTTATTGTTAAAACCTTCTTAAAACTTACTATTTATAGCAAAACTTACACAATTTTTAATTAATAAAAGTTGTAATCAATTTTTAAGTGGACTTAATCTAATTTGTCCAAATATGTATAATTAGGTGTAACTAATCTCCATTGTCTCCCACTAAGATTTAATCCAATTAAATCAAGCCAATGATTAAGAAATGAATTAGTTAAATGTTTACCACATTGATTTAATCCAATTAAATCAAGCCAAAATCACATATTATTACATACTTATAATTATCATAATATCCTCAAATGGTAGAGATAATTATGATTTTACAATTAAGCCCTTGTGTAATTATTGAATTAATCCAATTAATCCAATTAGGTCAAAGTAAATAATCAATGTTATCAAATAACACTTGATTATCTTAGTTGATAATTATAATATCGAATATTATCTTTTATCAAAATTAATCGGCTACCCAAGTGCTCAGCGGATATACTTCATATTGAGACTCTCTAAGTTCAGATACGTTCGTCATATAAGCCTAGCTAATATGTACGCAATTCGGCCACCTCCGAATTCGCGAAGAGAACAAACGACCTTTCTGAACTATACAAGTCGAGGTCATCACATATGTTTAACAATCCTTCTGTTGTAGGCTATCCGAGTTGTGCTTAGGAAATATATAATATACCGTCAAGTTTCCAAGACGCACATCTCATGTCAACATGTCCACGATTCTTTATAACTGATGTTATCCACCATAGGTGATCGACTTTGGCCAAAGATTTAAGAATCGTGACTTTACTCACATGGATACCTAAACCTCTTATGGTACACATACGGGTCGACGGATCTTATCTTGCTTCGCACTTGATTAATGAGTGCATCGGTCCACACCCAATGAACATTTAGAGGTCAGACTATGAAAGGTTTCTGACATACATGGCATCAAAGTGTGGAGGATCTAACATAAAATCAATGCTATCCTATAGTCAAAGGATTACATATGCTACTCGACTCGAGGAGATTCCTATTGACGGTGGTGTGTACATCCAACTATTAGGAATCACCTGTGAGTCATTCAGTATTCGCTCCAACGAATACCCACATGTCTATACGAGTTTCCAAAACTCATGGTACATCGCGTTAAACCGTTGAAACTCCAATTCCAATATACGACATGCGCTAGTCTTCTAGGTTATAAGAACTTGACTGTATTCCAAAACCAACGACTATGAATATTTACTTTAAGAATAGTTTACACGTAGTGTCAAAACTATTCTAAGGTCGATGACATTCTTAGCATATCTATTCATCAAATTAATACGCATAATGACAATACCATTAATAATGTATGAAATGAAAACTGTAGTTATTTTATTAATAAATAATAAAATGTACAATTCAGATTAGCACTCCAAGCACCAACTCCATCACTTAAATGACCCAGTAAATAAAACACTCAAACTCTCAACATGACCTCACCTAAAAATAGATATGTATATATATTTGAAAATATCAATTGTTATATAATGATTATCTCATACAAAACATAGTCATAACAAAACAACATCAATTAAACAAGATTTGCTAATCGGATTTGGTATAATAGTAGATTGAAACCATTATGAGAGTATTAATATCCCTCATCCCAAGGTTTCTCATCATATAACCTCGCATAAATGTGCAAGAGGGGGATTGAATCACACACATCTCCTAACCTCGCATAACCTCGTATCTCCGGCCACTATTATCCAAAACTCGACAGCATAACAGTAACAACACATATCATCCAACACCACTAAATCTTACATTCGATCCATCAACTTCATCTCAACAATCACTGAATAATCAAGATCTCCACTTATAACACAATCATGCAATTATTCCAAAATCATATTCACGAATTTATAACACTCATGTTATCAATAACTCAATAAATAGTTCAAATATCTATATACATATAACTATGTTTATATAATTATATATATAGACTTTTATGACTAACATCAACCAACAAATAATTATGTTAAGGGAATTGTCGTGCATTATACTTATTTCAATCCACGTAAAATTTCTGCATATCCCTATGTCCTCCCTAAAATTTGAAAAAGTATAAAATTACGATTAGATTCCTGTATTTTACTAAAATTATGATTTTACCCCTAAATTTTTTAATTTTTAATTTAACCCCTAAAACTCTCCTACATCGTCAATTTAGTCATTCAACTCTCAGTTATCACTTATTACTGCTTAAAACTCAGAATTTAAAGATTGGTATCCATAACCATGTCAATTTGTAAATAAGTCCAAAACTTTTAAAATCTTACATTTACACCCCTAAAACTGTAAAAATAACGTATCGAGCTCCAACGACTTTAAAATTCCACAACGAGGTGATCAATGGATAGTACATGTCAGAAGGATCACAACGATGGTGGTGGTGACAGTTGATGGACGGTGGTCACCGAAGAACGGTCAAACGACGATAACTCCAATTTTTGGCTAGTTTCACGACAACCGAATGTCCGATTTGGGAAACCGAGGTGCCCACACTGCGTATCTCGACGAGGGAAAGATTATGGTCTGGGAGGTGTTATTCACGCACGGTGGCGTGTGGGGCGCGTGATGGTGGTGATGTGACGACGCGTGGACGCGCTTTCGGGTGCTTGCGGTGGAGTTAGGTTGTCGGAATGGCGGCGCTGGCTTCGTCTCGTCGAGAGGATTCTCCAGATATGGTCACTCACCGAAAAAGATGGCTACAAGACGTCGAATGAGCCCATTTCTCTCTCTATTGTATTCTCTCTCTACTGGTTTCGACTCTCTCTCTCTCATTGATCTCTGAAAATGGCTTCAATACACTCTTTTTACAACTAACACACCCCTGCTCCTTCTCATTATGTTTCACATTAAACACACCTAATATAAGAGTTAGTTTTGTTCTTTTATAATAAGGAGTTGTAGTATTTTAGTTAGATTAGGAGTGTGGTTGTTAGAATTTTTGGAGGAAAATGAGACGTGTGTGTGAGTGGAAGTGTAGGGGATAAGGGAAAAATTAATTTAAATTTGGAATGTGATATTACACGTGGTATCATCAATAAATTAGTAAATAATATGTATGATTTAATGTCAATTTTTTTAATTATTTTTAATATTTTAACACGTGTAATAATATATTATTGAATTGTTACACCGATAATATACTATCTCTATTGTATTGTAAATTTTCTCTCATTTTTTGAGTGACCAGCCAAATGAACTCTCTACAATCTTTATGCAATGAATTCAGCATTCCACCATCATGTGAAATTATTAAAGTTTTCGGCAAATTAATATTCTGATAGTGGCTAATGGCTAGGCCTTGCTACAGGTGCTTAAAGCTTATCTGCCGATGACACAGCCACCTTTGAGAAGAAGCATGAAATATGCTGCTTCCACATTTTCTATTCTCAATACAGTCTTAGAAACCACATGTTTTCACATTTTGAGATAGAGGAGCCAACACCCAAAAAAAAAAAAAACAAATAAAAATCGAGATTCTCACTCTTGCTTCTCAAAAATGGATTGAGACCTATCAAACTTTATCAATCGCTTTATATTATTTTCGAATCTGAATTAGGTGTCTGGGTAGCATATGTATATTATTAAGCTTATAATAATATCACTTAATCGGTGGTTAAAATATTATTTACGAAATTGAATGCGGCATGAACTAACACGAGAATCTGCGGCACACAATTACAATTTGCCTACAGAATATTATTCCTTTTAATAGCTCAATCCTTCATGGAAATTTCAAAGATCAGCATAAGGTTTTCAAAACATAAAATATAACATTAGTAGGTCGGGTTATCACATATGATATCAGAGTTAGTCCCAATCGAAAATGAGCAGATGTTGTGTTCAATGAAGACGTTGGGCCTCCAATAATAGATTATTATGACATCTCAAGTAGTTGAGAATGATATAGATAATATCTTTATAAGTGATGACCGCTCTTAACTAACAATAGATCTTTTGTATGGATTTGAACATATACGAAGAACAAAACCGTAAGACAGGAGGTTGCAGTTGCTTATGGGCTGGGTCATTAGCTTATTGATGTTTGTCTTGATGTCTTATTTCAAATATTCAAAATTGAATCTGATACCTTCTTGATCTTTATTTGAAGTCGTCTTAAAACAAGTTAAAGCTACTCGTTTCTTCCTTTGTTGTGTGTCATATTTGTGTAAAACAGCTAGACTGTTAAAATATTTGATAATAATGATTCCAGTCTTTGAAGATCAAAAAGGCAGGAATATGATCCCAAAAACCATCGCATCATTTTGAAAAAAATGGGAAAGTTTCTGTCTTTTTCAATTTAGAAACTACTCTCATGGAACCTACAAACCGAGATTTCACCATCTCATCTATTAGAATCACCATGACGTTATTGTTTTCACCTAATTCTCAAAGTATAAATCAAAACCTATATATTTACCCTCACAATCAGCAAAGCATTCAGCAACTGGGTTTCCATTAACATCTTAAACACAAAGCTAGCTTCTGAATCTTCAACTTTTCTTTGATATCAATGGAAAAGAAAAGAAACAACTGCCCAGTTGAGAAATTCTTCAAATCTTTCAGGCCAATTCGCGGCAACCCAAATCCTTCATCCCCATCAGCTTCTAATAATCCTAATATTGTCAAAACTCATCATCATCATACTCCAAAATATCCCAAGCCAAATATAGTAGCAATATCTGAAGTTGTTCCCGTCAAGTTTGATTATTCAACTCCTCAGAAAAATGGCGGGAAAGTGGCCAGTGTTGCACCAAACAAAAACAATATGGAAGCTGTATCACAATTTGTTCAAGCAAAAAAGATTGCAAGCAAGCACAAGGCTACCAGGATGGAAAGTAATAACAACAAAATGAATGCAAACATTGAAGAAGATGAATTCACCAAATACATCAAACGTGCATGGAACCAGATTAGAACTCCATCAAGTTTTGGTGGTGGAAAGAATGTGAATGTGAATGTGAATACATCGGCAACGGCAACAGGAGGAGAAGATACCGGAAAAGATCAATTCTCCGATTATATTAATCGTGCTAAGAAGAGGATGCTGAGGAATATGTCAAGCTTTGTTGGTGGAAGGAATGACTCCATGAAATGATGAACATCCATCTTCAAAAGGATCCTCTAAATAATAAGATCTGGGATGCCTCTGCTATTACTTAAAATTGGTTTCATTAATAAAGATGAGCTTGCTTTGCTTTCATGTGCTTAATTTGATACAGTAATTCTTCTTCTTATAGTGCAAGCACAGAATTAAGCACAAGCAAGCCTGTTTGTGGTGTGTCTAATTAATTAATTGATTGTTCATATAATTCTTGGTATTAAAAACTGTTAATTGCAGCTTATGTTATGTCTTATTATGTAATTTGTTATTGTTTCATTGTGTTAACGTCCCACTTGATTGATGGGATTGATTATATGTGAAATAAAATATATATATTGTTTGTGTATCTTTATTCTTATAAAAGCATATGTATAATTTAATGATGCAATTTTGTTGGTATGTTAGCATGAACTTCATCTTTTATATCTACCTATAGCTTTAAATGATGTTGGTGGGGCACCTCTTTTTCATACCTGATTTGGCTGTGGGGATTAATTAAGGGGGTGTATTTAATTGGAATTTTTAAAGATTATTTTAGGTTAAATAAGTGTTGTCGTATTTAATTAAGATTTTTAAATAATCTAAAAAGTATTGTATTATTCCATTAAGACTATTATGATTTTTTAAAGAGGGTGTTAAAATCTAGTAGTATTCAATCAATATTCTAAATAAGTAATAAAAAATCTTATGGTATTGAAAATTTACTTATTTTGAAAGATTTTTTAATATGTGTAATTATGTGAGACTTTTTAGTGGAAAGTATAAATATCAAATCCTATAAAAAATCTTACCCTAACCCATCAGACTTTTGATGTGAGATTTTTTTTTTTTACTGTTAGAGAAGAGAAAATGAACAGACATGTTAGCTCTTCGTGAATAAGATACTTGCTTATTAGTAATTTCTTTTTTTTTTCCAGTCTGCGTATTGCAGTTTCTCTTTTCTTTCATATAGAAAAAAGGCAAAGCTTTTAGTTCAAATTTCTTGTGAAATCATATCCAAAAACATTGCATTTAAACCAAAGTTAAGCAAACAATGACAATGAACGCTCACACTATTGAAAATATTAAAAATAAATATTAAAAAATAGTTGTTTCAGTCTTTTATTTCTTATATTTTTAAAAAGAAATTGTTTATTTGTTGATTAAAAAATAAAAATTAATTAAGGTAAATTCGAATTCTAACTTGGATTTGTGTGTTTTTTGTAAATTTAATTAAGGTTAATTTTGGCTGAAATGAGTTTAGAGTTTTCCTTTGAAATGTATATATCAATTAGCTTGTGTTTATAATAGAAGATGATTTTTTGAAGCGCGATGGTGTAGTTTGTATTGTTAGCTTCAAGATTGTAATTTGTTGAACTCTAATTGTTTGATTAATGAGTGTCGATTTCTGTTGGATTTTTATTGCAGACCTACGTAAGAAGCATTAACAGGAACTTGAAAATCTTACACCAACACAATTATTATTTTGCAGGCTCGTATATATTTTTTATATACATATAATTTAAATGGGGGATTCAAAATAAAGAAATAACAAAAGAAATGACAAAGAGAAAGATATCTATGAATCTTGGACCATGAATGATACCAATGAGTTAGGATGATTTGTTAGTATTTTGATAATGTTGGGTTTTGTTGAACTATTTTTTTGTTTGTGATATTTTGCTTCTACTTTGATTGAACTATTGTTATTGTAATTTGGTTAGACTATTTTGGTACTTTGGTGGAAATATTTGGGTTATAATTTGCTTGAACTATTATTATTATAATTTTCAAAAAAAAAGAGAGAGAGAGAGAGAGAGAGAGAGTAGCTTGTGTTAAATAAATGAATAATTATTGATTTCATTCCATATAATCTTGGTTCTAAAAAATTATACTTTTTTAATGCTCATTCAAAAAGAAAATACAGTTATAAAGGTTGAGGCATCCCCACCTAATCATGATGAAAAATTTAGCATTGACAACTAGTTAGCATATATATGTGGTCATTTCAAATCTTATAAATTCTTATGATATAAATCTTTTAAAATCCAATAAGTAAAAAATCATGATTAAAAAAACTGTAATAAAATCTTGTCAGTCATTACATTCTTAAATAGTCTTTTAAAATCCACTGAACTTGTTTATCCATAAATAATTTTTTTAAATTTCAATTGAATATAGCCTATAAAACAAGATTTTTGTTATTAATAAATTTTAAAATCATAATACAATTCCATTTGGGATTAACACTTTATTGGGTGGGGGACAATATAATAAAACCATTCCGAAAAGTGTATTGTAATCTCTGGTTTGTCATAAAGTTTATGACAAACCAATTAAAAACTTAAGAAATCTTAAGGCTATAACATAATTAGAATGAATCCTAATAATATAAACCGCATATATTGCTCATTTCCTAAAATTGTTCGGATTAAAAGTTGTATTCATACTAAAATCTGTTGAATGAGCTATAAGATTTTACGGACTGACCTGAATGTCTCACTTATACTAGTGTTGATGAATATGGAGACCGGGGTAGTTACAAAAAATACGCAATATACACAACATAAATTTTTATAACAACACATATACACTATATTATAAGGAAAATAATTAAGCCTATGAGGAAGCTTCAAACTCAGTCTTCACTTTCAAAATTAGATCTGCCATCTTCCTCGCACAAATCTTCTATTACCTGATGAAAAGAAAACTTTATTCCTGCAAAAACAGAAACAAAAATCCAACACAAGGTTGGAGATCTACCATCACATATAGGTAGATCCACATATCAATTGTGTTAACGTCCCACTTGATTGATGAGATTGATTATATGTGAAATAAAATATATATATTGTTTGTGTATCTTTATTTTTGTAAAAGCATATGTATAATTTAATGATGCAATTTTGTTGGTATGTGTTTGCGCAATTTTTATGCGTGAAGAAAGAAGAGCGTGTAAGGTTCAAACCTCCTGAGACAATGTCCCAGCAATGGGTGTTTGATTAAGTGAATAAGCCTCCAAGGGGCGCAAACACACAAGTTACAGTCCTAAGATTACAATCTAAGAAATGAAAAATAAAAATATGCTCATTTGAGTCTTCATTTTATCTGGCTTTCTCTCTTGGCATAGATAAGCTTTTATAGTGAAGTTTGTCAACCGTTTTAAGCGGTTCCAGTATCTCCCTGCAGTTGCTGGATCGTGCCTGTAACCGCTGAGTTGCGCGTCTCGACTGCTTGGTTATGGAGGAAAACTGTCCAATTGTCATGATCGTGGAAGTAACTGTATCATGGGTTTTCGTCCTAAACGTAACCGCATCATGGGCTTTCGTCCTAACCGCTGGTCCGATCGCCCCATGCTCTTTGTCGCTCTTCGGTCCATCGCCCTTCTTCCCTTCGCTCTTTCTTTAGTCTCAGGGTGATTTCTTTCTATGGTGGAGATTTTCGTCTGTTAACAATTGTCCCCCAAATTTACATTGATTGCATTGGACGTGAAGATCGAGGTGAATTTTTTAGTTTTCCATCTCGGTTCGTTCTTTCCTCGTCTCGGGGAAGACCACTACGCCAACTGAGGGTTGTTCTGACGGATGTTTCCTTTCGTCCTCAGCTAGCCTGTTTTGATCGACCGGCCCATCATTCGGCTAATCCCTCAGTCTAGAGAATCTGATGAGCGAATTTTCGGTCGGAGAAGGCGAAACAGCGTATGTATTGGAGTGATAGAAACTTGTATGATCACCCGTTTCCGCCTTCGGCCGGCCCCTCATTCGGCCAATCCCCAGTCTATAGAATCAGAGGTCCCAGGTAAGCAGCATGCTCCGCGTAGAGAAGCTCTGGCAAGCTATTGTTAACGAGCTTAACCCATTCGCAACTCGGGAGGTGCAGTGCCTTTCACACAGAGGACCCCGGACAATTTGTCGCTAACGGACGCAGCCCATCCACAGCCTTACATTTCATTTCACACCTTATGCTGTGTGGATGGCCGTTAGCGAGTCTTCTTACATTCCATTTCACACCTTACTAAAGAGAAGCTTCCACCAACGTCCTATCTAAACCAGAGATCTCATTGTAGTCTCATGCAAAAGAATCTTTGTATTCTTGCAACAAACAAATTAACTTTTCACGTACCTGGGGCTCCAATTCCTTGCTGACGTAAGTTATGCGCCTATCGTGCTCATTCCCCAGATTTACCTCGTCCAAAACATCTTGTCCTCTTAAGATGATCGTCTTGCGTCATCCATTCAGGGCGAATTCTTCTTCCTTTGATTCTCCTCCTTCCATCAAGTAGTCAACTCCACATAGTTCTTTTATTTTGTCCTCCGTCTTGTGTGCCAGCAATTTGCCTCTTAAGGCCGAAATAGTGGCATGTGCTTCGTCCTTATTTCTTCGCTCCATCACATAGGCCAATAAATTAGCCTTGGAGACTGCAAGAGCGGCTTGCTCTTTATTCTGGCTGTATTTCATTCGAACCGATGTGTGTTGGTTCTCCAAAGACCACTATGGTTGGTCTCGTCAGTGCGAACAAATCATCCAGCAACCCAGAGGGGTAAAGCTCATCATTCTGAGCCACAATGGTCGGGCTTTCCCCTTATTCAAAACTCTGGTCGGCCCATAGTTCCCTTCGTATATGAAGTACTCGGCCGAGTTTGTCTCTGCAGCGAAAGGCTTATTGTCGGCATGCATTATCTCTACTTCGTCCCTTTAGTTCCAGAAAACCAGGCATTGATGAGGGGATGAAGGGATGCATCGGCTACCGTGAATCCAGTCTCTTCCCATAAGCATATTGTATGTGGTTGGTCCATCTATGACGAAAAATACCATTGTCTTCGTAGTACTTCCCACTTGCAGGTCTAATGAAATAACTCATTTTGCTGTCGTCGCCCCTTCATTAAAGCCGGTAAGCACCACTTCCGTAGGGAGAAGGTCTTCTTCGGACTTTGTCAAGCGTCCTATCATCTAAACTGGTATTGCATTAATGGCCACCCCGTTATCAATTAGCACTTTGGTGACAGGTATCCCATTAGCTTTTGTCTTTACATACAACGGCCGCAGATGATTCGTCATTTGTGTTGGTGGCTTCGGGAAAAATACTCTCCCTAATAGACCTATTTCCATTGCTTGATCGCCCTCAACTTGCGGCGAAACCTCTTCTATGTCCCATCTGGAAAGTGGCAACGTGGCTGGTGAATCATGGGAGACATGATTGACAGTCAATCTCCATTTTTCGGCTCTGGTGAGGGTCCGTTTTACCTTAGGCGTCCCATACAAAACAAGGAATGAATATCGTCTCAAATCTTCTCCCAATGTACCGACTGCAGGATTACCGGCTTCATATAATTCTCTGAGAAGCCGATTCTGAGAAAATTCATCTTCTCCTTGATTTGGTCTTGATGTCTATTTCTTCTTCTACATCGGTCATCTCCTCATCTTCAGCTTCCCTGTCTGTGATTGAGAGCGCTGCAAATTCAGTTTCGTCACCCTCGTAAGCGTCATCGCTTGTTCCGGCTTCCCAATTGTTATCTCTCCTGAATTTCCCAGGCAATAGGTAATGATTAGCCACCACTGGCGGCATACTGCCGAACTGAATGACGATAGGCGGCTCTTCATCACTTGTTTCGTCATGTTTCCGCCTGCCGAATTTAGTGCATTCGCCGCAACTTATCACCGTTCCTTCTTTGTCGTCACCCTTTTTTTTGTTTATTTCTGTTTTCTCTGTGGTGCGAGGGCTACGGCTTGGGGTGGCCTTTGCTTCACCTTGTCGATGCATCAAACGGCCATAATTCCTTTGGTGTCGCCTCAACTGTGTCCTTGTCATTTCGTCTACAAGGGGATAGTTCATGCCTGGCCGCTGGCCCGAATGTGGCTTTCGGTATGAATGTCAAACATTAGGCCGATTAATCTTTGGCTTAAACGTCCTTACAATTTGGACGAAATTTGAATTCTCCCCATAGAACTTTGGGGCGAAGGTCTGGGGTTGCCATGATGATGACTTTCTTTTTGCAGGCCTTTCGCAAGTTTCTTCTAACTCTTTCATCCATTCCATGTCGTTCTTGCATCGAATATAAATGTTTTGCTGGTCTCCTTGCTCTGAAGGTGCCTTAATCCTTTCCAGAGCGCTCGGACGATGACGATGATGTCCTTCGTCTAGCACTAATCTGACTTTCGGTAGATTCATCTTGGCAAGGTCCGGATTGATCATGTTCAACCCCACTGATTTTGGAAAAGGGTCGTTGTCCACGGTCATCTTTTTCTCGAACGTGATTGGTCCAGATTTTGTGGCATCCTGTAAGACATTACGAAAAACAAGGCAATTATTAGTTGTGTGAGACCATGCATTGTGCCACTTACAATATTTTTTACTACCGATCTGCTCGGCTGTTGGCAACGTGTGTCGTTCGCTCAAGCTAATTTGCTTGTCCTTATATAACTGGTCAAATATAGCATCGACTTTAGTAATATCAAATGAAAAATTCCTTCTCTTTTTATCATTCTTTTCACTCGTTTGGGGTTCCGCCCACGTTTTGCAAACGTAAGGTTTCCCTTTAACCAACTCGGCCAGACATAAATCGGCCGACTCGGTGTCTATTTCGCTCATTTCATAGTCAATATTCTTGTAATATGTCTCTTTGCTCGAATTCTTCATTTGCTCATCTTCTTGTAATAATCGCTCATAACGCACCACACTAGTGGTGAGTTGGGGAAGATCCCAAAACTCGCGATCCTGAAACTTCTTTTTCATATCGAGATTTAAGCAACCTTGAGCGATCCTCATAAATTCTTTTTCGGGCAAAGACACGTAACATCGGCCTCAGGCTACCTTAAACCGTTGTAAAAATGTCTCGGCCCACTCTCCTGGCAATTGTCTTAGGTTTTCCAAATCGGCCAAGGCCACTTCAGATTCAGCCTTGTAAAATTACGCATGAAACAGTTGCTCCATTTGCTGCAATCTTTCTACCGAATTGGCCGACAGACTGACATACCAGGAGAAAGCTACCCCTGACAGTGAACCGTGAAATAACCTCAGTTTGTGGAAATCATTGACTTCCCCACACTGAAGGGTAAATCGCCCTACGTGTTCCATGGTAGAGACTTCCCCAGACCCCGTAAAGAGGGAAAAATCTGGCACCTTGTAGTTTCTAGGCCATGGATAGGCCACATCGACCCATTCAGGATACGGCTTCCGATATCTTGGCCGAATTGGCCGTATGCCTAGACCAAATTGGTTTTGAAGGATCTCGGTCATTTGCTCAATTAGCATATCATTGCCATTAAATGGAACAGCTATGGGCGGTGGCTGCGGTCCTCTCAAAAGTGGGACATAATCATGATTCTGCCTCTGAGAAACCTGGACACCCTGAGGAAACACTACTTCATTTTGTGCCATATTTGGCCCTTTGTGTATATTTGGCCCTAATTCTGAGCCATTGCCTCCAGGACTTAGTCCTCCCCTGAGAACCGTAGGGATGTTGGTCCATTGTGGAGGAACATTACTAGGACCAGCCTCCTGACTGCTTGCCGCAAGGAGGGGCGTAGCCCACGGCAGCGCCGTCCCATCGTTTACACATTTGGTCATTAATTCATTCACCGAGATTAGATGTTTAGCCATGTTTTCATAATGCGAATTGGTAGTTGATACGAATTTATCTATGCATGCGCATTTTGAAGCCTAACTTGTTCGACAACATCCTGTGTGAATTCACCGAACAACGCGCGCATCGCGTTAGGGCTGAGCTCTCTCATAGATTCGTACCGACTAGCATCTGCCAGACCCTCGAATTGACCTACTATGGCTGGAACGTTAGGCTGGTTGGTTTGCTCCAGTCCTCCTTCCTCCGCAGTTGAGCCAGTTTGAGCGTTCTTTTTCAGAGGCATCTCCACTTTTTACACCAAGTCTCCCACTGTGGTTTGTAAAAACTGTTTGCGCAATTTTTATGCGTGAAGAAAGAAAAGCGTGTAAGGTTCAAACCTCCTGAGACAATGTCCTAGCAAGGGGTGTTTGATTAAGTGAATAAGCCTTCAAGTGGCGCAAGCACACAAGTTACAGTCCTAAGATTACAATCTAAGAAATGAAAAATAAAAATATGCTCATTTGAGTCTTCATTTTATCCGGATTTCTCTCTTGGCATAGATAAGCTTTTAAAGTGAAGTTTGTCAACCATTTTAAGCGGTTCCATATCTCCCTGCAGTTGCTGGATCGTGCCTGTAACCGCTGAGTTGCGCGTCTCAACTGCTTGGTTGTGGAGGAAAACTGTCCAACTGCCATGATCGTGGAAGTAACCGTATCATGGGTTTTCGTCCTAAACGTAACCGCATCATGGGCTTTCGTCCTAACCGCTGGTCCGATCGCCCCACGTTTTTTGTCGCCCTTCGGTCCATCGCCCTTCTTCCCTTCACTCTTTCTTTAGTCTCAGGGCGATTTCGTTATATGGTGGAGATTTTCGTCTGTTAACAGTATGTTAGCATGAAGTTCATCTTTTATGTCTACCTATAGTTTTAAATGATGTTGGTGGGGCACCTCTTTTTCATACCTGATTTGGCTATGGGGATTAATCAAAACAATATTTGTGTTATTAATAAATTTTAAAATCATAATGCAATTCCATTTGGGATTAACATTTTATTGGGTTGGGGAGAATATATTTTATTAATTGTTCGGCCCCATGGATTCACCATTTTTATGATGTTACATTGTGTACGTGCCAAATTTGGGCCAAGGACAAAACCGTCTTTCACTTCGAACACAATACCAAGTGAGGCCCAAAGCAATAACCCAGCCCATTAAACTCTAAACCCTTTACAAAAATAAAAGGACAAACCATTTGACCGATTCTCTCTTTTCCCCAACAAAGAATATATCGCCCACATGCAAAATATTCTCCCTGCCGAAAGCAGAGACAATAAGCATGTTATGGGGACCCATTTCTCATGTGCAGATCAGAGAATTCACCTTTCTCCTCCTATAAAATGAAGCATAATTCATGAAGTGAGGGGGAGCTTCTCAACTCTGATACAGGCTTCTTCTTTCTTACAATCTTATGCTCTCTGACATAAGTTCTTCAGAATTCCCTTCTTCAAAACACATATCACCGCCCTCATGGCCATATAAGAAAGTTAAGGTAACACAAGCCTTACTTTCACATTTTACATATTTACTGCTCATTTCATGCTACTGACTTGGGCGTCGGAGTGCCCCCGGCACCACACACCGGTGGGTAGTCTACTCCCGCTCACTCTACCTTTGTCTTGCAGGATCGCTAATGCCCCCAACCTACAAATTCTGATTGAGGACCTCGGTCGAAAACCAGCGTCCACAATTTGGCGCCCACCGTGGGGCCTTAGAGATTCATAGCAAGCAAAGACTCATCAGTCTACAATCCTTACAAACACAACTACACATGGCTTCAAGGTACAAACAGAAACCAGACAAAATGGCCATTAAAGAAAATTCATCCTACAATAGACCTCCCAGGCGACAAAGTGGAGGAGGCCAAGACAAGTTAAACAACAGCTCTTTTCCCATAGTGAAAATGGAGCCCCACTCGACAAAACCACATACAACAAGCCTCATGAAAGACAATCAAGTAGTATGTGACCATGTTTCTTGAAATCTTCAATGTAAATTCAAAAGAATCAGCCCATACGGTCATGTTATACCACTCAGAGCCGTGCCATGCATGTGTAAGCCCATGTCTTTTCATTCCATGCTTCACGTGAATCAGCAACAATGGGAGAGAACATCATTGTTTAGCTAGCTGTCCAAGAAACAGCCCATGTGCCAAGCGTCAAAGCTGCGCAAAGAACAACATGACAAACTTCCAGGCACACATGCCAAGCTGGCTCATACGCACTCCATGCGCAGACTTGCCGTGTGAGCACTAAGAGACCACACCCTCCAGCCGTGTAACAGTCCCATTCGACAGAATATATACGAAGGTTTAGCAACAAACAAAAGTATCATTCGACACTATAAGTATGGAAGTATTAACATTGAGATCAAATATCTTCCCCACAAATAAATCATTTGAAAAGCCCAGCCCATGCAGCCAAGAAGCCCATAAAAAATCCACACGACCACAACTACAAAAAGCCCATACGACAGGGAGTCTTACTCGCCACACAATCAAAATCCAAATTGCATGAATCGATATTTGATCCAGCCACTTGATCCAGTGTGCCAATCAGCCCAAACGAACTCAGATTCCAACCAACTCAAAATCCATAGCAACCAAATCAAAACAAGGCCCAACCCAAAGCTAACGCAAGTAGCATGAAAGAGTGCAAACTTCCCGTAAAGTTTTATTTGTAGCTTGGCCCAAAAGAGCCACAACAGCCGAGGGAACCATTGCCCAACGCATGCCCGTCGTTCGAATTAAAACCCAAAACAAAGACTCAATTGAGTGTAGTATGCCCAAGCCAAAATACAAGTGAGGAGTCCACTAATTAAAATCCCACATCGGCTATGAAACGACAAGTTAGGAGTTATACTGAACCTATCAAGCCTCACGTGGCTGAAAAATTGGGTTGAGAGCTCATTACCAAAAACAATAACCCACACTACATCACACGAGAATGAGGAATGGACCACATGATAAAGTTCCATGCAAAGACAAAGTCACATGAGATCCAACTTGATATAAGATGTTTGGGTCCATTTGATACTACAAAATGTACTAATCTGGGGAGACAGTCAGATAAGAAAAAGCTTGGGCGAGTGGCTTGTGGATGACTTGGAGTGTGCTTGAGGCAAGCGCTTTGCAGTTGCTCTCGTGCCAACTGATTTTTTGTTGGTATGGGGAATGAGTCTTTTATGGCGAGGGCTCATGCTCGTGGACTTGGAAGCTCCTAGTGACATGGAATGATTGTCATACGACGAGGTAAATGGCCATCAACTTCAGGCTACATGGAAAATTCCATCTTTTGGAATGATTGTCAACTCCTCCAGACTAAATGAAAGGTTAGTCATCATCTTCATACTACATTGATTTATATTGCCAACTCCATACTACATAGGGAATCTTTTATCATGCCTAGTAGTATGAAAAACTCTCTTGGATCTCCTTTAAGTCCAATCGACCAACCTGAATTAGATTAGGTAGTATGGAAATTTTATGTGACTTTCATCAAAGTTCATTCTATTGTAGTATCATTGACCTTAGTCAGGTATTGTATAATTAGTAATGACCTTGGTAGACATCCATATCTTCCATACTACATTTGAAGATAATCATCTCCACTCTACGTATGGAGATTATCATCAACTCTAGACTGTATTCCATAAACTCTAGAAAGTATAGGGAAAGCTCCATAAACCTTCATCAGGTTCATTCGACCGTAGTCTCCTAACCTTCATCAGGACGTGTAGAATGAAAATTTTCTTGGACCTCATTTGGTCCAATCGACCAACCTTTATCAGGTTAGGTAGTATGAAAATTCTTTTGGACCTTCATCAAGTCTAGTAGTGGTGATTCTTATAGACATGCATTAGTTTCATTCGACCGTGTCTCGTGGACCTTTGTCAGTTCCATTCGACCATAGTGTCTTAGACTTTCATCAAGTCAATTTGTCTTAATCGACATCTACATGTGTAGTTTGGGACTTGTTGTGAATCTTATGCATGTATAGCTTGGTGCTTGGTGTTTGTCCCAATCGACATCTACATGTGTAGCTTGGGACTTGTTGTGAATCTTATGCATTTATGGCTTGATGTTTGGTGTTTGTCCCAATCGACATCTACATGTGTAGCTGGGACTTGTTGTGAATCTTATGCATTATGGCTTGATGCTTGGTGTTTGTCCCAATCGACATCTACATGTGTAGCTTGGGACTTGTTGTGAATCTTATGCATGTATGGCTTGATGTTGGTGTTTGTCCCAATCGACATCTACATGTGTAGCTTGGGACTTGTTGTGAATCTTATGCATTTATGGCTTGATGCTTGGTGTTTGTCCCAATCGACATCTACATGTGTAGCTTGAGACTTGTTGTGAATCTTATGCATGTATGGCTTGGTGCTTGGTGTTTGTCCCAATCGACATCTACATGTGTAGCTTGGGACTTGTTGTGAATCTTATGCATTTATGGCTTGATGCTTGGTGTTGTCCCAATCGCATCTACATGTGTAGCTTGGGACTTGTTGTGAATCTTATGCATTTATGGCTTGATGCTTGGTGTTTTCCCAATCGACATCTACATGTGTAGCTTGGGACTTGTTGTGAATCTTATGCATTTATGGCTTGATGCTTGGTGTTTGTCCCAATCGACATCTACATGTCTGTAGCTTGGGACTTGTTGTGGATCTATGCGTGTATGGCTTGATGATTGATGTTTGTCCCAATCGACATCTATATATGTAGCTGGGACTTGTTGTGAATCCTATGCATGTATGGCTTGATGATTGATGTTTGTCCCGATCGACATCTACATGTGTAGCTTGGGACTTAAGTGGATCTTATGCATGTATGACTTGATGATTGATGTTTGTCCCAATCGACATCTACATGTGTAGCTTGGGACTTAATGTGGATCTTATGCATGTATGACTTGATGCTTGATGTTTTTCCCAATCGACATCTACATGTGTAGCTTGGGACTTGTTGTGGATCCTATGCATGTATGGCTTGATGATTGATGTTTGTCCCGATCGACATCTACATGTGTAGCTTGGGACTTAATGTTGATCTTATGCATGTATGACTTGATGATTGATGTTTGTCCCAATCGACATCTACATGTGTAGCTTGGGACTTAATATGGATCTTATGCATGTATGACTTGATGCTTGATGTTTTTCCCAATCGACATCTACATGTGTAGCTTGGGACTTGTTGTGAATCCTATGCGTGTATGGCTTGATGCTTGGTATTTGTCCCAATCGACATCTACATGTGTAGCTTGGGACTTAATGTGGATCTTATGCATGTATGACTTGATGCTTGATATGTGTCTTATTTGACATCTACATGTGTATCTCGGGGCTTAAAGGAAAACTCAGTCGACATAACACCTCATTGACTTGAGACTAATCAAGAATTACTTAGTTAACATCTCAACGTGTAGCTCGGGGCGTAACATTGATCCCAATCGACAGTACACGTTTTTAGTTTGGGACTTATTGATGATCACAGCTGACATCATCTAGTCCGTAGTATGAGGATTATCCTGACCTTCATCGGGTTCAGTCGACTGGGAACATCCCCTATGGCTCATGTAGAGTCAACATACGACCTTCATCTGGTCTAGAAAAATTTGAAAACTCCCCTGGTCTTTGACCAGTAGTATGGAGATTGTCCTGCCTTCATCGGGTTCAGTCGACTGGGAACATCCCCTATGGCTCATGTAGAGTCAACATACGACCTTCATCTAGTCTAGAAAAATTTGAAGACTCCCATGGTCTTTGACCAGTAGTATGGAGATTGTCCTGACCTTCATCTGGTTCAGTCGACTGGGAACACTCCACATGGCTCATGTAGAGTCAAAGTTGAAGACCTGGCCTTCATCTGGTCCAGAAGACATTGTAGACTCCCCTGGTCTTTGACCAGTAGTATGGAGATTGTCCTGACCTTCATCTGGTTCAGTCGACTGGGAACACTCCCCATGGCTCATGTAGAGTCAAAGTTGAAGACCTGGCCTTCATCTGGTCCAGAAGACATTGTAGACACCCATGGTCTTTGACCAGTAGTATAGAGATTGTCCTGACCTTCATCGGGTTCAGTCGACTGGGAACATCCCCTATGGCTCATGTAGAGTCAACATACGACCTTCATCTGGTCTAGAAAAATTTGAAAACTCCCCTGGTCTTTGACCAGTAGTATGGAGATTGTCCTGACCTTCATCGGGTTCAGTCGACTGGGAACATCCCCTATGGCTCATGTAGAGTCACATACGACCTTCATCTGGTCTAGAAAAATTTGAAAACTCCTCTGGTCTTTGACCAGTAGTATGGAGATTGTCCTGACCTTCATCGGGTTCAGTCGACTGGGAACATCCCCTATGGCTCATGTAGAGTCAACATACGACCTTCATCTGGTCTAGAAAAATTTGAAAACTCCCATGGTCTTTGACCAGTAGTATGGAGATTGTCCTGATCTTCATCGGGTTCAGTCGACTGGGAACATCCCCTATGGCTCATGTAGAGTCAACATACGACCTTCATCTGGTCTAGAAAAATTTGAAAACTCCCCTGGTCTTTGACCAGTAGTATGGAGATTGTCCTGACCTTCATCGGGTTCAGTCGACTGGGAACATCCCTTATGGCTCATGTAGAGTCAACATACGACCTTCATCTGGTCTAGAAAAATTTGAAAACTCCCCTGGTCTTTGACCAGTAGTATAGAGATTGTCCTGACCTTCATCTGGTTCAGTCGACTGGGAACATTCCCCATGGTTCATGTAGATTCAAATGGAAGACCTGAACCTTCATCTGGTTCAGTCAACTGGGAACATTCCCCATGGCTCATGTAGAGTCAAATGGAAGACCTGAACCTTCATCTGGTTCAGTCAACTGGGAACATTCCCCATTGGCTCATGTAGAGTCAAGTCGTAGATCTGGCCTTCATCTGGTCCAGAAGACATTTTAGAGTTAAGTTGAAGTTTTAAACTTCAGCTACTTCAAAAGACATAGAAGACATCTATTATCAGGATCAAATCTCCGATGATACACTCGACATATTACTCTTCAAATCAAATGCTCTTTGACTTAAAGAGTAGGGAACAAACTGTACGTGCCAAATTTGGGCCAAGGACAAAACCGTCTTTCACTTCGAACACAATACCAAGTGAGGCCCAAAGCAATAACCCAGCCCATTAAACTCTAAACCCTTTACAAAAATAAAAGGACAAACCATTTGACCGATTCTCTCTTTTCCCCAACAAAGAATATATCGCCCACATGCAAAATATTCTCCCTGCCGAAAGCAGAGACAATAAGCATGTTATGGGGACCCATTTCTCATGTGCAGATCAGAGAATTCACCTTTCTCCTCCTATAAAATGAAGCATAATTCATGAAGTGGAGGGGGAGCTTCTCAACTCTGATACAGGCTTCTGGAGGGCTTACAATCTTATGTTCTCTGACATAAGTTCTTAGAGAATTCCCTTCTTCAAAACACATATCACCGCCCTCATGGCCATTATAAGAAAGTTAAGGTAATAACAAGCCTTACTTTCACATTTTACATATTTACTGCTCATTTCATGCTACTGACTTGGGCGTCGGAGTGCCCCCGGCACCCACCACACCGGTGGGTAGTCTACTCCCGCTCACTCTATCTTTGTCTTGCAGGATCGCTAATGCCCCCAACCTACAAATTCTGATTGAGGACCTCGGTCGAAAACCAGCGTCCACACATTGTAGACCTACTGAACCATTATCATCATCCCTAACTTATACCTGGTTACGGTTACGGTTCCGGTTTGGAATCGAAATCGAACCGGTTGGAACTGGTCGATTTCGGTTCCAATCAGCCCTAAAAATAAAAAATAATTTTTTAAAAATCTAATTACTAAATGTCTAAATTATCTTTAATAACATTAATAAAACAGTTAGTTTTAGGGATAATTTAGGTATCACAAAAATAATTCAAAAATATATAAATATGAGTCATTCCTCATTTTTCAACACATCAATTCTCAATTCTCTCAATTTCTTTAATTATCTCATTCTCTCAATTTCTTTAATTCTCTCATAATCCAAAAATGTAAAAATAGATGTCCCCGATGACTTTGAAGACTTGTTCGACAATGCATCTGCAAGTGCAAGCGGAACGGGAGTTAAATGATCAACATGCATAAATAATGATGATGATTGATGAGTAAATAATTGTAATTGGGAACTATCTAAAAAATATAATGGAACTACGTGAGTTTTGATTCCTCTCACCTCTAAATGATATGTAGGAAACTTTGAAGATAGTGTTGGATGGTGGTAGAAAACACGCAGGAGAAAGATAGTGTAGAAAAGTTATTCTAGCCACACGACGTGAGTTTGGATGGTGGTAGAAAAGTTACACATAGGGGCATTTGGGACACTCAGGAGAAAGATAGTGTTGAAATTTCAAATGAAGCACAACAAGTCTCTGACAACTTTGAAATTCATGAACAGATATTTCATTTACCAAATGCCACCGTTACTGAAAATATCACGTTAACTCGAGAAAATACAGATGTTGAGATAATTCTTCATTCTCATATTAGCGTAGAAGTAGCAAATGAATAAGAATTTGAAACTGAAGATGAGTCTGAGACCAGTATGGAATCCTCAAATACTGAAGATATTAGTGACTAATCTAGTTAGTATATGATGTGATGGATGAATAATTTTTATTATTATAATGAATGGTTGTTGTTGTTTTGAATTATTATCATCATGGATGAATAGTTGTTGTTGTTGTTTTGAATTATTATTATAATATGGTTGAATGATTGTTGTTGTTATTATTATATTATAATTATCATATTATTATTATTATTCAGTCTAACATTAGCGTCGATATACTATGTTCGACGTTAAAGGAAAAAAATTAAATTTCCCTCGAAAAATTACCATGATTTTTTGGCAGCCGCCAAAGCAAAATATTTCGACGCTAAATATCCCTTAAATCCCTAAAACCATAATCTCTTTCTTTCTCGGCTCTACACCCAGAATCCTCTTTTGTCATCTCTTCCTCTCTCAGCTCAGCAAACCAGATTCCTCTCTGACACCAAAACTCTCTTTCAGGTACTGAAATATTTGGCTGCCTTCTCTAAATGTTAGACATTTAACAGTTTTTACATGATATATTGCTTTGTAATTTACTTTATGTTTAGGACTTGGACTTCAACCATATAATCTATTTTCTTTATTCATCTTAGTAGGATTAGTTTTTGTGGACAATTTATATGAAATAGAGATCAGATGTTAATGATTTCCTAGGGCAAAGCTGGTTTACAGAATTTGAGATATTGTTTTTTTATTTACCTCTTTTAGCACCATCTGCATCAAACATGTTTATTAAAACACAACATGGACAATTAATACTTTATCTTCAATCATTATGGTCTATTCACCACTTTAGCTTTCCGCAAAATGGTAGAATTTTGACATGACATGTTAAAGGATATCGCTGGTTGGAGAATCCAGTTTCCCCTAGGTTGGTCCATAAGTTGGTGGATGGTTCAAAATTACACGGTTTGAGATCCATCATAATTAGATCAACTTGTATTCCAATTATTGGGTGCTGTTGTTTATTATGAATGTGAAGTAAATAGTAATTATTATTTTTTATAGGATGTTTTCACTGAGAATCATTGTTCTTCTTGACATAGTTTTCCAAACTAATAGCCATTTCACCATTATGACTAGCTTCTTCTAAACTTATCTGGATAGAATGCTCAAAATAAGTGTGTGATATATTAAACATGTATAGAAATGATTGACTGCACTAGCTAGCTGCTTGCCTATAGCGACTTGCAGAAGATTGTAAGTAAAATTGAAGCTTTGTCTTAAGTAAAATTGGATGATATCTATTTTTGGAAATGTTATGACAGTTAAATGGATTAGAGTTAGTACACTGGACGACTGGAATAATTATGAACTTATATGCAAGTTCAGTTTGCTCTTCAGTTGGAGATATTGATGTTCTAATCAGGTGTTACTCTTATCAGACACGGACCAAAGTTTGATCCGTCAGTGGAACTTAATTCATAGCATTACAAGCAGCTTTGATGTTTTTCCTGTCTTTATTTGCTATTTCGTCAGTTTGTCAAATGATTGTCCTCTCAATGCATCATGTTCTGACTGGAAATGTATTGCTACTCTCACAAGATCTTCAAAGCTTAGTGATTACACTTTTTTTTCTTTAAACGTATCTCAGTGAGTACACTGAACAAAGAAAGATGAGAAATACTATGCTACTGAGATCCAAATTATTTCGAGTCTCCATTTCTCTTGAATAGTGTTGCGTTGGTCAATCACCAATCACAAGAAGATTTTCTTGACATGTGAGGTTGTATTAGTAATATTCGTGTTCAAATATGGTGCTGCACATATCTGAAAGTCATTCTTATACACTTATCAGAACATCAGCATTTCCAGAACAGTAGCAAAATTTGTCTGGATGTTAAATCAAAAATTAGATGAAGAGCGTGAATGTTCTATTTGATTTGACAAGACTTGTGCATGAGGATGATATTATAATACCTTGGTCATGAATCTAATGTTGATGAAGAAGTGAAAATATAGAATATGAATACATATATATATATATATATATATATAAAGTGAGATAATTATGATTAAGTTTGCAAAGTTGATATGTGATGCATATAGTCGATTATTGGTGAATTGGAAATGTAATGTTGAGCTACTAACGTAGGTGGTGACTATAAGAAATGAGTAACATATGTGTGCTTATTTTACCAATGTTGGATGTTTATAATAATTCACACACACCAAACAAGCTGATTTGTGAATGCAATTTTGAGAACATATGCACTTACTCATGATGTTGTTATATCTTTATCACCCAAATCAGTATCCTTTAAAATTTTATATGGTTAAAGATATTTTGAGCAGTCCATGTGTAATGATAAAAGTTTATATGGTTATTAAAATATTGAAATTTCATTAGCATCATTATGATTATTTTTGTGTCATTAATAGTTTCGGAATTCTTATTTTGCAGATGGCACCGGGCAATCGCATATGGGCTAATGCGACTCCATCTACATCTGCGATGACAGATGCCCCTGCTGAGGTCTCTGCTAGCACATGTGACTAGAGTACAGCGAATGGTCGAGGACGCACCCGTGGCCTGGGGTTGGTTAAGCACGTTAAGGCTCACGGCTAGACCCGACCACGGTTCCGGTTCGGAACCGGAACGGAACCGGAACGGAACCGGTTGGAACCGGAAGGTTCCGGTTCCAACCGTTCCGGTTCCGGAACCGAACCGGAATGGGACCGGTTCGGTTGGGGTTCCACCCCAACTCGAACCGGTCCGAACCGGTGGAACCGTACGGTTCCACCGGTTCGGACGGTTCCAACCGGAACCGAACGGTTCCGGTTGGAACCGTCGGGTTCCTGTTGGAACCGTAGGGTTCCAACAGGAACCCTACGGCCCCCAACGGCTAGTAGCCGTTGGGGGATGCAGGGAGCCGTTTGGCTCCCTGCCAAACGGCTCCCTGCCAAGTGCCAAAAAAAAAATTAGAAATTTTTTTTTTATTATATAAAATAAAAATTACTAATGTACCCCTAATAACGGTAATAAAACGGTTATATTTAGGGGCATTTTTGGTATCAAAAAAAATTCTAAAATTCTATAAATAGGATTCATTTTTCATAATTTCATCACACCAAATTCTCAACTCTCTCATTTTCTATAAATCTCTTATTCTCAATCTTACTTCAATACAATTCTCTTATTTTAGTTGTTAATTTGTTATCATTCGTAATTATTCAAATGGCAAGCTCATCCGAGAACATAATGTCAAATATGTCGACCCAAGAGAGCGGCCCTAGTGTCAGTGCACAATCACGGAGAAGAGAAGTTAATGCTCGGTCCTCCGATATTTTCAAAATTCATTTTAATTTGGAACGCCTAGACGATGGTTCACAACGAGCAATTTGCAACTATTGTGGGGTTATCTATAAATTTTCTGGTAGATACGGCAATATGATCAAGCACATGGAGAAACATCATCCGGTTGAATTTGGCATTGATACGACGCAGACTCAAATGGCCAGGTACGCATCATCTAGTAGAGGTACGAGTAGTGTAGATTTATTTAAATATTCTGATGCAAAAAATAGAGAAGAATTTGCGAAATTAACATGTATGGCACATCTTTCTTTAAGCTTTGGTGAAAAACTTCATTTTACTAATTACGTGCATAATGCTTTAAACCCTGCTGCATGTAGAATGACTCGAAACACAACAAAACGTCATATTTTCAAATTATATAAAGATGGTAAAATTATTTTAAATGAAATATTTAAATAGATGCAATGTCGTATTTCTATATGTTCTGATATTTGGAGTGACCATTGGCAAACACACTCATACATGGGTGTGACTTGTTATTGGATTGATGCATCATTTACCATGCAAAAACGACTTATTGCATTTAGAGTTTTTGATGACCAACATACTGCACATAATATTTATAGAATGATGAAGGTAATTTTTGATGAATATGGTTTAGGAGAAAAAAATTTTAACAATTGGATTTGATAATGCATCTGCAAATACTGCATCCATCAATGATTTAAAAGAAATATGTCAACCAAATTTAGGTGGTCGATTTTTTCATATTCGTCGTACATGTCATGTCCTAAACTTATGTGTGCAAGACGGTCTAAAATTATTATCTCCTTTCCTTGATCCTATTAAAACGGCACTTAACTGTATTTGGTCATATTCTCAAGTTAGGAGGGAATGGACCAAGTTTTGTAAAATAAATGGTATTAAACCGATTAAATTTTCTAGAGATGTTCCAACACGTTGGAATTCTACTTATTTTCTTTTATGTCAAGCACTTCAATACAAAGATGCATTATGTAGTTTTTTTTCTCAACATGTTCAAAATATCACACTTTATCCTAGTCAATGGGATATTTGTGAAAGAATTTTAGATATTTTAAGAGTTTTTAATGATGCTACTTTAGTTTTTAGCGGTGTTTATTATCCCACTGGACATTTATTTCTTCTTGAGAGTTTGAATTTTGTTGGCACTCTCGATGAACATGTTAACAGTGACGACCCTAATGATATTGTTTTGCTCGAAGCCATTACTGTTATGAAGGTAAAATGGTTGAATTATTTTAGAGAAATTCCTTTACTTTATCTTATTGCTGCTGTTTTTGATCCTAGATTTAAATTAGAAGGTTTGAATGGTGGTTTACAAGCTTACTATGGTTATTTAGGAGTATTAGATGACATTGATATTACGAGCATAATGACGAATTTAAGAAGTGATTTAATTATTTTATTTAATGATTATATTGTAAGATATAACTTAAGAACAATAGGTCAATCTAGTAGTAGCGAACCGGTAATTCAACCAAGACTTAGCGCAGGGGATCGTTGGTTATTGCAACGAAATAAAAAATCTAGGGATACGACAACAACTAATAACCCTGAATTAGATAATTATTTATCTACAAATTTTGAGTTTTCTAATGAAAGTTTATGCAGTAAAAATTTTAAAATCCTTGAATGGTGGAACCGGCATCAAAATATATATCATGTTTTATTTATTATTGCTAAAGAGATATTGGCAGCACCTATTTCCACCATTGCGGTTGAGCAAGCCTTCAGCTTGGGAGGTAATATATTGGAAGCTAGGCGATCTTCATTACATCCAAGCACTCTAGAAGCAACAGCTTGTGTGGATGATTGGACTCGAGCTGATCTGAGACAACAAGAAGATGCCCCCGATGATTTTGAAGATTTGTTCGATAATGCTTCTGCAACAAGTGCAAGCGGAAGCTGCGGAAGCTGCGGACCGGAGCCGAAGGATCAACTGATAATGATGATTGATAATTGTAAAATTATAATTTACAAAGGGGATATGTCTTAAACTTGTAATGGAACTACGTGAGCTTTTATTCCTCTCACCCTTGGAGGATACGTAGGCAACTTAAATTTAAAAAAATTTAAGCTCAAGCTCTTCAATGTAATAATTTTTTTTATTTATTTATAAATTTAATCTCATTTTTTTTAATTAATAAATTTTTTTTATTTAATTAATTAAAAAAAAAGGAACCGAATCGGAACCGAACGGTTCGGTTCCGGTTCGGTTTTAGGTTCCGGTTCCACTTAAGTGTGGAATCGGAAACCGGCCGGTTCGGTTCGGTTCTGAACCGGAAACCGGCCGGTTCGGTTCGGTTCCGAACCGGAACCGGACCGCCGGCCGGGTCTACTCACGGCCGTAGCTGGATAGAGATATCAAATGATGGATAAAGATAAATCAGGCAACATAATTCAGCGTTTACTACAGCCATAGGTGCTACAGCTCGGTTTGAAGCTCCCCAAAACTACGTTTCTTGGAGAAAGATACCGTGGGAGACGAAAATCAACCAGCTCTTCCTTTCGCTACTTGTGAGTTTCCTTACAGTATTAAGTTTTCGATATTGTTTGTTAATTTAAATTTTTATTTTATACTCATTTTTACTTGGTTGTTATTCCTGTAGGAGTGGTTCAACTTCGATCTGACTAAAGTTAATGTCCAACAGTATCTTGACTACCACATGAGGAAAAGTTATAAGGATTATATAACAAAAGTCTTGAAACCAATATTCGACGAATATGGACCTTTGGATGCTCCACAACACAAGCCTGATTTTATAGAGGAGCAATATTGTATATTCTCGTGTGAGCTTTAGTCTAGCGAGAAATACGAGGTAAATTTTAAAATAAACAGAAATTTATAATTCTCTTTGCCTTTGGTACTTACAGTGTTGTTAAATGCAGAATAAATGTCACGCAAATGCGGAGAATCGAAGTCACTTGCGTTTTAACCATTGTGGAGGTTTCAAGCCATTTATCCAACATCGTGCCGAACATTCTGAGGTAAATATATCATAACCTGAAATTTAACAGTTCATTATTTTTACTAATGTGGAATAATAGTACAATTATTTTATGTTTTTAGCAGAGTAGCATAGGTTAGGTGCAATCATTTCCATATTTTTTCCGAGTGACGCACTACAATGAGAAGAAAAAAATGGATCAATGAAGAAGCCGAACGCTGCTATATAAGTTTAAGTTTTTAAAATAAAATAATTATTATTTTAAATTGATTTTTTTCTTTTCAAATTCTAACATTAACTTAATTTTTTTTTAAACAGAACGAAATGGTGGAGCTCCAACATCAAACTCAGGAGACAGGGTCCGACCCGATACCAGATGAGTAGTTGTCGCAATTGGTTTTCAAAAACCAGACAGCGTACAACGTCGGCCTTGGCACTCGTAAGAAGTCGACGTCATCTGCACGCACTACTGTTTCTTCGGACACTGACTCGTGCCTTCGAGACCAACTAGCCACCACCCAAGACGAGCTGAAGAAGACTCAGGATGAGCTACTACAGGTCAAGGTGGACCACGAAAAGAAGTTGGAGCAGTTCAACCAACAAATACGGGCTTTCCGGGAGATGTTGGAGGCCTCACTCGGCCGGGGTGCATCGGGCTCGAGCGCCCCCCATCACAGCAGCAATAAATTTTATTTCCATTTGTATAAACATTCAGAACAGATAATTTTAATATACTATGCATTTTTTTTAATAAATTTTCATTATAATAATAAAATAATTATTAGAATATTTCCTAATTGTGCTAGTAATTAGTAATTTTTTTGAAATAATAATATTTTTAAACATTAAATTGAATATTTTATAGCAAAATTATGTAAAATAATAATTTTTTTAGAAAAATATTTTTAAACTTTTAGCGTCGAATGTAGGCGACGCTAAAATAAATAAAAAATTATTATTTATATACTTTTAGCGTCGAATATTTCGACGCTAAAAGTTTAAAAATATTTTTTTATTTATTTTAACGTCGAATGTAGGCGACGCTAAAAGTATACAAATTATTTTTTTTTTATTTCTTTTAGCGTCGCCCACGTTCGATGCTAAAAGTCTCATTTTTAGCGTCGAATACTTTCGTCACCATATATGAACTATAGCGTCGGGAATTCTTCTTTTTCGTCGAAATAATTTGGACGCAAAGTAAGAGGTTTTAGCTTCGATAATCTCTATTTCGACGCTAATTGTCGTTCTCGTCCACATTTTAGCGTCTAAATTTGGCATCGAAATGTTTCGATGCTATTGACTGTTGGCGTCGAACTTTTGACTTTTGAAGTCGATTGTTTTCGACGCTAAATGCCTTATTTTTTGTAGTGCTATAAAGCATGATCACACATCAATGCATTGTTTTATTGTTACAATGTGTAGTAACTTCATTAATTTACGATAGGGATGAGTATCGGATTTCAACGTATTGCACAAAATTAAAATTAAAAAAAATCATTCTCAAATTTGGGTTCTCATAATTGTTTTCAATTTTTGGTTGATTTTGTTATGATCGAAAATGAATACATTGCTTTATACTATTAGATTTAGTTTCAAATATATATATAGGTTTTGTCATTTTTCCGTTTCAGAAAGACCAAACAAGCTCTGATTAGTCAAGGATCCTCAATTGATAACGCAATTATTTATTATTAGGGCATGCTTTTAAAAATTGGAGTTTTTTATTTGAGGATATAAACATATAATACATTTCTACAACATTAAGTACTTTTTAAATTATAATAACAGCATTTTTTTCAAAAATATAATTTTAATTAATCATCAAAAAAATTATTACACTACAGTACAACACCAAACATTATTCAATATTAATATAATATAATATTAATATAATGCAAACTAATGTAATATATTATCCCCAATGGACGTGGTTTGGTGGTGTATAGTTCAGGATTTCATTCGGTTCAAATTCATGGAGTGCGTTTCTTATAAAAGCCTAGAACAGCCGGGAGTTTTACTTACTCTGCTGAAAAAAAAAGGTGATTAGGCGGCGGAGTTTCTAACAATTTAAAAATAAAAAGAGTAATATACTCTGTATTAAATAATAAAACTATATAATGTACCAAATCCACCTTTCAAAGTGCACTCACATTAATGGACTGCTGAACCAGCCCAAGAAAGTTTCACTATTTATAGGCTAAGCCCATATAAATCTTTACAGTGTCAATATGGACCCATGAAATTGTTTGTTATTCGCATGATTGGCACAACATTATAAATTGGGGCAATTGCCTTTAATTAATTTCGCCGTTCGAATCCTATAAGAGATTAAAAAAAAATCGATTTGGGCCATCCTCCAACCTTTAAAGAGGGAAAAATTATCTATCAATCACTTTATGTTTGGATGAAATATATTTGGCCACTGCAGATTTCTGACAATGACATTATACCACCTCTATTTTGTGTTTTATATCAATAAATCACTTTTCCATTAACGGTGTTAAGTGAATGATGACGTTAAAACAATATTTATATCAAATCACTATATTATAGCAGCTATTTGATTCAAATTTGAAATGTTATGAGGTGTATTGACATTATCACAATTCTTTGGTGGTGCAGAGATAATATTTACAAATAAAAAAAGAAAAGGAAAAATAACAACAACAATTATTCTTTATGATCGAATGATTCTGTCAAAATGTTAATATATATATATATATATCATGATTTAATATTAAGATTGTAGTGAAATCATACGGTATAAACTCTCCAGAAAATCTTCACTAAGAAAATTAGTTTCCATTATAAAGTAATAGGTGAAATTAATGACAATAAAGAAATACTATCAAAAGATAATGGCAGAGAAGATCCTAATAGACTCAGTGTAGGCTTCCCAACTTCCTTTACCGAGATAGACGCACTCCTATATCCCCCATCACATGCATGTCGAGCTCTCTCACCACATGACTATCTATTATAGCTCTCTCACTCCACCAGAGCAACAGTCCCGCCATAACTCCTCACACACATCCATTATAAATATCACAATTAGAACAGTTCTCACGCTACCTCAAAAAAATTATAAGTTTGAAATATTAAATTTTGTGTGTTTTCAATTTAATAATAATATGAATTATTATTAAATTAAAAATTATTATTATTATTGTTAATTTTGTTTTTTTTTATATATTTTTTTAGATATTATCTTTCACACCAAAGAATTGTGATAATGTTAATACACCTCCTAATTATAATACAATGATTTGACAAAAATACTCTTGACGTCATCATTCAATTAACTTCATTAACGGAAAAGTGATTTCTTGACACAAAACACAAACAAAAGATGGTGCAGTATCATTATCAAAAATCCGTAACGACTACATGTATTTTCCACCCACCTAAAATCACCACGTATATTTCCCGAAGAAATAAAAAAAATCACAACCTTACAGCGAAATGTAACAGCTTTATGGCATTGTTCAGATAGCTTTTCTTTGTATTTTTTCGAAGGGTCTTGTGAAGACCTTGTCTGCCCATAACTATAAATTTCGAAGCAAAACAATATTTGTCATTTCATTATTTCCAAAATTGGTTATGTCTGCTTTGTTTTTCGCTTTGTGCTTTCATTTTTGTTCTTTTTTTATTATTATTATTTCTTTCTGGATGTTTTGTTTGTCATTCTCTGAACAAGTCCAATCTTGGTTACCACGAATCAGTTTTAGAGCGAAAAAAAATTATAAAAATAGCTGTCAGCAAAACAAAAATACAATAAAACAAATATTGTTTGGCAAAGTATAATAGGGTTTTTTTTTTTTTAAATGAAAAATTACATAAAAGAATTAACAACGCAAGTCTCGCCATCATAATTTTTTAAGCCTTTATGGACCAACTACACTATCAATTTTTCAATTTAATAAAACTGATTGAAGAATAATCATGTAACGGACAGTACAGAGCTACTGATAAAAATTTAGCAGGGAAAATAGTAATAAATAACAAATATAATGGTATAAAACATAAAAACATTAAAATTAAAGGCTAAAAAAACCTAAAAAATGAAAGAAGAAAAAAACTACAGGCAAAAACAGAGATGGTCATGCAGAGTTGACACATATGATCGGCTAATGTTCTCAAATTTTGATCAAAATTAGATTCCCCGAATATAGAAAAATTTCATTTTTTAGTGTATAATATATTTATATATTTTGTATATTTTATCGATATGACTTCTTTTAAGAATTCGTTTAGTACTTCATAAAATTAAAAACAACTCATCTTGACTTACCTGAATGAAGAGCCCCTTTGATCTTAGAGCTAGAGCCCTCCGCCCTAATCACAAGTGGCGATATTAAGAGATTGATTTACGTGTATAAAACTTATTAAGTCAAATGTAACTATACAATGATAATTGGGAATATCGTATCTTAATTAATTTAAATTATCTCGTAATAATCTTCAAGGAACAATGCTGTTTAGAGAGTTGAAAAATTGCAGTGGCCTTATTACATTGGAGAGGTCCTTTGGGCATTATCAAGGAGTATAGAGTTGTCCCCAAGTAACGTGGTTTGATGATGTAAAGTTTAGAATCTCACCTCGAGGTTTTGGGTTCGAATCCAGAGAGTGCGTTTCTTGTAAGAGTCTGAGACAACCGGAAATTTTACTTGTTCCGCTTAAGTCCGGAAGAGGTGGTTCGGCGGTGAGATTTCTAATGATTCGAAAAAAATAAAAGGAGTATAGAGTTCAATTCAATGCCTTTTAATTTGTATTCAGAAACTCAGCCTTATAATAAAAATTGAAGCTAGCCAGCATATGGCACGCCCAATGGCACCGTATAATAATAATAATAATAATATAATAAGATGAAGTGTTCAAATTTTTTTATATTCCATTTGTTATAGAATAAGATATGAGAAGGTTTATAATATAAATTTTTAGAGTAGTTCGAGGCTGCGTGATGCAATAGAAGATCGCAGAACCGTTGCTGATTGAAGAAATTAAGAAATGTCTCTTTCAATTATTTGATAATAAAAATAAAAATATTAATTAAAATATTAATTTCAATGGGATTCATTCATTGCATGTACACATCTTAGACACCCCAACATATTGATTTGAAGATATTTTTCTAACGACTTAGTCAGAAATTCGATTTAATTGAGACACATTTAAATTATAATTAGTCAGAAATTTGATTTAATTGAGACAAATTTAAATAATAATAAATAATATCACAATAAGTTGTATATCCTTTGTTATGTTATATTTTGATAAATTAAGGTTTCTATTGATTTAATTATGAATAAATTATTATGATTTTTCTGTCACTGACGATCTAAAATGAAAATTATATGACTTTTTAATTAAAACGGACTCATTTACAGATACATTCTCCGAACTTCGTCTTGAATGTAAGGATCTAACATTGAAATTGTAGATTGTAATAACTAAGATTTCTGAGAAGATCATACAAATTAACTTTAATTTTTTTTTTTTTTTTTTAAACAACCACTCATTTTTCTTGATGATGTTACAATTGTCGAAATGTTTGTGACATTTGTCTCCACTTTTAGGTGTCTTTATCATTTTACATTAAATTTTGTTTTTTTGTATCTTTTTTAAATTAATATTTGTTTTATTTTGTGTTTATCTATTTTACTTTAATTAATGTTTGTTGTGTTTTATATTTATTTATGTTTCTTTAAATTTTAATAGAAATTAAATTAGATCTAGAAATTTAAACTAGGGGTAACATGAGATGTTTTAAAATCAATTGGAGTATTTTTATAATTTTAACATGAACTTAGCTATTTTATTAAATAACATCTTAAAAATTTTCAAAATTTAATTGTGGTTCGTGTCTCAGCTTGCCCTAAGGTGGCTATGTCGATGATTAGAAATTAGTTTAAAAAAAAAAAAAATTGTTGATGATGATTTTTTACGACACGCACTTCGAGGACGATCAAGGTTTGAGGATCTGAGTTTTTTTGTTGAAATATCTGACCAAGCTGATTAGATAGGTCCAAGGGCCCAAAAATAAGAGGAAGATTGGAATTAGAAGGACCCGATCATGGTGTATAATAACATACTCAGCCCGAAGAGAGTTTCAGATGATGCAGTAATGGTGGTCCCGACCCGACCACTTTGAAGTATAGAATTGGAAGATTTTCGCATGTTTTAATGCCCCGACTCGATGAGGTATCCTTGAATGAAAAACCTGACCCGATGAGCTTTGACGAAGTTACATCCGACCAGGTTAAGTCAGCATGACATATGCCCTCTATGAATGAGTGTATCTAGAAGGATAATGATGAGATAATAAGACAACGACTCACATGAAAGTTGCGAGTCCTATCAATTGCAATAGGTCGGTGCAGTGGCAAAGTAGCTGGCTTGAGTGTTGTCAGAATGGGCGGTGGATGTAGTGTATAAATGAGTAATGATGATTAAGTGATGTATGGTGATGTCAGAGTCAGTTGTAAATGGAATTTTAAAACCTATATAAAGGAGTTAAGGTCATTATAGAAGAGGTTGGCTTTTTTAGCTGGAAAACTTGAGAAAGAGAGAAAATTATAATTTAAGAGCATGATTACTAAGAGAAATTAGTGATAGAGAGAGAAAGTAAGTCGTGCGCCTGACCGCTTTGTGAGAGATAGACCGGTCAATCATAACCCGATTAGTTATTTTTATTGTATTCAGTCATTCCCATGTTATCAGCTTGGGTTGGTATTTACCCCGGGCTTAATAAAATCATATCATCTTTTATGTAGTGGACATAGGTTGAAGCCACTATTCACCGAACCACCTTAAATTATGTCTCTGTGATTGTTTATCTTTTGACAAATTTGTGCAGTTCCCACAACCAAACAAATTCACAAATGAGGGAGATTCGTTCGGGATAAATTTGAATATTACTCTTAGAACGAAAAACAGTGATGAACAAAAAGATAATTAGAAATGCATGTGAACCCTTTGGTTTCAAAAATTGGAGTGTCACAAATGCTAGAAATTTGACCAAACCTATAATTTTAATCGTCAAAATTAACACTTTCCCCCTTTAGATAGACTATATAACCTTCCATAAGTGGTTACCTTGAAACATCAGGTTATTAGCCCTCGTGGCAAATGTTAAACAACTAATAATCTTTTTTCAGAACAATTCGGTCAATTTCTATTTGACAAATATGACAATTGAACAAATGAATTAGACTTCAACAATAATTTTAAGGTAAAAAAAGATAATGACAGAATTAACCCACTATTATTAACATCAGCAGTCAAAAGAAGTCTAGTGGGTTTTAAAACATGAGACGAGAAATGGATAGTTTCGTCAAATAAAAATATGGGTTTTGCTTCTAAAATATCATCCTATCATTTGCATATTTAAACTGAATTAACTTGGGAACAAGGACACAATTCTCGAAAATTGCTTCAATTCCAAATACTAATTTAGTTAATATCTAATCAGCCATTGTACTTTTCTTAATTCCATTTTTCTAAAATTTTCGGCTAGCAAAGCATGCACGTTTCACTTAA